>JAHLJT010009419.1:70885716-71292436 GCA_031308135.1 Acheta domesticus | reverse complement strand
TCCAGTGGGAAAATGGTGGTGCCGGTTACGGTGACGGCAGTGGGGACAGTACCGAGAACTGAAAGATTGTTGTATTGTACAAATAAAATCTTGTGAATTGGAACAAACAATTCTGAAAGTACATAATGAAAATAAAAATAAACAACTCCAGAAACTCAAAACATTTGCAATGGAAACAAAACCAATTATTCTGCTGAATAAAGGGATGGGTAGGTAAGAAAATATTTCTTTGTGGTCTTCAGTCCATTTTGTCACTTCGCTTCCCCACCCCGCTTCATTTTTAAATACCCTATTCCATTCCTGAGCCCTTCACACCACAACTGTTTTTACAGCAGAACGATAGCCTGAAGCAATGATGACGATGATGACAACGTTGGCACCTGTAGCAGCAGCTGAGACATCGTCAGAGAGGTAACGGGGAGCGCCGAGCAATGAGAGCAGACAGGGTGGGCGCGGCGGCGCCAGGATACGTTGTGGCAACAGTGGGCGTGGAGCCATTGGTATGGAGGTGATGCGGGAGCGAAAAACCACCCGATTGCGACACCATTGGGGCCTTTGCTTCGAGCCCACGTCAGCTCCTCTTTCGACGCGTGACCACACCGCCTGTGAAACGACGAATATAACACAAATCTCCCGACTGCTGAACGTCATGAGGGTGAGGTGACGAATAACGAGGCGATGTAAGGAAGATGTAGGTGGAGAAACTGCGGATAGTACATGCCACCAGTTCTAAGAGATTTTACTTACTGCTAAAATTTTCTGCACGTGACGAGAAATCAATCGTAGTTGATATGGATTTCTTTACCATTCTGCCTCGACTGATTTCAGGTATCTTCCAGCACGATGAGTGTTGGGTGTTAGTGGCTGATAAAATGTGGTGATGCCGATACTAAACTTTTATGATGCAGAAAAATCTCATTCTGCAAACCATTGTTTTCTAATTATTTTGTATTGAAGGGGCAGTGCACTCTACCATTAGTTTAATAGGAAAGGGGAATGGAGTAAAGTAGATGCTAACGTGCATATTATATGAAGTGGGATGTTGGAATGAGCGATTGAAAAAATGTGGCGCGAGATAATTTCTGCGAATCAACCAAGTACATCATGTACTATTTAATTTTTATCTTGATGTTCACAAATTTCCCTATTGAATAACTGAATCATATAAGTGCATTCTAACTACGTTTTCACCGGTGAAATCTCCTTTAGCCAAGCTCTCGGTGAATATAATTTGTCCAATTTGAATATTTGAATCTCTATGATATTTGTGTAATTGCTTGACGCTTTGCAAGGAACGATCCCCCCTTCCCCTCTCCCGTTTACTCGTATCTCCCACTCTCTCGCCCGTGGTCAGCACCGCAACGCGAATGCTGCAGCGAGCGCCAAGTAATCGAGTTTGCCCCTCCTGCTCCGTTTAGCTCGGGCGTTGCAAGAACGAGGCGGGCTTTCGTACGTCATTTCGCATGCGAATTGCAGCGCCAGAGAGCGCGGGTTTGAGCCCAAGAGGACCCCTCTGCAGTCCGCTGCCTGAGCGAGGCAAACCCGAGTTAGCGACGCGGCGCGAGCCGGGCTGCCAGCGGCGCTGTTGATTCCCGTCGGACGCCATTTGAATTCCCTGGCGAGCGTGCCGCGCCGGCTCGGAGTGCTGCGCGGAGCCCGGTTTAAGCATGTTAGTGCGGTGGATCGTGGTAACGCAAAGGTAGGCGTGGTGGAGCGTGTAGTTCGTGGAACTCGGGCTGGCTGGGGATGCGAATTTGGAGCCGTTGCAGCGCATGACTAAATGCACGGCTGTTGCCTGGGTGTGAATATGGCAATACTTTACTCCGTGGGAGAGTCATATGAGTTAAATTTGTTGGCCAGCCGCGCAGTTATTCAGCTAAGGTCGCATGGCCACACAGTCGCTCGGCCACACAGTCGCTCGGCCACACAGTCGCTCGGCCACACAGTCGCTCGGCCACACAGTCGCTCGGCCACACAGACGCTCGGCCACACAGACGCTCGGCCACACAGTCGTTCGGCCACACAGTCGCTCGGCCACACAGTCGCTCGGCCACACAGTCGCTCGGCCACACAGTCGCTCAGCTGCACAGTCGCTCGGCTGCACAGTCGCTCGGCCACACAGTCGCTTGGCCACACAGTCGCTCGGCCACACAGTCGCTCAGCTGCACAGTCGCTCGGCCACACAGTCGCTCGGCCACACAGACGCTCGGCCACGGAGACGCTAACCCAGTCTCTCGGCCACACAGATTCAGCCACACGGAGGCTCGCTCGCACGCTCTACCCGCGGGCTGACCGTAAGTCAGGCACTCTGTCGGTAAGTCCCTTAGCCTGCTGGCAGACAGTTAGGAGGGGCAGAAAAGGCTACAAGTTCAATTTGGCAGAAACCTGTTTAATATTCCTAGAAGTAAATGCTTGTTTCAACAAGTGACCTCTCTCTCTCTCATATTCAATCGTTGACCCTAACGCGAATAGAATGCTGAAATCTCCACCGTAGCGTTGTAAAATTCAAAATCATCCTGATGATATGGATCTGGGACGAATGCATTACACCACCTTCGTGCAATGCACGTTGACGAGGGCTGCTTCATCACAGGATGCGTTCAAATCAAAACTGGGCAGATGCTGATTTCTACTATTTGTGCTACTGGGCAAACGTGCTGGGTCGCAGCGCTCGGAGATGCGATCAGCTGAAGCGCTTCGAGAACGTTAGGAGGAGCGGAGATAGCAAGCTTGAAGTACGAGCAATATCGTGTTCAAGGAGAGTGGGAACTAGAATTTGCACGATTTGTATGAAATAAATTACACTTTTCCTCTTTATGAAATTAGGATGGCTTACTGCTCTGTGGACAATTACTCTCGTCTGTGGTCAACGGTCGAGGTCAACATGTCGGAGACAAGTCAGGTACCATAGGGTTTATAATGAGTTTTGACCTCAGACTTGGCGGACATCACTAACTTTCTTATGACTCATATAAAAATAGGCTTGTAAAAGTATGGACGTTTATCGTCTTGGAGGCATTGCACAGGGAACCCCGACTCGATCGCCGATAACTGCTGAATCATCGCTAACCTTGAACGATACAGAAACTAGTGGTGCAACAACAGCACGTACTTTCTCGCTTTAGTAATGGTTACGTAAAATTATAACACCTCAATTTCTACCCACTTTCATCCACTTGCACGTTACGGATGGCCCGACGATAAGAGTTTTTTCTGTCGAAAAATCGCCGTTTTTCGCGCAGAATGACATTCTCTATAAAGCGTAACCAGTACAAAATGTGAGAAAATAAGAGGTTTCAATGATGGTGATTTGCGAGATGAAGCATTTCGTTCGTACGAAATAAGGGCGAAAGCAACAATCATGACATGTCATGAGTTAAAATTACGTGTACAAACGCGAGTTAAGGTGTTTGGCGTGGGAAGACCTTAATTCCAGGCGAAAACTATGCGCCATCTATCAACAGCTCATTTGAAACGCGTTCAGGACCAACTTGACTTTCTTGGGAATGACACCACTGGATGGTCGCTTAATATCAGAAAATATTGAGCGTTTGTATTTCTGTCTTAATTAAAGTGTTTGCATTCACGGATAGATATGCTGACATTACCCAGTGAATATTTGTTGCCAGCGAATTTCAAATAAGGGGAAGTTAATGTCCCATTGCATTGTTAGTTTAATGGCGTTTTTAATACTTGATATCAAAAGTGCCATGTACAAGATTGCATTTTCGATGTCAAAAAATCCGTAATGAATGTGAGTTATTTAGAGCATATATCAGAAGCGTTTTCTAAAGTGCTTGGGGAAGCTCTTTTACGGTTAGAAAGAAAATAACTGGCGTGGACGTTTGAAATGTGTGACACTAGTGTTGCGAGGAAAGCTGTAAGGCTTGGATACTTGCCAAACACCACGCTCTTGAACTTACGCGGGGTACATTTCATATCTAACCAAGAGAAAATATAGGTTGAGGACGGACGAAGTACTACTACTACTACTACTGCGGTACAAAAGAAAGCTTGATACTGCTGCGCAGAAAATGATGTAGTGAGTGTTGCAATGTGTCAGGGAAGTCCGAACGCCTGTGCCAACTTCGCTCTTCGCTGAAGATGAATACTCTGTCTAGGTTGTGTGGTAAAGACACATCAGATTATAGTATCCACGTAGAATTTGGGCGGCACAAGGTGGAAAGGCCCCTTCCCGCGTCTACCACCCGCTCCATCGCGCCGCCGCATTTCCCCTCTCGGTTCGACGTCGCTCCCTTGCCTTGAATATTTTCAGTCCAATTCTGGATTCAAACATTTAAGTAAGGTGAAGTGAGGGTGTTGAAATGAGTAACGTTTAAATCTGTCGATTTGTACATTCTCGTTCGAGTTCCATTCGGATTCCTTATTGCTGCGATTTTCCATCAAAAGTCTTAAAATTGCTATTCCGGAATTGCTGCTTAATTGGTATCCCGAAAATCATGCCTTTTCGCGTCCCAAGTAGTTTTGATAGGAATCCGGAGCAAGAGAGAAATATGAAATACGAATTCGTCCTGCAGAATGCTGGAAGTGTGCACTCTACACTCCTCTACTCTTCAACCTCTGTCTCCCATCTCTTCAAACCAGCTCTCACCACCATCTTGACTTCCTTCGTCACTCTTACCACCCTCCCCCCTCACAACTCCGCTCCCTCTATCTTCGTCCTCACCGCCACCACCCACCTACCTTACCTGTCTCAATTTTACCTATTACCACCACCACATCCTCCCCTACCGTTGCGTTTTGGTTCTTATTTTTTGCGTAACTGCCACAGTTTCATAAACTCCCCATTGTCACCACTACCGCTTTCTCCACCTTTCCCGCTTCCTCCAACGCTGTTTCGTTGAACGGCACCGCCACAGTCACCGCTACTGTCAGGCACAGTCGTCCGTACCGTCAGTCACCAACGACCTTAACGTCAGTCACCGACGTCCTCACCGTCAGTCACGGTTATCCTTACCGTCACTTATCTCTTTTCATCAACGTACTCATCTCCGCTGCCCACCCACCCCGCCGACCTCCAGCCGTCGACGCGCTGCCTCCACGTCCGCAGCAACTGTGTGGCCGCCGACCGCAGCGCCCGCGACGCCACGCCACGCCAGGCCACACGTCTGCGCCGAAGGGGGTGCGGCCGCTGAGTCACGGTGCTCCCCGCCCCGCCCCGTCGCGCCACGCCCCGCGCCGCTGCCGGCGGCGGGCGGATCGATGCGGTGCCGCGTGTGGCGCCACGTCGGCAGCCGGGGTTGGGTGGGGGCGGGGGCGGGGCCCTCTGCTCTGCCCTGCCGCTAGCACGCCGCTCTCCTCGCCGCCCCAGGAAGCCCCGCAGCCATACGCGCAAAGCGAACGGGAAATAGAGGCGGGGCAGGATGCGGCAGGTTAGCACTGGGCGGCCCACTGAGTCGCAGGCTGTTAGAACGAGCCCCTATTACGGTACTGTTCTGTTACAACAAGCCCCTACAAAATGTTACTGTTCTGTTGCATCGAATGTCAGCGCTAGGTGTCTTAGACCCACAACTTTGGCTCCTCACCAAAAATATCTGGTCTCAAAATGGTCCACAGGGAAACTCTTTGAAACTATAATTTTTACTTTCTAATTAAATAGGCAGTAATCAATATGAACGTTTCATGAGACTTTCTTCCCCAAAGCACTTTTCTTTGGTGACCTGGCTGCTTTGTGGTGACAAACCTGCCCCTCTCATAGTATGTGGTACGAACCAGGCATAGCGCGCTGGATTTTCTGATTTATTCAAAACAGGATTACCTTGTAATCCACTGTGATTATCATTAAATACTATTACGTTTCGAACTCCCTGAGTCTCTCCGGGATGATATTTTCTCCAGTAGAGCGCTCTCGGCCAAAGGAAGCCATACAAGAATTTATTTCCACTCTACACTGTCTCTTTTCTTACGATGAATTACTTGACATTTTCAATATTAAATATTTCTTCATTAAATTACATTGAAGTTATATTTCGTTTGTGAATAAATTTATATATTCGCGTAATGGACCAAAAATTAGAGATCATTTCTTCACCATTACTTTAATCCCTTCAATATTATTTTAATATTGAAGGGAAAAGAATTAAATATTACAATTTATTGCAAATTCTTTTAATTCTTTGAATCAACTGTTAGATCATACAGTATTTACTAAAATACATTATGATCAGACTACGAATTTCTTTTATCTGAGCGAAATTTTTGGGTTAAAAAATTGCATTTGCTTGTTTAAATACTTCGAATTCAACGTGGTATTGAGACGTTCTCTCGAGGTCAGAGGGCTGCCTTCTCCTATGTCGTGGCTTCCTAATCGATACTCTCGTACTTCGACCTATTTTCTGAAAACGAGAATGATCCGTTCCACTTTATATTGTGGTAGCCAGTGTTTTAACACGCTTGCAGCAAGGGAAAAGAAAAATTGTTAACAAGGATAGTCATTGACGCATATCAGTGAGCTGGCCAATGTAATTGCTATTTGGGATATGTTAAAAAGCATAATGATAAAAATAAAAACTACATAAAATGCAAAATCTCATTTTGTAGCTGCAATAAGGAGTAACATATCTTTCGCGCATGGTCAAAAGAGCTTGAGTCACTTTTTGGCCATTGTTAGGTTTTTCGCTATTGACAAGAAACCAGATTATTCACGAGCTTTTCGTTTGGTATTAAAGACTCATGTCTAAAAGTGTAGCTCCCCATTGCCATATTAGTGGGCACGAACTAATAGATGCATTCTGCGCGAAAGAACAAATTCTCTCTATAAACTACAAGCGTCTCCGAGTTCCAAGAACAAGTTTATCGCCTCACTTTCATCAGCTGAAGGGCAGACACCTCCGCGACACTTCTCCTCGGTGGCTCAACTCGAAACGACAGGAAATGCCAGAAGGCGCTGCGCCTGAAATATGATTTCGCGGAAGGACTCGTCGCTTTTTTGCCTCGCGCGGCGCGGCGCAACGCGGCGTCCGCCCCAGGGGTTCAGACGGCGGGCGCCGGAGCCTGACCCGCGTAGGATGTCGCCTGGCAGGGACGGCGGCCGAGGAGACAACAGACAGGAAGCGGAAAGCAGCCGTCGTCGCGCCGGCTCAAGGATCTGCGAGGGGAACCCCCTCAGTTTGCTGGGAGGGCAGTTGCCACACGTTGGCCTCTGTGGCTGGATTCCTGTCACACGGGCTTGTGAGAATGCGAAAATGAATGTGGTGGTGTTAAGCCGATTCTAGCACTTAATTATTTTTTAATCATTGTTTGAAAAAGAAGTCAAGTTTTTCAAGTTGAAACGTAGAAAATGAACGTAGGTAGTCCTTTTATAGTTTCCACTTGGGCTACAGTAATTGAAGTTATATGTAAGTATGTGTACCTACAATACATATCACTCGTGACATTTGTTAGCATTTCGCGTTGATGACAACTACCATATCTACATTGTGAAACTATATTTTTTTATAACAGGTGTCGTAAAAAATCAAAGGAAACACTCCTGTCTTTATCATAAAGAAAAAATGAACTATAAACTTTCGAGGCCAAAGGCAATACAGGCACAATTGTAGCCGTGTATTGTGTAAATAAGCGTGGTCCTCAGGACACTTCGTAGGCTCTAAATGTAAGGAAATTTTAAACGGAATTTAAAACGGAACAGGCAGATTATACTGGAAATTATTATTCCATTGATCCGTACTAGGTATTATGTGTTGCTTATCGTCCCCTATTATTTCAATAGTATAGACGAATTTTGCGCCTCTCACATGCCAAAAATCTTTATAAATGAGGTCTTCAACAAAGAATTTCTTGGAGACGTGACGGATTGTACTTTGATTTTCAAAGTATGAAGGATTTGTTGTAAGGGAAAATCTAAATATTCATGTCAAATGCAACCCAGCAACATTCGGGCAGCATCATTAAAATCTATGTAGTAGTTAAGTAACTCCTAACAGAATCGTTATAGAGCGGTAAAACCTGGAATTTTGAGGCCAAAGGCATCAAAGAAACCTATGGTAAATTAGAAAAGTTTCCCACATCGTAATATATACTGTAGATGAGCTGACGCTTTTCGATACTACCCCACCTGTTCAGAAACTTGCGGAATCTCCAACTGTATGTGAAATTAAACTAATTACTTGATATTCTATGCGAGGCTGATTTTAAGGACAGGGTTCGGCTCACGGCGCACGGTTCACTTGCGCATGGTTCACTCGCGCGGACCACGAGAACGAATCACTCAGGGAGCACTGCTTGCATTGTGCATTGTGCGGTGTGGTGCGAATATGTAATGGAGAATTACAATGGTTAAATGCATAAAATGCGTTGCATGCATAATGTTAAATGCATAAAATGCGTTGGTAATTATGCGTTGGACAGACTCAGGATGTTTTATGTTAACGCGAGGGCCGAAAGCCCGAGCCTCGTCCTCAACTTGGACACGGGTAGCGAAGCGTCACGATTCTACACGAAAATGCGTTGGCCACGTGGCCGTGTGCACACTGTGGCGGCGCCGCGAGTGACTCGTTCGGAACCGAATCGTGCGCGTCAATAGGAGCCGAACCCTGTTCTTAAAATCTACCCTATGCCATTGAGATTGATGCACGTGTGTACCGCACTGTTCTGTAATAAAGTTAAACATATTTCAAAGAGTAGGGTTGTACTTGCCCGATCTTGTATTTTCGCGTGGACAGCTTTACTTCGCTTTCACAAGAGTAAAAAACTTTTCTAATATTTTTGTAACTATTAAGGAAAGCGAAAATCAATTTATCTAGGAAGATGTATAATTACTTCAAAGCTTTTAAGGATTTGAAGGATTAGAGATATTGTGAATAATTGTTCCAAGATCATCGGCCTATAACGCTGAATAATCTTTACTGAAAATTGTTTCAAACATCAATTATATTGCTTTTTTTAAATTTGATATTCTTTAGTATATTTGAAAGTTACCTTTAAACTCTTTAAAGAAATAAACACGTTTCGTGCACAAATTTCCCTCTTAATGTGGAAATGGAAGGATAGGGAAAAGGGTGAGTTTAACATACTACGAGAGTTCTGGCATGGGAACGCTAGTGTGAACTAATATGGCTACTCTCATTCAACTGAAAATCCTGAGGAATTTGAGAAAATTGTCCGGAAATTTCGGTTTTGAACCTGTTCCTCAACCTTAGGAACACAGTTCACCGTAGCTTTATCGTTTCTCGAAAAAATGTGCATATCGTTGTAAAAAGAATGGATATAACAGGCGCGGATCCAGAAAGTAATTGGGGGGGGGGGGAATTTCTCTCACTCTTTTCTCTAGTATATAATATATATCCTAAACATGATAAATAATTTATTATATAATATAATATTCTAGCAAAATATAAAAATGAATTAGTGAATTACTGTAGGTTGTAAAAATTTATATATTTATTAGCAAAATCATTGAAATTAAGTTGATATAAGATAAGGAAAAACAAATATACTTATAATAGGATTAGGATATTTGTTTCTATTATCGCATATTTTTCTCGAAACAACAAAAAAATTTACTAGTTGAAATATTTGTTTCAAATGCCTGTGACAAATTAAAATGTACATTGACTGAAAACTTTTGGAGGGGGGGATTTCCCTCTCCCCCCCCCCGTGGATCCGCGCCTGGATAACTGTGGGTTTAAGCAAACCTATGGTAAATTAAAGGTTATGCGTTGATGTTTTTGATTTACTTATTGTCATATGAAGGAGAAAAGACTAATGAGCTTAATGTATTCCTTTCACCATTTTCCTTTCAAGTATCTGAAACATTTTATTGTGTGCGCTTGGTCGGTGAGTGAGACAAGACAATTACGCGGTGAAACCCAACATTACTTTTGCCTGCAACGGGCTTGGTTTGCGTAGAGCGTCGCGAGTTTCAAATCGCGAAAAGCAATGGCTAGTATTTGTGTGTGGCAATTAAAGAATGTGTTAGTATGTGTATGTTACTTTCTCAACATTGAAGAGAAGTCGAATACAGTTTAGAAAGGGAAATCATGAGTTATATTTTAATGGTTCCTATAGGAGTGCTGTGCCACATTTTTTCCCTTAGGTCTTTTTTCAGCCAACAACCGATTACCCTTTACGACCCTATGGTAGGCATATTCGACCATGCACTAGACACCAACACACCTTGCGGGCTCATCCAATCTGGACTCAGCCGAACGCGAGGCCCTTCGCGACATCACATACATGAGAGACAGGGGACACACAACCTTGCCCAAGGCGGGACTCGGACCCGCGACCCTTCGGACCGAAGCGCTGGGTCAGTGCACGCTCTTAGGCACCTCGTCCATCCAGGCGGCAGCAATCTGTTTTGCCTTTGACTTGCGCCCCTCTTGGTGATCCTGATACCCACCAATGGTGTCCAAGTGACGAATAGCAATGGCTTTTCGGGTGCCATATTTATCCGTGATGCTACCAAATTGGGAGTGAAAAGATTATTGGTAAACTGCCAAAAAAATGCTTTGGAGCGGGAGTGCTCGCGTGGCATGAGTGGTAAAGCTCGGGAACTTCGCTTCCTGAAGCAAATCAATCAAGCAATAAGATGATCTGGTAGGCGGCTGATGTAAGCGCAGTATCGCGCATTGGTTTCCTGGCACCTGGGGATTTTTACGTCAACTATTAGGTCTCCAATTGTTCAAACCGTTGTTTTCTGAACTCGTCAACTTTTCCCTCTGACTCATTTTAATAAGCGCTGGTTTCATCACAAATGATGATAGTGCTGCATTCTTTTTTTTTATGGTAGATACGGAAATATTGCTCACGTTTGATTGATGAGCCTGAATCAACTCTTAATAATCTCTTGATAATCAAATCAGATATCGTTGACAAGGCTGCGAAATGCTGACGCACTTCAGTATGCACTTGCTTGCATTCTACTACGAGGAAATGTCATTTTTGGAATTAACTTATTAGGATTCAGTTTATTTTAAGCCAATGTACAAATGTAGAGTGTGAACTGAACATTACAAAATAGGAAAATGTTTATAACAAAAAAAAATGAGGAAAATGTGGATTTTTCTTGTTTAAAAAAGATGAGTTTTGAGATCGACATAATTCAGGTCGACTCCGGTTACAGTGAACGTAAGTCACTGGTTCCGTTTCATTTACGTCGTACAAATAAGCATAAGAAGATTCGATTATAGTGAACCTAAACCTCGATAGTGAACGTAGTGAACGTAGTGAATAGTGAACGTAGGAAATAGAATATCCTGGAAATTAATTCCCTCCTAGGGGAAAAAAGTACATCGCCTGGGTGCCACAAACTCCAACACCAAGCAGCGTGAAAAAAAATATCGTCAGTCGAAGGATAATCGAAGAAGTTTCCTCAGAGGGGAAGGTAGACGACCTGGAATGGAAGCCTTACTGATTGATGACCTTATGCCACTCAGTTTGACTGCGGAAACCGAGGCCGTGTCCTGAGTGGTCTGCAACTGGCGGCGGCGACGAGCGATTGCTTAACTTCGATTTCATATCGTGGTGTTACTTGAGATTCCGCGAGACAAAGCGCGTTGAATTGTAGTAGGCGGCAGGAAGCGCACAACTACCACAGCCCCACAGTCTGGCAATTCTCATCTTGCCGCGCGGAAAAGCGATCAGTTTCATTAGCCGCTTGCGCCCACGCCGCTATCGATGGGATCTCGTGTGTTACAAGGCGAGCAAAAGGGCCTACTTGAGAAGGGACGGTGTTCCAACAGTGCAACGAGTTCACTATAACCGGAGTAGACTTAAGAGATTTTTGTGAATGAATACTTAACTAAGGAATTAGTTCATGATCTTTGTTGTTGTTTTTTATGAAAAAAGTTCTGGACGTTCTCTAAACGGGTGACGCATTTTCTGAGAAACTTTAGATATGTGTATTCCACTCCGTAATTTACCGACCGATAACTTACCCAACCTCTGGAATGTACGGGCTTGGGAAATCGTCCAAGTTATGTCGATCGTCAATGTTACGCGGTAGCAAATGTAGAATTTCTCCTTGAAGCATGATTTGCTTGTCATATCATTCACGAATTCCGATCTCAGCATCATCACATCTCGGATCACCTCAAGGCAGCATGTGGAAGGCAAAGGAAAATGACTGCTGCCTATGAAGATATAACCCGACATTTCAGAAATGTGTATGGTATGGCCCACATCAATGGAGTTTTACTTATTAGAAAATATGTCTTGTCAGTAATGTGTATGGCATTTATTATATTTTCTCTCCTGAAAACTACAGCCCAATAAACTATCATTGTTTACTGTTGTTACATAAAGGAAATTGTTGTGGTTTTAGTAGTATCTATTGACAACCCTAAAATAAATTGTGACATTTATTTTCTTTTTGTTTCAGGTGAGTTCCTTCAAAAAACATCTTTATATCTTCCGGAGTTGCGGTAAGAGGCTTCCAATTTGGCAATTGCTTTTTGCAAAAATATCTGTCACATCGGTGAAGATTGTTTGGATTGTTTACGAAATGGAAACATACTGCATTTCTAGTGGCTACGTTTCTTCTTTTGATGTCTGAGAATGAGAAATAATTTCAAAAAATATTTGAATAAGTTCTGACATTTATATTCAAATTGAAGTTATGGATTTAGTTTTGTAATTAGCTAATATTTTTATAACGCGTCAATACACAGTCACATACTCAGTCAATATACTTGTATGTTTGCCATACACGCAATGCGGTTGCAGGCAGATACTCCTCAGAAGATTCGTATTCTGTTGTTACACAACCTGACAGAAAGTGTTCCGTGAACTGTCATTACCTTGCCTGTGCACGTCTTCGTGGAGCTGAAGTGACTCGCCGGCGTAGACGTAATGTCGCGAGGTCTATGGCAGAGGGGCGTGTCTGTTTGCAACTTCCTTTCCCTCGCCATCCGATAACGTTGTGAAGTTTCACGGGTCTCCATTGCACGTCCTACCCCCGTTTTCCTCCTTTCTGTTCGACAACATGGTTTAACTTGTGGCGGGGGAGGGGGGCAAAGGGGGTAGTATATTTGCATGAAATATAGTTATTGCGCACTTCCGTCAAGTAGTGTTTTAGTTGTGAATATAAAGTACAGTTACTATATTTTCCTTGACACAGTAATTATTTTTCATTTACTTGGCTGTCCACTTTTTACGTTAGGCAAAATTAGTGTTAAACAATTGTGAGAGTTTATTCTATTTCAAACTTTTGAGATCAAATTAGAGTTTTGTGATACTTCTCATGGTGATTTTTCGAGCATACTAACTCTCACGAATCCATTTTATCCTTATCCTGATCAGTATATTTAGCCGGTCTGCTAAAAGCAGTTGGCATTAAGTGACCCAAGTGCAAATCAAAATCATACCAAATCAAATATAAAATATAAAATCAAAATCATATGGTCCCAATAAAAGTTTCACCATTGGAAACCATTGATTCGATTGCATTGTGTTTTATAAGGAAACTCCGAAAAAATATCTTTCGTAATTGCATAGTAATTGCACTTTATATGATTAATAAAGTTGTTCACGTAATCGACGTGTACTTGCAAAAGTAACTCTGGTGAATCGTAACACGCGAAGCAATTAAATTTCTGATGGCGCTGGAGAGCTGGGAAAGCGCAGAGCTGTTTGAAGCTGCCTTCCGATTGGATGGGGGGATGTGTACCGTTGCATCACCAATTTGACGCGTGGGCGGGGTGTCGCGGTGGGAGTCGTGAACTTTCACATGCAGGGATCGAGTTAATGCTTCTCTTGAACTTTCCGTTTATATCTTCTTCCAACTAACTTTAGATTTGCGTCTGATGATCTTTCCAAAAATGTCGTGGAAGAGTTCAAATGACTAAATGATGTAGGATAAAATATATCCTCTATTATTTAGTAATTTGCTGTTTCTTACTTGAGCTTTTCAAGAACGGTTTACCATGAACATTAGTTTGCTGCATTTAGAAGTATGTGGAATTAGAGATGTAGAAACCTTGTAAGATGAATGTACTATAATTTAATAGTACACTATCAAACCTTTCCTCAGGAAAGTTAAAGTCTGCACCGAACGTGATCTCATAAGAAATGAAGATATCCGAAAAGATCTGGGCATTTATAACATAAATGATGAACTAGGAAATTAGTAAAGATTCTTGGAGTCAACCCGTATAAAGAATGGACGCCAATAGAATCCCCTATTTGTCAGTGCTCTATGGATCCACTGGAAAAAGAGATGTGGGAAGGCCTAAGAAAAGGTGGCAATAATAGTGATAATCATAATGAAAATATTGTGAAGACGAAAACAGGACTCGTATGCCTACTCCATGAAGTGAAGAAGTCTATCAAAACATATTAGCTGTGGTTGGATCACAAGATTTAACATCTTTGATTTTGCAATTAGATTTTCATTACTTAAATCTACTCATGTTCTTTCATTCTACTTATATTTTGTGTTCGGTCAGCTCATATATAATAGTCCTTCTTTAAGAATTAGTTTCATACTACGTACGTTGAAATGAATTTTGGGGCTAATACAGCTTGATCTGTTGCTACGCACAATATTAATGATTAAGTGAGGTCTTAATTAATATCAATGATTGTCAACATTCCGAAGCGTACGCAACCATGATTTGCCAGTCATGGTTTACCATGACCTTCCACACTGTGGTGGGTGACTGGTGGAGTAGTCTTGATGGGAGGATGATGTTGATGCGTCAGTGGTTAGAGGTGGGGTTGCATTAAGACATGATATACGTGGTGGTACAATAACGAAGCAGCATGGCGAAAAACAGCCGTGCCTTACTCGCCACTTTCGGCTCCACGAACTGGATGCTTCTCATAGTCGATGGGTGACTGGGGCCAGCGGAACCACGACGACGGTTTCGGTCAGTGGCGTAGCCTGAGTTTTGGCTTAGGGTATGTAACTAGAGAAATGGAGAAAATAATTTAAAAACTTTAATTATAATTTAAAATTTCTCATTCACCAATACCATTTCTGTCACTTTGATCAATTAAAGCACACAATAATTTGTATATTTAAAATAAAAATGATCCAGTAAAAGTAATAATGGCTCACGTACTTCATGTAGTTTACTGGTTGAAAGTTAGAAAAAGTTTGACTTAAGTCCACGACCTAGCAAAATATAAATGTGTGTCCTGATACTGTAATAAAAAGAGCACTATCCAACCCAATGATTTTCAAATTGTCCAATTTATATCATTTTCGACCCCAATAGAATTGGCATAATTTATAAAATGGAAAACAATGATCTGTAATAAAAATATAATAGGAAAGAGAAAATCAATCAATTACAGACACGTAATGAAAAGCAGTTGACAGTTGTCCTTTTTACTGCTTACATCAAGAGTTTTTTCCAGTATGGCGGAGACAAACGAGGTTTTAGAAATTTTATTTTTAATTTCATGGGACATTACCTGCTTACACTTGAAATCCAATAAATCTGAATTTCTGGTGAAATTGCAGGAAACACTGGAATTTTCATATCATCCTTGTCAGTTTTATCATATTCATTATTTCACTTATACCGGGTCTTTAGTCTAACTCGCAACCCGTATCTGAGAACACAACCACTTGTTTTGGCAATTTGGCAACTGCGTGTCTTTGTCTCCTTTCAATACTGCCGTGGCTGGCATGTCGAGACTGCGGAGGAAGTGCGCTGTGCGTCATAATCTGCAGCAACTGCAACAGCCCTTTCTGTGTTTTCCCCATTCAAGGGCTTCGGCGGGCAGGTACTCGGCTCACAAGCCGGAATCTTTTCACGCTGCGCAGGGTGGGTGGGGTGGGGTGGGCAGAGGCATGAGCCAGCAAACAAAACGTCGCTTTAGACGATTCTCTCCAGTATGCTCAAGAAACAAAAATGTGATACTGAAGTTGTGGAGGGAAATTATGACTGATTTATCGATTTATTAACAGAAACGTAACAATAATTATTATTTAATAAAAGCTGGCTCAGAAAAGAAAGATATCTCATGAAACATCACCGCCAAGCTCTTCATTATCTATTATTATAGAACCTGGAAATTAAACAAATTGGAAAATTTTAATAAAATTATTAAAGATAATAAAATATTCATAAGTAATAACTTAATCATTACTGACAATAATTAATTAAAATTATACAATTTTATTTTCTTAAAATGACAATAAACACACCTTAGAGCAAATTTTCAAAGTGACCACCATTTGCCAAGAGACAGGCGTTTACTCTTTTCAGTACTGTTGCTGCAACACGTTGAAGAGTAACTTCTTCGATTTGCCCAACAGATTCCGTAATGTTGCGTCGTAAATCTTCAAGAGAAGTTTTGCATAAACTTTACTCTTAAGAAAACCCCACAGAAAAAAGTCTAATGGAGTAAGATCTGGGGAACGTGGTGGCCACAGACCTTATGTAACAATTCGTTCTCCGAAAAATTCCGCTAGGAAATTCATACTACTGTTCGCCGTGTGACACGGGGCGCCGTCTTGCTGGAACCAGCAGTACCTCTCGTCTTCTTCTAAAAGAGATACGAAGTTTTCAATAATGTCTTTATACCTTTCAGAAGTAATTGTCTCCGTGAAAAAAATTGGTCCGATAATTCGGCGACGAGATATGGCACACCATACCCCGACTTTCGAAGAATGAAGAGGTTTTTGGAGAGTTGCATCTGGTTTCGATGTGCTCCACAACCGGCAATTCTGTTTATTTACATTTCCGTCGAGATGAAACCAAGCTTCATCACTAAAAAACAAGGTGCCAAGAACGTGAAGTCCTAATTGAATAAAAGTTCTGAACCAACGGTAGAAATGAATTCGCGCGCCCCTGTTCGGTGTTTTCAGTTCTTGAACGGTCTGCCACTTGTAAGACCGCATTTTCAATTTCTTAGTTGCGACATATGCACTGCTGAGTGAAACATTGCATTGCTGATGCAATTTCGATAGCGACGTCTCAGGGGAATGTTTCAAAACCTCCTGAATTTCTAATAATTTATCTTCCTTTAAAACAGTGGCACTGCGATTCCGCTTCCTATCCATAATGTTCCCCGTGTCCCTGAAGCGCTGGATTAGTCTACAAATTGTTGACTTGTTGGGAACTGGCGTTTCCGGAAAATTTTCCTGAAACATTTCCTGACTCTTTAAAAAAGATTTAGTGCCGAAGTAAACTTCTACCAAAAATACACGCTGTTCTTTCGTCAACATTTTCGAAGCGATTCTTCTTTCTTAAACGTAAGTTCCTACACTCATGAATGAAACGTGTATGAATGACTGCCCAAAGACAGTCCTTTCTCTTTCTTCCAAACAAAATAGCCCGGTTCTCCCACCCCGAAACCTGCGACCGGGGGATGGGTCGTTAAAAGTGAAAGGAAAGCCATAGGTATTTCACGCGTTGCCAAATTACCAAAACAAGTGGTTGTGTTCTCAGATACGGGTTGCGAGTTAGACTAAAGACCCGGTATATTACATGAAATTTTCTCTATTTGATGATCCCCTATTTTCATTATGGCTAGAAAATACAAGCCCTTGTCTTCCAAAAAAGCATACAACTCGAATGAAGTGTGACAGAATTTCCCTATTTTCCCTTATACACCGTTGTATTGCTCAACATAGCCTGTGTTGACTGTTTAAATAAAATTCTATCCTCTCAAAGTTTTTACAAATATTTTTAACTGTTTCTCACGTGCTATAATTTGTGCACAAAAATACGACTCCATAATTATGTAGGCACTTTGGATCGCGTGGTGCTCGCTATTCCAGGGCACAGATGTGTATTGCACAGTCACATACCCTTGTGCATTCAACCAGCACAATCTCTAACCTACATTGGCTAAGTTGCTAAATGCATTAAAATAAGGTAATAAAACTTAAATAAAGGGTCAATGTTCATTAATTAGCCTTGTTTTCTTACAGACATCGAAGAGAACAATGAAGTTTCGTAAAGTTTCGCTTTTTCATAGGCACCACGGTAGGCACCCTGGATGTAACGGGTCACGGTGCATCTGATTCACAGCGCAGGCTAGGCGGCATTTCAGAATGATTCGTTCATCCTTGTGAAGAATCGAGTTCTCAATGGCGCAATGTTTGAAATTTAATGAAATATTTTGTAGTAGAAAAAGAAAATTACAAATTGACAATTACAATCATTTTAAAATAAAATAGCTGATATTGTCAGGGTATGTAACACATCACCCACATCCATGGACGCTACGTCCCTGGTTTCGGTGGTATAATTATCGTATCGGGCTGTTGAATCCACGTTTGCGGGTTGAAACCCGATCGATGACCTGGATTTTTTGGGGCGAAAAAATCGTTGGTACGCCTTACTTCGGTGCGGAAGTAAAGCTTGCTGTCTCATATAGTAGACGGTAGTTGGCCGTCCCATGTAGTAGTATAAAGCTTGCTGTCCCATATAGTTAACGGTGAAGTCATGGCGCAACGGTCTAGGCGCTTGCCTGTCCCATGTAGTAGATTTACTGCATGTAAAATATCCACAATCCTAAAAGGAGTCTCTGAGCTAAATTCAAATCCCCTGTGTCGTCGCCCGAGTGATACCTTCTTTCTCCGCTAGATGGTGAAAGGAGCGCAGCGAATTATGCGTGGCCAGACAAAAGAGCGGGCCGGACGGCCCGAGTCTCGCCAAGTGAAATAAGGCATGAACTGAATTGAATTAACCGTACTGAAGCTGTATAAAAAGTGCCCTTCCTGCGTGCGGCGTCGCAGAGGCTGGTGTTGACTGCCCGTGCGACAAGGTGCCCTTGGGCGCGTCCCATTAAGCCTGTTTGCTCCCTCCCTTCGGTTATTTTCGCACGCTCACCGGTGCCTTTGCCTCGCACACCCTTTCACGCAGTGTCGCGTGAGATGTATGAAGAAAAAGTCAACCGATGTAGGTCATCTCTTTGTGGTTCTAAATTATTTTCAGAGGTAACGAGCTATCTTTACTCAATATTTTGTGCGTAGATGGCTTTTGAAGTCCGTTGACAATGCTGAATATTTATGGGGTCTTCTAAGTTAGTTGTCATGACTGCTATTTTCAGTTATGATGTAATAGAGGATCTATTCGATTTCATTCTTGATTATAGTTGATTTGCATTTTCGAGCGACCATGTATTCAAATTCCAATAAATCTCTTCACAAACTCTCGGGAGAATAAGTATAAAATGCAAAAGAGTGTAAGGAACTACAGATTTCTTTCACTAACGATTTGTTCTGTATGTGACATTTCCATTCAACATTCGCGGACTCCGTGCCAAGATGTGCAGAAAAGCTGGAGGGGGAAGGAACCAAGCCTGTGGGGTAGGTCAATGTTAGATGAATGAAGGTGGCAAGGCCCATTAAATGATAGAACAATGGAAAGAGTAGGATAGAGAAGGTGCAGAGTGTTCATTGTTTATTGCTTTGCTGTCTTATTTATACGTACGTTTTCTGATTGACGTCCAATATGAGGTTAGGAGATTATTCGAGTCGAACGTAACGATCTGTGCATTTATGAATTGATTAAAATGTGACTTTTTCGCTAAAGTAGAATATTATCAAAATTATTTAGACTTTTGTTTGAATTTCAATTCTCGTTATTGAATTTTACAGGAAAAGATTTGCCAACCTCGTTTTTGACTTTGGAGTCCAAAAATGGTGCCTCATTGGCCAATTGTTGGTTAAAGCGTTACCACTAGTCTTGCTGCAACTTAGCGATACTCCGAAAATAATGAATGATAATTAAAATTAAGCAGGTGTATTGCCGTTAATCCAAAAACAACAAATTGTGCATACATAATTTTTATGTTCACTTTTAATAGATGAACACAGTAATAGAATTCAATATTTTATTCAAATGTGAATATTAAAAGAGTAGTATGTGCTGGGCTAACTTGCCATGACCTCTCCTTCACGCTCAGTATGGTCCTCAGCGGTGGCCTTATTGAATGCCATGCGTAGCTAGCCGTCAAGTGGTGGCGATCGAGAGGCGACCCGTGCGAATGCGAGTGCGAAAGTGACTTGAAAGAGAGGGGAGGAAGAGCGCGACGCCGCAAGGCCGCCGCGAAGCGTCTATTTCGGCGGCGCTCCCTCGCTTGCGGAGCGCCTTCTTGTCCCGCGCGGCTATTAATAGGAGCCTGTGACGCAACACAGGGCGGAGAGTGGGTCGCCGTTGCAACGGCCCGCCCCGCCGGCGCCGCCGGGAGAGCGAACAGCTTGTGCGAGAAAGAAAAGGCAAGGAAGGGAAAAAGGAGAAGATGGGGACGAGGAGAGACAAGGCGGGGGTGGCAGGTTGGTAGGCTGATGGAGGTTGGCAGCCTGGAGGGCAGGAAAGGAGGCTGGCATGCACAGAGGTCGCCGGGCGGCAAGCTGACAGGCTGGTCGCGAGGCGGGCAAGGAGGAATGTAGGCAGGATGACTAGCAAGAATGTGCGGGGCAGGGAGGAGAAAAAAACTGAGAAAGGAAAAAGTGTGTTATTATATTCACCAGACCTCAAAAACTTCTTATTCAATGATCACTTGCCATTTTTTTGCCTGGGCCTAACGAATTTGTTTCATTTGTTACGCCAGATGTGCCTGCCACTTGTTTGTGGATCCACTAGCCATTTTTTCTGCGTCTTTTTATTGCTTCCCTGGTAGTTTCTCAATTTCTAGGGTACATGCCTGGAAATCTTTTGTTTGCAGATTCTGTTTTTTACGCTTGACGGCCATTTTCTGAAATGGGAGCACTATAGTAAACATCATACGTAATAAAATGATTATGATTACAAAAATGCCTTTGTATTATGTCAAAAATTGATTGATCATTAACACCTAAATTATAATTAAGTAGTTAATTCGATGCCTGGATTTTTCGAAAAGATATTATTGATGCAGACTACAAGCTGAAAGTTATTTTGAAGATCATTGTGTGTTCAAAGACATTTGTGTGATTTCTTGGTGTCTATATTATTCACGCCTAAAATCTATTTGCACCTCTAAATACTCTGTCTCTCTTCACTATTTTTTCACTATGATTCATATCATATTACAATCATCTATCAAATCATAAAATAATTTAAAAACATCGGAAATATTTCGTATATATTTGTTTACGGAAGCGTACCGAAGGAATAGTCAACTCCAATATGTGAAGATTTGGTTGTATTATATTTTACAACGAAATTTTAGTGTTCAATACACACAATATGAACTGAATGATAGTTCATGTCGTATTTTGAATATCTTACGTTAGTAAATACTGTGATATCGTGGAATTCGAAGCTAATAGGGGCTCAGCTCTGTTCGGATTCTGGAAAATTCGTATTATCTTGAAAAGCCAGTGAAATGCTGCACCAACGCGTCCAAGTAAATGTACTAGCACCAAAATATTCTTGCTCCTAATTACAAATCTATGTGCAGTAACTATTAAACAGATATTAAATATTGTTTTTCTGAATAACGTATCCTACACAAAATATTTGCTTTTTAATCGCTGTTTTGTTATTAGTTTTCCAATACAAAACATTAATACATATTCAAACTCTCGTAATTCTGGATAATTCGAACCTAATTTCCAAATCTGCAGGTTCGGATTACTGGGGTTCCACTGTATGACAAATATTTTATCAAAATATGCCCTCTCCCCCAAATGAAATCACTTGCGACGGGCCCGGCCGCCGAGTCGTGTTGTTTACGTAGCTCGTCCCCAAAGCCCGCGAGAGGATCTCAGGCAGCGTGTCAGGGCCGCGCGTCTGTCTGCCTGATGGCTGCGAATACTTGCGGAGGCCTCCGCGCGGCGACGCGTCGCGTGCTGCAGGAGGACTGCGCGCCACGCGATGCTCCTCGCACTCGGAGAAGGGCGCCGCGCCGCGCCGCGCCGCGCCGCGCCGGGGCACGCCACTCGCCCAACGCCCCCTTCGCGCTTCTTCGCGCCGCGTCGCACGCGGTTGCACGGGGTTGCAGCAGCCGTGACTAGGCGCGCGCCGCCTAAACACGGGGGTTCCACTGTTACATTGTTGGGCTTTCTTTTCCTTGGAACCGGTATATGACATTGGTAGAACAAAAATTACACTCAAAGAGAACAATATTATATCATGAATTACTATTAGTAAATAGTACAGTTTTTTTATGTTGAATAATTTGCATCTGAATAGCCGCTTCCCAGGATGTCGTAGGCTTCCGCAGCAGGAGTCAGTATGTTGTACTTGGTTGTTCGGGAGACGCGGCGTCTCCCGGACAGCCAAGTACTTACTGACTCCTGCAGAGGAAGCCCACACTCTCACATGATTTACTGGGTTTGACGAATTAATTTAAATTGTAAAAATAATTGTAATTGATTGTTCTGTTTCATAATAATTAAGATGTTACAAATGCCTAAAATAATAATGGACGCTAATGGCCTCAGCTCTTTCTAAAGAGATCTAAACAAAATTAAAAGAAATAAATTACTAATTGTCAGTTTAAGATGTGGAAAGTAAGAGATTGAAAATATTTACCGGATCCCTGTTGGGCCCCTTTTAAAATGTGCCCAATCTTGCTTTACAATTGACAAGTAAAACATATATGTTTTTGTTAAAAATAATACATAAATAAAATTGTTTATTATGTAATGGTTTGCATAACAATTTGAGTGAAAATAAAACATGTTAAAAGTATTTTTGTGATGATTTACGTCCTTTTTCTACCCATTTAGGATTATCGGCAAAACTCGCTGATCCGCATTTGCCGCGCCACCCAATTCCGCGGATATTCGAGAGTCTTCTGTATTTAACAAGCGAGCGCTGAGTATACAGGATGGAGTACCTAAGTTGTCCACAGCAAATATATTGAAAACGGTTCGAGGAATCGAGATGCTATTTGCGCCATGTTGTTGCAAATGATGGGGCAAATAACATATTTCGTTTTCTTTTTTGTAACGTATGTAACTTTAGAGATACTGGCACAACGTGCGTCGACGCACTTTGTCGGAAAACGAGAATGTTCATCGATTACGAGACTTTCTAATACGATATCAGCAAGGTCAGCTGTCCTTGCGCGCTGCAGCGTAGAATTTACCAAGTTCTAATTGCACTGTTTTTGCAACAAATACGTTTCGAATATGCACAATATATCATTGCATTGCATTTTGAAAGGTCTTCAGAATGATGGAGAAAAAATTCTTCCATTTAAAAAATCAAATTTGTGTCAATATCTCTAAAGTTACTTACGTTACAAACAAGAAAACGAAATTTATTATTTGCCCCATCATTTGCAACAATATGGCGCAAATAGCATCTCGATAACTCGAACCGTTTTCAAGATATTTGCTGTGGACAACTTAGGTGCTTCATCCTGTATACCTGCGATTGGGCAGACGTAGAAGGAACCGCGGTGCGAAGCGACTGGTGACGCGTTCGCTTTGAGCTAACGAGCGGTGGCACGCGATCTGTCGACGCGAAATTCCTCCCCAAGCTGAGGACCTCTCTTGAGTGCTACCAGCAAGGTGGCGTCGAAACGTTGTTTTTGGCTTGACCTTATATTACTATATTGAATAAATTCCGACTTCAGCGGCAGATCGCATTTATTCAAGAGACGAAATTTCCTTCATTGGCATAATGAGAATCTTTTTTTTTAGGCGCGTCTGAACCTCGGCTACCTCGATGTCTGCATCTATTAATTTATCCGTGATTGCCTCTAAAGTACTTTAACCTGACAGATAATTGCAGAATATAACATTAGAACTACAAATGACTTTTCGTTGTTTCAAAACACAGAATACGTTATGTATTTGGTTGGTATATAACTTTTTGAAGCAAACGCAAATTATTACAAGTGTAATCTTTACGTTAAAATTCTAGTTTAATTTGTAATACTATTTAAACATAATTTTCCTACTTCTCGTTCGTAATATACGTGAAGTCCATGGTACCACGCTAACTAATCCGGCAAACAAACGATGGAATTTCCACGGCCAACTGGAAACCCTCATTTGATCCCCGAAATGTTAAACATGATTTTAAAAAAACAAGAGCGTTCTGCCAACAATTACTTTAGTAACGAGTTTATCCTCTTTGGATTATTTATGGCTATTCCTCGATTTCACCAACTCTCCCCCTCCACGATTCTCTCCCTCTCTCCCTCCCTCTCTCCCTTTCTCTCTCCCTCCCTCTCTCCCTCCCTCTCCCTCTCTCTCTCTCCCTCTCTCTCTCCCTCTCTCTCTCTCCCTCTCTCTCTCCCTCTCTTTCTCTCCCTCCCTCCCACCAAACCGACGAGTGGGGCGGTAGTTTAAGGCTAAATGTACCGACATTAGTTCAATTTTCCGCCACCACGTGGCAGCACCAAAATTACTCAAAATTACTTTACCGATAACGTCTGAACAAATGGTCCGATTTTCGATTTGTAAACGGCATTTGATTCCTTTTTGTAATAGAATTTACGCTACGATGCCATTTTTCCAAAAAAACTAGCAGAAACTCATTTTCTAAAATTTTTCTCGTACTTCCGGGAGCAATTTAAAAATGTGGGCTTATAGCGCGATGGCGACAAGCTTCCAGAATCCAACGCCGTATCAAACATGCAAATCGGATAAATAGGAGCGACGTAAAGTCAAATTTCGAAAAACACCTCACCCCACTCCGCCTTCCACACCGCCCCCGTCATCCGCCTAGTGGGGGAGGGGCCGCTGACTCAACGCGGAGACCACCAGCACTGCTAATCCCAAGGGCCTGCGGCGGACGGGCAGGCAAGGCAAGGCGTTATGCTTTCGTCACTTCGCATCTCAATGTATTTTTTCCCCGCAAATGAAACTAGAGCAAACGCAATTTGAGAAAATGGCGTTTAAGCATTTGTGCAAATTTGGAATTTTCAGTTCATTTTCACAGAAAAATCTGTTGTTGAGGAATTTTTAAGACATATTGTAAAGCACATATACTCCTAAATGTAATAATGTGTACAAAACGCCATTAATGAAAATATTTACAAAATGAAAAGCTAGTCAAAGAATTACATTTTTGTAATTTTTGAAAAAACAAAAGAATAGAGCAATATGGCGTTTATGTCATCTCATAGAGTACATTAGGCCTTTAGGTATCCATTAGGTAACCTTTTCAAAATAAAAAAATTGAAGCAGTTTTTGAGAAAATCTTGTTTTTGTAGTTTTTTAAAAATTGCATATATTGCACGCAATATTGCGCGAAAACTAAAAGTTTAAAAAAATGTACATGACCTTATTGAAAGAACTAAGTATGGAGAACAAATATCATTTTAAGGAAAAATTTCTATCTTCAAATTTGCAGTTGTAGGAAGACGCCGAAAAAAATTTGGATTTTTGCAATTTTCCAAAAATTAGAGTCAATAATGAAAATGAGATCTATGGCACCTTTATAAGTATATTTTAGTTTATTCTTACAATTAATTTAAGGAAAACATTTGGAGTCATTTTTGATTGATTGGTAGTTACTTCGGGCACGTCAACTACGGAGGTCATTAGTACCGCAAGTGTAGGGCGTGTTTATTTAATCGGGAGGTGGAGGTGATGTTCCCCGCTGGATGGCGAGATCCGGCGCTGACCTTCCGTCTACTAGTTTTCTCCAACCAGGTATCTGCCACCAGCGGGGCACCACCCCAGCCGGAACAAGCTCTAAATCACCGACCTATCTACCTGTCAGCTTGCGGGGTTCTTTCCTAACCAGGTATCTCCCACCAGCAACTCGGAACATTCCTGTAAAAAAGAGCTTCAATTTTCGCATTTACAGTAACGCTTACCCGCCATTTTCTTAACAGCGGCTCCAAGTTTATTAATGAAAATTGCCATATAGGAGGATGTTTTACTCTTCATTAATATTCTAAAAGTAATATTACGAATCTACTACTAGGAAACCGAATAATGAGAAAACTTTAAGAAATGTATTATGGGTGGCGATATATAACAGCTGGGAAGAAGATGGGGCAAGATGGTAAAGCTGGCATAGAACAAGGAAATTAGAATACTTTACTACGAGTAAGTCGGTGAAATTCTCTTGCATCACTTTTTCAAATTTGTCCAAAAGTACGAAAACATTTTTAAAAATTATCTTCAGCTACTTTACTTGGAAAATGGGATTAACCAGGTGAATTCTATCAAGGAGACATAGACTACATTGTGCACTATCCCTACCAAAAGTTCAAAGAAAAAATTTGGAGCAATTTTTGAGAAAATCTGTTTTTTATACTTTTTTTCAAATTGCACATGTTGCAAGCAATATTGCTCGAAAATACTAAAATTTTCAAAAAAGTGTACAGGATCGTAATGAAAGAACTCGCTTTGGAGAACAAATTTTATTTGAAGGAAAAATCTCTATCTGCAATTTTGTAGTTGTAGGAAGACGCCGAAAAAGTTGAAACTTTTAGAATTTTCGTAAATTCAGAGTTAATCGTGAAATTATGACCGATTCCAACTTAATAAGCGTGTTTTACTCTACTCTTACAAGAAATTTAAAGAAAACATTTGGAGCCGTTTTTGAGAAAATTTCGAAAATGTTCGGGGGGTTTCATGCAAAGTACCGCTATGTTTTATTGATTCCTTTTCAAAATCTCAAAGCTTTGACTAGAGTCAGATCGACAGGGGCTTCTTCATTTTGAAACAAACAAACAAACAAACAAAACAAAACAAAAAACATACATATGGTTTAGGCGCTAGTAGTGTTCACAGACGGACGGACGGACAGACAGACAAACGTTTTGCTTTCAATTCGTTTTTCGGTATCAAGGACCCACAAAAGAGGGATTCTGGCTACACCACGTGTTAGGGGATTTTTTCTTAATTTAGCAACTAGATTTATTTCGTTTTCGTTATCAGGGCCCTGCAATGAATTTTTTTCTTCCGAAAATCCGCCGTTTTTTCGCGCAGCATTAAATAACTTTCCCTATACTACGTAAACAATTCCGTATATACGTACGTATACGGGAAAGTAAAAATCGAGTCGTAGGATAAAAGAGCTCGTGCGTAATCTCTGCTCATTCTTTCAACAGTGGAATGATAACGGAAGATCTCAGAAGTAACAGATATCTAAAATAATATGTGAGGAGATGGAATGAATTGTGTGAATATCACTAATATTCAATTTCCTTTTTGAAATTGGTTCCAAACGGTAATCGATATTTTGAGTAATACTTCAAACAATTTTTTGATCATATTTGAAGGAAGACGGGAGTATGTGAACAAGATAGTGTTATACTACTATTCAAATTATCTATCTATACTACTATCAAAATGAAACAAGAACTAATTGCTATTAAATATGATATGAGACCGTTTACCTCTGTTACAGCATCACTAGTTTCATTTATGGGGAAAAAATATATTGAGATGGAAAATGACGAAAGCATGACTGCCTGACTTGCCAGCCTCGCGCGCGGCAGCCGCGCGCAGGCAAACAAGCCTGGCGTGCCCAGAGACTCTCTGCCGGTGGCCGCGCAGGGAGCGCGTGGGCGCACGGGCGGATGGCGCGACGGCGCGGCGTGGAAGGGGGAGGGGTGTGAGGTGTTTTTCCAAATTTGACTTTACGACGCTCCTATTCAACCGATTTGCATGATTGACGCGGCGTTGGATTCTGGAAGCTTGTCGCCATCGCGCTATAAGCCCACATTTTTGAAATTGTTCCCGGAAGTACGAGAAAAAAATTCAAAATCGAGTTTCTGCAAGTTTTTTTGGAAAAAGGGCTTCGTAGCGTAAATTCTATTACAAAAAGGAGTCAAATGCCGTTTACAGATCGAAAATCGGACCATTTGTTCAGACGTTATCGGTAAAGTAAATTCCTTCTGATAGTGCTGCGATCTATTGAATTTTCCTACAAGTTTTTTTCGGTACATTTAGCCTTAATCTGTGACACAGTGGGGCCATCGTGTTGCCCCGCCCTCCCACACCCCAGCAGACGGCGAGGTCGCGTCCGCTGCTATTGATTCAGCTCGGTCGTCCGCGAGCTGTCCGCCCTCGCTCCTCCCGCCCCGCCCCGCTCAGCCCCACCCCCCCTCGCGGATCAGCCAACTGTTGAGCCAGCGCCGAATGCAAACCTCTTCAGGCCGACAGTGAGGTCGATAGGTACGAGTTGACTGGCCGCTCGTTGATTGATTTATTTCGGTTGTGTGTGCATTGCTTGTACGAAGGGCTCTGCTTTGAGGATTGCTAATAGTTTACAGCTTTTTGATTGGACGTTAGGACCCTGAGACTGTTACCTAATACAAGAGGATATTCATTGTTACGTACAATGCACGTAAATTGTATGTTGCTTTTGCTTTTTCTGCGTAGTTTACAACTTGCTGATTTGCTCCTCCTCCCCTCCCCAACAGCCCCTCAGTATTTTCAACATGGGCGATAAGGGGATTGCTTCTGTCGCATTTGTCACCGTTATATTTAGTGCAGTGTTTGAAGAAGATGTAAACAGAATGTTGGTTTCTTTTTGCTAGGTGATATCACCAAACCGTCCTTCATAACTCCGTGACTTTCCCGGAGGAATTTAACTACCTAATATTAGTTGCTATTCCGACGCTGAGTCAACGCTGAATTCCATGGTTGGTTGGAATGAATGCGCCGACATTATACACAAAAGGTTCTTTTATCACGTCAGAATTCGTAAAGGAAGTGCGTCACGCAAACTGCATTTTTACCAACGCTCTCCTCCCGCACCTGCATTGCTGAAACCTCTAGAATGGTGAAATTCTGGTTACTTTTTAGACGAAAAATATTACAGGAGTTGGCCTCGTTGGGGCAGGAGTTTGAATCGTCGTTCAAGTGTGCGGTGCCGCTAGGCTGCGGTTCGAGACTCTCGTAAAACCTTGGTGTTTGCACCTGTGGTTGTTTGGTTGGATTCTATAACAATCTTATGAACCATTTTTTCATTGAAATTAATTGCATCTTATCACCATCTCTCAACACCCTTACCACCATTCGTATTGGAAGGCAACGGTAAATCACCGATGTCCATCTATGAGGAAAATGGTGTTACCAACCTGCTATCCCCTAAGCTCGATAGTGGGTTTCGCCATCGTCAATATTTATTATGAGTAGACCTTCCAAATCAAAGGAACAAGATTAACATGAAAAGAATTCCTCTTCTTCTTCTGCTTTCAGAGAGAGACAGAGAGAGAGGGAGAGAGAGAGGGAGGGAGAGAGAGAGAGAGAGATTATACTGGAGATAAACAGCTTATAGTCTTTATTATCCTCAGTACCGAAGCCTTGTTCAGAAGTATTTGAAATGATTTTATTGATAGCTGACGGATGTTATTACAATTATAATAATGACGGGGCAATAGTGAAATGAGAAGCAAGGGAAACTGAGAATTCCCAGTATCTGCCGCAATGCCGCTTAATGAATCGACAGAAATTTCAACCCCGGTACCCACTCTGAACACAGCACCATGGGTTGCCCCCAATGTAGAGCTCGTTTTATTCCCGCTATTAAAACAGTGTAATATAGTGTCCCCATTCCAAGAAATCTCTCGTAAGGTCCTTCACCTGCTTCCTGACTCGCGGATGGTTTCTGATAGTTGCAGCGATGGTATCTTCACGTGAAAACCGAGATGAAAATCATAATTGCGGAGAATATTTTACAGAAATTTCATTTGCGACCCGTTAACTTCCCATTAGCATGCACGAGTCGTGATTAACGCCCGCGGAGAGCATAAAGTTGTGAGAGAACTCTTTTCCGTGTCCCAGCCGAATCTGGTTGCTGAATTGCCTGCTCCTCTGCTGTGTCGTGGTCGGTAATTCCACAAAGGAATGAAACACAGCTTTTAAATTCTCCTTGTGGTTTATAACTGTTGTGGAGTACTTTTACTTGTAAAAGAAACTTACGAAACTGAAACTCAGCTATGAAAAACAGTGGCGTACAAGGGTGGAACCAGGAAGTGTCTAAGGCAGGGACACATGTAAGAAAAAACGTCCTTTGTAGTGAATAGCTTCATTTGTAGATATTGCGAATTATCGTTGCTAACATTCAAATAAATGACATTTTTGTTAAATATCGTGAACACGAAGAGTGGTTACTTCACGCTTCGTAGTGTAGACTAGCAAATATTATTAAGAAGAATGGAAATTAGTGATGCATTGTGAACATTAGGGGCCAATGCTGTTATATAAACCGAATATATCGAATACAACATTGTAAAGTACAAATACTGCAAGTTGGACCTTATTGATTAGATATTACACTACACAATATGTGAAATATTATAACTGTACTTGCTCTGATCTCGAAGACTTTTGTTGAACTTGGTAGCAAATGTAAATTCTGAGTAGGTAAGACTGTGCAGTGCGGTAAATCTGTGCGTTGTATTATATCGGCTATATTTCCGCCTCTAAATTCTCCTGAAAGTGTTGCTTAGATTTTCATTACAAATTACATTATTTGAACTACATTACTAAAAATATAGAGCAGATCTACGAAGTTTTCCGTATTTTCAGTTTTCCCCAAAAAATTCAACTAGTGAAGGGACACAAACATACAGAAAGATATCGACTATATTATGAAAAATCTATATCTACAGTCAATATATTAAAATTTATTGATTTATTGCATTTATTTTATATTCATATTATAATTTTATTACAGTATGTTTAATTGGCTATTGAATTACTTTATTCTCTTTTGTTGCTAACGAGTGTATCAGATTGAACTTCCTGTGTTCTAAAGGATTTCATATAGGGAAAGGTCGGTCTTGGTTTCACATCGTAAGTTGGCAATTTAATCCTTGACTTAAAATATAAGCTGAACCGCAAGCGTCTCAAATTGCTGTCTGGACATGAACAATCTAGACGTGCCGTCAGGTAGTGTATAACAAAGAACTATTGGATTCGTTCAAGGACTACGCATTTACTTATGTTGTGTTCCAAACTTAAAAGTAGTTAAGCGGAAGTTTTTGTCTTACACATCAAGGATATAATATGTCAATTTGTTTACTTAGAACAGAAATAAATGCACTGGAAGCCTACTCACTGAAAAGCAAGAAAACTCTCTCAATTTGGCAGAATTGTTTCGGACTTTTCAACACTCATGTCATTTGCAATGCAAATAGAGCTTCCTTAAAGTCTTGAGAGATGTATTCGCTACGTCACGTTCTCAATTTTTTCTGCGTTGCGTTTCTTGTGAGGAACTTAAGATATATTAAATCGTCGTGAAAGGAAAGAACAGGGAAAGGAAGGTAGCGTAGGTTCTTGGCTGTTTCTTATGGCTTGTTTTGGTGTCTTAGAGGAAGCAGTATCAGTTTGCTGCTGCCGAAACCACAAAAACCGATGTCTTTCTCTTTTACTTTTGATGTCTTGAAATCCTCGCTGCGCAGATGTGGGATCTGTCAATTTTGATAGCCGACTGTCATCTTACATCTAGAGAGGAAAATCAGCCACCAACAAACCACCAATAAATTTCAAGAATACGACCCTTGTCTGCTACAACAAATAATGTGAAGATTTTCGTTCATAATATCAAGTAATCAATATAATATCAAGTGTTGACGTAACTTGAATTGTGATGACGAGAAGTAATAGAAAATTGTTTGTTGTGACCTGGACGTCTTTTTTGTCATAATTAAAATGGTAATGTCATTGATTCGAAATAGAAGCAGATTCGATGTGACTTCAAGAAAAAATAAGATATCTAGATGTTGTGCAAATTTACATGTGGCAACTAAAATGCCTAGATGTACGAGACAATTTACTTCCAAAAAATAATTACAGGTTTTTAATGAAACATGGCCACCTAGGTCTTCTTCTAGGATAAATCGGCGAACCAGATGCTTTGGCTCGGAGAACGAGAGCTTGGTGTTAACTGCAATGACTAGCGATGCTTTATTAGCCAGTTCCTTCTTTCTCTCGGGGGAAATAACTTATTTGAACTCGAATCTTTCCTTTTCTGTTTTACGTTTATGTTGCTTAATGGCTTTGCAGTACACCCAAGTGTCTACAAGTAAAAAGAATGATACAATGGGAAATGTGGAATCCCTGGTTTCCAGTGGCCTTCCAGTATTCAAAACTTTTCATTTTATTTCTTTTCCTTCCCATCGCACTTTCTCCCAGTCTCTTTCTTCATCATAATCTCCTTCAGAATCATACTCCTGCCACTACTCCTAACATCTCTCGTCCATCACCACCACTACCACTGCCACTGCCACTGTCAGTGTCACTACATCAGTACTTCAGAAACATACTGCCATCATACTCCCTCCACCACCTCTCCTAAAGCATCAGTATCGTCTATCTCCACAACAAAACATAAATTTCCACCATGTCGTTCATTTAGGAAATGCACTATCTCCAAGAAACCATTGTTTTAAAAACTTTTATAGTGTCATCTAACATTAGTGTTGACGCGGGATTTCATTTTTCAGTAGCCGTGTGTATTAATATTCATCCACAGCCACCACTACATCACCTTCACATCGCCATCACCACCATCATTGTCATCACTTCCACCTCCAGACACTTCCTCCACCATCATAACCACAACAATAATAACAACAAACTAGTAACCAGTTTCCCCAAGCTAATCTCCGGAGACTCCACCCTTGTTGACATTCTTATCGCAGGTAAACCATTCTGCTGGAATGTCAAGAGACGAGCGAGCGTCGTGTCGCGTCCTGTACTGCACATCGCGCAGCGCACATCCGCCGGTCGCACAATAGTCGAGCAAGGGGTCAAGACTATTGGTCGAATTTTCGCGTGACATTTGCTAGTCCATAATTTATGTCATTACTCGCGTAACTAAACTGATGGCGTGCAACGAAGAAATAGATTCGGGGCCAGCAATTCGGTAAGTGAAGCCGATTAAAGATGGTTTATTGTAAACCGAAAATAAAATGGTAAACATCATATGTTTAATTGATAAAAATTATTTTGAAAAAGATGCTTCAGTCCTTTCACACAACAAAAGAAAACTAATACATAATTACAAGTGGAATAATACGCACATCAGATTCATTGGTTTGGTATTTTTGAACACATTTTATAAGTTGCCATTACGGATCGTTGGGAACGATTAATCTTGTTATTACTTATTCTCTTTAAGTTTGCCGGTTTGCCCATTCAGTTTGACTCTCGAGTAAGGAAGTACTACTGTTTACTTTGTAGATACATCTCGTATACGTTTGTAAACAGACCAGTACGGAACTAATAACGAACAAATGTGTTACTACGTTTTTTTAACCCACCTCTGAACACGTACTTCGTAAATCCCAGACATTGCAGATGTTTTTCTGCACCTCGAAATAATTACATTGTTCGTTTCGTTAATATGATCCACGTTGCTTCCTTTATCTACATACAGTTCTGCATTTAGATAGATATTTATTATTTCCGCAGGTAGGTTTATACAACCTGGTGGCGGAACACTAAAATTTACATATTATATCTACATATTATAATTATGAATTAAATACAATGTAACTTAAAATTATTTTAAGACAGTAATAATCATAATAATAATAATAATAAGATAATAATAAGATAACAATATTAACAAAAAATGCATTAATAACAATACCCGCATTATTACTACTAATTCTATTAATTATGGTGGTCCTGTACAGATACTTTATACTAACATATACGACTTTTTATACACTGCACTCCACTTCACTTCACTTCACTTCTCTTTCTACTTCTATATAGCACCACACTTCACAACACGTCACCACACGTCAATATGAATACTATAAACCAATGAATCTAATAATTATCACAGTACTAATAATGGTTACAATAATTACTAATAATAATAAATAATTCTAATGAACATAACTTACTAACTAATAAAATTTACAAATATCATTAGTTAATTTACTTTTAAATCTCTGAAGACCTAGAGGAAAGGGTTCCAAGGCTGTCGCAGGCAACTTATTCCAGTCCGTTATAGATCTATTTGATGCGAGGATCTAGAAGAGAGTGGAAGGCGTTGACCTAAACAGCAATGCTCCCACCAGAGTTGGCAAACATGCGAACTGATAATGCTTCTTTTAAGATAACACCTTTGTCGCATCCTTCTCTGTCCCACCGCGTCGTCGCAGCCGCAGATCGAGGTCCTGTCTCCACCGTCGCCCAGACGTTGTTCAAGAGGTACACGGGAGGGCGGGGTCCAGCCACCTATCAACTGTCGGCGGACAGTGGGGAAGTGCGATTTTGGAAACTGTGAATCGTAAAATCGTATCATATTTGACGTTGATGATTCGTTTAATCGTTGGTATAACTGTTCGATTCGTGTTTAAAAATTACTGCTTTTTTAATGCACCCTTAAGGGATATTTAGCTTTATTTATACATTAATTAACTGTCCGACTTTTGAATTGTAACTTATTAAAGTTTAGTGAGGGAACTGAAAAAACAAAAACAAAAACCTTTCAAAGGTTTTTTGATACAACGCTCGTATATAGCAAAAGGGATAAATGAAAAAAAGAAATAAAACACACACACACACACAATCAAAAACAACATATCGACTCTCAGGTTTCATGAGCCGAATCGGCGATAAATCGCTGCTGGGTTTAATCGATTAATCATTCTCTGAAATAATCAATTCTCGCCGAATGGAATCGTTTTTGCCCATCCGTTGTCCTCTCGGCGGCGGCCGCCCATTGGTCGACCTGGAGGGCAGGCGGGAGCTCTTCCGCATCTTCTCGGGTTCCAGCCTCGAGCCAGCCACTCGGCGCTGCGCGGGTGCTCGGCTTGGCCCGTCCCGGCGCGTCGCGGCGCGCGGCGTCGCGGCGACCGAGGTCACTGACCGCGCGCAGGGACGCCGCCGCCGCCGCGCGCCCGCGACGCTATCGCTTCCATCGCCGCCCCCGCGGACGCTGCTGCCACCGTTATACGCCCCGCCCGTCCCTTTCAACTCCCCTCCCCTGCCCCGCTCGCGTTGCCACCCACCCACCCCGGCGACATTCGCAGCTCCGGTATGTTTATCACTCCGTATCCTACACTATGATGTAAACACAGAGGCACTTCAAGGTCATGAGCTAGACGGAGCGGGGGACACTAGGGAGTTTTTGCACCCTCGAACGTGAAGCTCTATCGATCTTCTGCTCAGGTTTCAGTTTCTCATCACTTTAATGCATCTGCGCATGCGCAGAAGTTCGATAGTGCTTCACATTCAAGGGTGCAAAAACTCTCTGTCAAACAATTGAGAGTTGCGTTACGATTTACATTCCGATTTAAACATAGCAGTACTTCAAGGTCACGAGCTGGAAGGAGAGGGGCACATTGTTGCCCAATCGGGAGCTTCAATATCAAAAATTCGTAAAGCAGCTCCCGATTGGATGATCGTGTTTCCCTCGTCTTCCAGCTCGTGACCTTCAAGTGCAGCAATGTTTAAATCCAAGTATACCTTTGTGGCATTGGAACTCCCGATTGCATGACAATGACCCCCTCTCCTTCCACCTAGTGATTTTGAAGTGCTGAATTAAGCGTGTGAAGACTGATCTGGATCAAACCTCCTATAAAGTCCTCACTTCCGTTTCTATCTTGGATCTTCGACAGGGCGCCGCCTCATTGCCACTACTTCAGACTTCTACTTTCACTAGTTGCTTCTGACTTCAGATGTGAAAACACTCCGAATCTGATTGGGTTCTACAAAAAAAGCATTTGCCATTTTAATGTTTTTTTAAACGTTTAGATAGTGTCTACTTTGTCTCCCTATCTTTGCCCCCCTTTTCTACTGTTTCTCATGCAGTTATGCCAGTCTTGAACGCCCTTTCTTTTACCAAATCTTTTTTTTCGCTGTGGACGGCCCTTCGTACGAGGACTTCTAAACATATTATCCAGGGGCCGTGATTTGAAAAATGCAGAGACTAATTTGGCAGATGGACCCATCGATGGCGCTCCGGATGTCACACTCACAGTTGCTGCCACTCACCTCCGCCATGCGTGGAGTATTTAAAAGGCTGATTTCCTTAGTTGCTTCGTTTTTACCTGAGAGGTAAACGATTCTAGGTAGGTCGGCTGCTCGCCCACCACCCCGTCTACTACTCCGCCCAACCGCTCCGTCCAACCGCTCCGTCCAACAGCTCCGTCCAACCGCTCCGTCCAACCGCTCCGTCCAACCGCTCCGCCCAACAGCTCCGCCCATCCGCTCCGCCCAACCGCTCCGCCCAACCGCTCCGCCCAACCGCTCCGCCCACCGCCCAGCTCCCGCCCAGCCCACCCCCCAGCACACCGCCGAGCCCACCCCCAAGCACACCGCCGAGCCCACCCCCCAGCACACCGCCGAGCTCACCCCCCAGCACACCGCCCCGCCCACCGCCCCGCCCCCTCACTCGCCCGCTCAACTGCCGTCTCCACCCGCCCGACTGACACCCCTTTCACACGCCAAATGGACCAGGACTGTGCCGAAGGGACACGATCGCTGATTGTCGTTTGTTCTTTTCCGGTTTGGAAGCTGGTAGGCTCGGCATTACGATCGCCACAGCTGCTTTGATTGGGTGCGCGTCGGTCTGCGGACGCCTCTCCTGGGGACACCCTGGTGGGGATAATCGAGGCGATGTCCCGCTAGGCCTGGACTAGGGACAACCGTACGGGACCCATCGCGCCCCCACGAACTATCTCGGCCTGCCGGCATCCAGCGTCTGTCACATCCGCCGCAGCCTCCCCCAATCCCTTCCTCACGCCGAACGATAGAGCACTAAAGTACTTTGTAGATAACTGCATTAAGAGCCTGTACAAATGTAGACACGTAATGAGTTATTAATAACCATTCTGTGTTTTGCTTTTTCCCAAAGCAAATTCAAACCCTAACGCTGTGGCGATAGAGTTGCAGCTCACAATTACGTTGTAATGTGTGCACAGCGTGAAGCCCCTTAGCGTGTACGCTATGTATCAACTTTTGAGCCTATGCGCATGCGCGAACTTCGTCACGGTAGAGAGATAACAAAAAACGTCCCCGCCAGAATTTGCGAGGGTAATTGCGTGACTTATCGCACACTAAACCAGTCAGTGATCGCGATAAATGGAATTAGTTCTCAACTGCAGCGGCAGTGTTGCTAATTTTAAATTCCCATGGTCCAACATGATGGCTAATGTGCTTATCTGCTACTAATCGACTTGTATAATAGTTATTATAGTTATTGAATAATATAATAATATAACATTGTGTATACAGATTAGTTGTTGGTAGCCAGCCATTCGAAACTACTTCGACTGAGAACGAAACGTGCAAAAACTCTTTGTACACTTCATACTGCTGAGGTCGCCTGGTTGACACATACTTCATAATATTTTACGCTACGCTCTGCAAAACACTCATAACCAGAGTATAGAGAGGTTACTTTAAGAAGGGACCACTTTGAGTGCTACTGCTTTGCCACTGCTAGCAGCATAACTGAAAGTTCATGTCCTCAATTTGTTAATGCGTTCGTTTTCAGTTGTGCTCTCTTGTGTACTCCGATTTAAACACTGCTTCACTTCACGAAGAGGGGGACACCGTCATCCAACCGGTAGCTCCAATACCAAAATTGTAAGTCATAACGAAGTTTCCGATTGAGTGAGTGTGCTCCTGTCAGTTCAGCTCGTGACCTTACAGTGAAGCTGTGTTTAAATCGGAGTATAGATGCCTCGAGCCTTCATCCAGCAAGACTTGCTTTTGTTTCCCTATTTGTCAAACGTGCCGCTTCTTAAACTGCGATTTTCGTAACTCTGACCCTGACACGAATCAGCTGTTACGCTGCCATCCAATCGGGAGCTTACATTTCGCTACAGTGACGTCACTATAGAGACGTTCAAGCTCCCGATTGGATGAAACCGTCAACAGTTGATTCCTATCAGGGGCAGAGTTATGAAAATCGCAGTATAGACCAACTTCTCCATATCAAAGTGCTTGACCAGTAATGGCCGTTTGCATGGCGTAGAGGCGAATTGCGCCGCCTGACTGATGGCCAGCGCGACCTTCGTTGCGCGGCCGGAGGCGGGGCAAGGCCGCGCTGCCGGCCCGGCGGCGGCGGCGGCGGCACGGGGACTGCACAAGCGCAATCCGATGCGCAAAACCGGTCGCCTCGCCCTCTGGACCTCTCTCCCTCTCCCTCTCTCTCGCTCATTCGCTCTCGCTCGCGGAGCCAGTGCTACGCCCAAAAATATTCGCGGTCGCCCACCTCCCCGCCCGCCTTGCCGAAATCCGATTTGTGGGCCGTCATTCATGCCAGCGCTGCGGTTTTTTTCATTCACGAAATTGAATCTGTACGGAGCAGAGATTGGGTGTTGGGTCCGGGGAATTGCGTGTTTTATCTTTTTCTTCGTGTGATTTTCCATGTAGGAGTGTTGTTTGGACTGGCTGCAATGATAGACATTGAATGCAGCATTACTTTCTTGAATTTTCTTTCAGTTTGCCTTCCGATTGTAGCATCATTTCTTTACATCCAAATACAAGAACGTCGTTTTAGTTGACGATCTTTTGCGGGAATTGATTAACAGAGAACGGGCTAAAAGTTTGTTGTCGTGACGGAAATGTTAAAATAATGTGGATGTTTGGTGGGTTAAAATGAGGCATAATTAAGCTTATTTCCTGGACATGCTAGTATTGATAGGATGTTATTTACTACATTATTTTGTTAACTATAATTAATAGCTCTTATTATTGTTTCTCTACCAAAGAATGCTGCCAAACTAGCACCTAATGTTTATTAATAGCTGTCTCTAGTAAAAATCTGTTTAATGATGCCATTCTCGATAAGAGTCTATTCCTTACGCTGTTCTCATCCTTGCGCGAGATTCGAGCAACAATGCATGTATTCTGACGATGCTCATAAGTTGGAAAACACTTCTTCATCCTTTAAAGGAGTTTTGCTTGGAGAAAAACACAAGGGGGTCCTAAGGGGTCAGTTGTATACGAGTCCTCTTTCACAGAGAACACAATGGGGAAGCGACAACCATTGATTACCGTGGTGGCATTGGTGCTTGCGTCTCTGGGAGAAGAGACATTCAGTTAGGATCAATTAGCCTTCAACATTCGAGATTACTGCTAATATTGCCTTCATTGTGTTCTTGACTTTTATCATTTGGTAGACAGTTATTGATAGGACACATTTCTTCTACATGTGGCGGATGATTGAATAAATAAACTAATTGTATCTCAAACAGTTGCCTTCACGTCGCTCAAAACATTGCTTAATATTGTTGTTGTTCCGTGATGTTCTAACACGCGAGGCTATGTACCATTGGATATCTTAATCATCGCCTTTTCGGCCATGAGATTCATTACGCTCCTCTCGCAGTTGGGATGAGTGACAGGGCGCAGGCCAGAAGCACACTTCGTTTACGCCGTTTATCTCTCTCTAACAGTTTCTAGAAGTAATGTATCAACTGCGATAGGATCTTGATAGTGTATTTTGCAATATTTCAACAATTTTATTGTTGTATATAAAACCCGCCAGCCTACAAAATAGCGTGGACGATGATGGGCAATATTTTTGCGCCAAGGTTGAAGGTTCGAAATTCCCGTAAAGAGTTGATAAATTCCTCTCTTTACGATCGCGAAGAAGCCAAACGATCACGTAGTCCGTATGAAGCAAATAATCATCAATCATTTTATTTGTCTTACGATAACTCTTGTGTGAACAGGCGGAGTTGTTCCTCTAGGTCACACTGTTCCGTGGGCCTCCATCAATGTGCTTACAAATATTTGCATTTATATAATCTCCGATAATTATTTTCGTAACAAATGCAGAACCTGTCTTTGGTTTACGAATGAATTGTTGACGGGCGAGGCTAGTTTAGGAGCAGGACCCAGCGTTTTGAGATGAATGTACTTTTTCTAAGAGTTTCGTGCTTGTCTATTTTGTAAAAAGAATTCATGGAATCATATAAATAATATAGTCTTGGATCATTCATAATATGTGAGATGGCAGCATGTACATTAATTCCAGGCATTTATAACCTGAGAATCCACGGGAAAATGCCAAATAAACAGCCAGCCGTCAGAATTCTCCCTCAGATAGTGGTTTAATCTTAGTGGAGCAATGTTTTAATGCAATGCAAGACAGATAGCAGAACTCTGAAAAAGTCGGCCTAAGTCGTGAATCCACATCAGTCGATCGGGATTTGAATCCTTGATACACAGAAGTGAAATGCGGCTGACATTACACCAGGTAGACGTATACCGACTGCATCCCGCAGTCAACTTTGCCTAAGCCGTTTACCTACCTCTCCATCAAAAGGGCGCAGCCCCGACTGCATCCCTTTCCGTTTTTCCTCCTTACTACAAAGATTTATTTTTACCTTTTATTGGGGTCTGTTTAATATTATATTGAGCTATTATAATATGTACACTTGTTTATTTTCAAGAAATATTTGCATGTCCTTTTAGAGTACATTACCGCTTAAAAAGTATTTTGAAATAAACCGTGAAATCACCTACCACGAATTTCACCTTACCTTGCTGACCGTACACTATTCCGAAGATTCTGCCATGTTCACATGCGTTCAAAGTTTTCTCTGAACTGGTACGAGAACATCTACTATATGCGCTACTAACGAATGCAAACTGAACTAAAATGTTAACTCCTTCCGAAACACCGGATGAATGAAACGGGACGCAAGTCGCGCTTTTCCATCCCAGATAACGAAAAGCGAAAGGGGGATTAGTTGGAAAGCGAGGATGAGAGACGACTGACTGGCGGCATTCCCCTCCAGGTTACCAGACCACAATGTCTAGTCCCAACCCCATTCTCTCGTATACGAAGGCGAATCCTCCCGCTTTCCCCCGTTGCGCAAGGCGCCGCCACCTTCGTTTTCATCCGCCGCGAACTGCCGGCAGCGCTTGCTGGCAGCGCAGCGCCGCGTGCCGCCGCGTACTAAACCCGCGCGGAGGCCGTAAGCGGATTAGGAGGGAATTACACTAGGAGCGCGCGCGCGGCCCGCAGGCAACTTTAATTAGTGGGCTCGGGGAAAGCCTCTGCCCTGGCGCCTGCCTGAGGGCTCGCGTGCTCGCAGGATTTCTCGCCGGGAGGGAGGTCCGCAGTGTCCGTTTTTTTCTCTCTTAATCCCTCAATGCGGATGTTACGGTATTGTGCTGGTGCGGAAAAAAATTGTTGTCGAAACTAGAGAGCTAGGCGTGGTGTCGGGGTCTGACCGCTCACTTTCCACCTCTGGATACCTGGGTTCAAATGCTGGTCACTTCATGCGGAATTCGTGGTGAAGTAAAGTATATTGTCTCGGGATTCTTCGGTTTTCTGCATTATATTCCAGCGTTGTTCCATAGTAGATCGAGGGATGTCAACGTTTCATCATCCATCCATTAAAAATCTTCATCTCAAAAAAAAAAAGGTTCGGTACTAAGATCATATCAACTAAAACAAAATAAAATACGTGTTGGGCGGAAAGGATTATTGGACTACTTTTTTATTCTAACCCATGGACCCTGTGAAAAATGGTGAATAGTGAACGAAATTGATGCGTAGGTGAAATGGTAATATAAGAACTGTGATGGAATAAACGTTGAATGAGAAACAGCGGAAATAGAAGAACTCTAAGAAAATTTACTGCGATTTCGGTTTGTTTCACAAATTACATGAGCAGGTACTGGAATTTGAACCTCCGTATAGTGAGGTAGGAAAACTAGACTAACCGCTTGGGTTGTGGTTCGCACAGGGTATTCATAAAGGGAAAAAAAAACATCTTCCGGTGGCACCGAAGCACAATTCTAGTGCCGGCCGGTCTAAACTCCTGTCTGAGGGCTACGAGATCAGTGGAAATGTAGCGTTGTAACGATGGAGCGAATCCATCCTCAACCACGCCGTATTGGAGATGGAGATTGGGAAGGAAGGATTACGAGGAGATTAGGTTCCATTTTTTGCTCCAGTGCCCTGCCATCTTGCTTAAAGTGACCGTTGTAAACGATAATGATTCTGTAATCGCGAATTCTAGCGACCAGGTGCTCCGGACGCTGGTTTTCTGATCATTACGTGGAACCGAAGCAGTACCTTAACAAACAGGCCATGCACCGCGTGGGATCTTTCCTTCCTCATTCGTGTCCATTCCTCTCCCCCACACATAATTCCACTCACACCCACTACACTCACACACATACCAGGAGAACAGATATCGGAGCTTAGAGTATGGTCCTTCTGAAACTGTGCTTCGCTGGAGGTAGTTACCCAGGGGAAACCCCCCGCAAGCCGACTTGTAGGTCGGCGCCGGATCTCAAGTATCAGCGGAGGCGGAACACCAAACACCTGTTGTTGGGAGTGAATAACACAGAGTATGGATAACACGCAGTGACGCCAGTATAACACGCAGTGTTGATAACACTCAGTGACACAGTATTATACGCAGTGACAATAGGAGTTGATGCGCCCGGAAACAATGAATTGATCAAACAGTGCCTCTAGGGATGATTATTAAAGAAGTTAAAAATACGAAATGCACTAAGGAAGAGGAGCCTACATATTGACAAATTTGAATATTTACTACACAATTTTCTACATCGTTTATTTCAATTTCAACTTTTAGCAAGTTTTCCTTGGGCAGGTTGGCAAAGTTGACGGGAGATATGCAACTCTCGAGACGTCGAGCATGCTCTACTACAACTCCAACCCTGTAGCCAGAGCGAAAGCGGCCTGCGCGAAGCGGCGACTAACATTCCCCCGAATGCCAGCACGCTCTGACCTCGGGCGGCAGCGGGCCGCGTCACACATGCGATCAGAGCAAATAACCGCCGCAATTGCCTTGATTCGACGAAAGTCTTCGCTGCTCCTTGGCCTGTTAGGCTTGACGTGGGGGCTCCTGAGGTTTTTGCAACGTGACCCCTAGAGTGTGCGTGGAAGAACTCTGTTTCTGCTACAGCTTCCCACGTTGAATGTTTGCGGTGGAATTATTGCGTTTTACGTCTGAATCCTAATTTGGGGAAATGCTTGCTTGGCTTTTTTTTGTGAATTGAAGAGCTTATTTCCGTAGTGTCATATCTCCAATTCCGTTTGTTTTCTAATTTATGTATCGTACATTCTTAAGTCGCTTTTCTACGTCGCTGCCAATCATTTTGAAAAAAATTGCGTGTGCAATCTTTTAAATCCGAAAAATGTTTAGACTATCTTGAAGTTCGAATATGTATACTTTCCCTTCCTAAGGGACTGTGGTGCGTGGAGATCCTTCATTTTGCAAATAAACTCTTCAAATGTGGAGAGAGAAGTACATTTTTTTGCATTAAGTAAAATGTGATTATTAATTGGCCTAAAATCTTCACGCTTTTCAGCAGTAAGGAAAGTTGTAGAGCAAGAAGACACGAAAGAATTTTGGAGCAAGAATGAGAAATATAGTGTCGTCCTGACGAACGAATGAAAAGGGAACAGGTGCGTTGGCAGTACTGGCGAGATATTTTCCGTTTCATGACGTAACACCTCGGTGCAGGATCATACATTTGCATTCTCGCACGGGATTATTTACATTCCGTCTGAACAATGGCGTGAGAGAACGAAGTAATGTGCGAAAGAAAACAAGCGATGGAAGCTGCAAGGATACGCCTGTTGCAAATGTCAATAAAGAATGGAAAGGAAATGCTACAAAGTGAGGTTCCCACAAAACGCCGACCTTAACCCGCTGTTCTGAATATTAAGTTTCGATTTCAGGTCTTTTTGTATTCAGTGTAATTATTTTTAGGATGTTCACGTATCAGGAGTAGTTAAGAAAGTAGAGGGGTACGTTTACTTCAGTAGAATAGAACGTTCTCTCATTTAATGCAATTTTACTTCAGCAATTTTGTGATCGCCTTGCTATGATCAAGAATGCAATATATTGTTGTTCGTCTATCATCCAGTTGCTAATTGCTTGCTTTGAAATTAGCCTTTGAATGAAGTGTTTATTATATTTCTTCAACTGAAATAATGTGTCGCAGAAAAGTAGAATGGGCCTAGTATTTTATTTTCCCTTAAAAAATAAAATTTGATTCAATCGCTTGCTCTTCAGTTCTAATAGATTTCCTTTCCTTGAGATGGTCACAGGACCGAGCTGCAATCAAACTATTGTACCTTTTTTACAAAGGCAGTCTTGAATTAGTTCCTCCACGTTCGTGTGAGTTGAAAGTCCAGAGAACGGTATTAACTCTTTGAACCTATCTAGCCGTGAAACAGGCACCTACCTTAGTGGAGAATCTTTTGCGCGTTTGAAAGAAAACAGCAGTTTGTGAAAGTTCGGTGTTGGTCAAATCACCTATTATAGTTGTTGGAACATTGTTTCGTGCTCGTTTTATACTCTATTGAAAACGAGTGCTGCGAATGGTTGTGAACCGTGGTTCCCTTCCAGTGCCTGAGCATGACTGGAAGAACTGAGCGAGCACAGTAACTCCTGCAGAATGGACGTATTGGCGTGGGTGTGCCTCTCGGCTTCCGGCACCTGCGTCGCAATGGAGGTCTTGTTCGTGCATTAGCTACTGCCCGAAATCTGCTCGCTCATCGCGCCCCGCTTCGACTCTGCTAACGTTTCGGAAAACCTCTTACAGACTTTATAGGGGGCCATGCATCCTCGGGATACTGTGTGACAGTTTTACACGTACGTGTTTGCACATCTCGCGTTTAAAAGTATACTGAAGACGTTTCAGGTATTCTAGCGAAGATATGGTTATGCACTATATATTTTTTACATTATTTATTATTATTATTATTATTATTATTATTATTATTATTATTATTATGAAATGCTCGCGAATAGGCCGATTGGAACCACTCGTGTATGCACCCTGCATTTACCAGGGCTCAGTTGCAGGTGCATGCAATTTTTATTAAAGGATCAGCATTTAGCTGGATCCGGTTTTTATCCCCTAGGGTTGTTAGCCCTGGGGCTATGGAAGATGAAATGATGATAATGCGGGGTGAAAGAACGACACACACATACAAACACTAACACACCCATGCCCGAGGCGGGAATCGAACCCCCGATCCTTCCGTCCGAGATCGCCACTACTACTTAAGCAATCCCGGTTCGGCTATTATTATTATTATTATTATTATTATTATTATTATTATTATTAAAAAATACAGGTAAAATCATCTACGTTTTCGGAATGTCTGGTAGTTACCTTGGTGTTACATCTACCCCGCCAGCTCTTACACAGCTTCCTCTTCGTATCTTTCTCCACATACTCCGTTGTTATTATTATCCTGACACCAGCCTTGAGGCTAAACCTGTGATAAATGGTTTTTGATAGATTGGTAAATGATATGATTTGAATGAAGACGGAGATGAGACGAATGAAAGGCAGAGAAATCGGCAGAGAATCCCGAGAAAACCTGCCGCGAACCCACTTTACCTAAATTTCTATTAACACAATAAGTCCGTTGACGCTTGATCAACTGTGACACTGTCATCCTATCGGGAGCTTGAACATCGCTATTCTGATGTTCAAGCCCCCAATTGGTTGACAGTGTCGCATACGTTCACGCTCCCGATATATTTTAATCGAAGAATTTATAAATCGAAAAATTTATAAAAGAATTTATAAATTCCACTTAGAAGGACCGGGAATATGAATCCTGCCTCGTTCAACCGGGCTGACAGTGTCTCTCTGCCCTGGTCGCCGCCATCTTCACAGTTGCTTTTGTCTTGCTTCCCTAGATGCCTCTCACCTCGGCCGCAATTGTATTGCTGTTTTTTGCGATACACTGTTTCCGCTCGTTGTTAATGGCGCTCGAAGAGGCGTGCACGATTGTCATCGTCTCGGTCTCTTGACTCCGCCTTCTTTGCCAACACGTGCGTCGAAATACGACATCGTTCAAAACAACACTACAGAGGGAATTCGTTCTTTTTAAGTGCTGACTCGTGTTTTAAAGATTCCACAGCGTTCTAGTAATCCCAGCGTTCCCAGTAATCTACGTTCAATTACCTTCTTTAGTATCGGCTTAAAAATGTGTGCCGTGAAATGGTATCGCACTGTGTGTAACCCCCCCCCCCTATTTCTCCCTCTCTTACTCTTTCCCTCCCTTACTCTCTTCCCCCATACTCCTTTTCCTTCCTTACTCTCCATCCGTTACTCTCTTTCCCTTCCTTACTCTCTTTCCCTCTCTCATTCTCTTTTCCTCTCTCTCTTCTAATCTGAAACGTATTACCATCCTTTATGTATAGACGTGCTATGCCGAGTTTGGCACGCCCAGCACTTGTACTGTATTAGGGGACCGGAGTCCCAGTGTGGGCTCCTAGGCGCTAGCCTCTATCCTCGCCCTCATCAGTTGTACAAGTACATCTTCTGACCTATATCCGGATCTCGCCGGAACGCAGTTTGCCCTCGCGGCAACCTCCCCATACAATGCCTGAGTCTAGGGCCGCCCAGCTAGCTCAGAGCTACTAGCTATCCGGGCTAGTCCCGGAGTCAATCTTACCTCTATGACTGCGCGCCACTCTCATGCGCAGGGACACCCAGTCCCTCCTCTATGCCCAGAATATTGGGCCACTGCCACGACGAAGCCATTGAAGTAAAGTTCCGGCGGCTCGAGGCCCCCATCCCGTCTCCCCACTGCCTGCACCTTCAGGGTAACGATCTCGGTCAGACCGCAACCAAGGCAACCTGACGGTAGGTAATTTCCCGCCGGACTTCTATATGTGGATTCCAGAGTACCCCAAGAGGTCTCTTTCACCCAAACCCGCCTTAAGGTCGACGCGCCAGGGGCCCAACTGGTGGGTTGCCGGGTTGAACCGATAACCAGGAACCTAGCATCGCCTACTCACTGCCTACACGCTAGGCTAACGACCTGAGTGAAGCCGCAAGACTTAGGGTTCGAATGATCGTTTACGATTTTTCACCAGAGACCGTGCACACCTACGTGGTCACGATCGTCTTCCCCTGCGGGGGAAACGTATTGCCAGTTAACGATTCGCTCCCAAGCACGTCAATCAAGCCGCGCCTTCGAAAACGAATATTCCAGCCAGCATTCCTTGTCGTCAGCTGTCGCCCCTTGAATCAATCGCTCCCGCCGCGGGTTGAGGGGGCGTGGGAGGGAGGGAGGCCCCCCGCCAGGTGGGCGCCGCTTGTTACCCTCCGCCTCCGCCGCCGCGTGGCGCGACTGATGGCGGCGCGCGCCACACAATGGGCGGCGCTGCTGCACTTGTCGGCGGGCGGGCAGGTAGTAAGACAGACGCCCGGGCAGGAAGGAAGGAGCAGAGGGGGCGGCGCTTCCGGCGGGAGGCGAGGACGCGCAGGCGCAGATCCGCTCCCCGCCGCGCTGCGCGGCGCGGCGCACCGTCTCAGAAAGGAGGAGGAGGAGGAGGAGGGCCTGTTTGAGTGAACTTGCTCGAGAACAAAAATTGCAGAGCTTATTTCGGAAGTGACGTAACTCAGAAAAGAACGTCAGGAAGGTGGAGATTCAGTTTCACCAAGTTAGGATTTGACGGTTTTCAGATCTCGTTTGAAAAACAGAAACTCCCTTTTTATTACTACTTGTATTTGCCAGCTGCAAGTCTTATGAATCTGTTGATACATACGTGAAACTAGAAACAAAAACGGACGTGCAGATATTAAATCACTTTGGAGATGAGCTCTTCAATTAAATGATACTGTGCAGGTGAACACTGCAGTAGTAGATTATCTAGGCAAGGGAAAAGAGGAATGTCCTCACATATTCTTCTTTTCGTATTTATGTGTTTATGTGGCATTTTACGTTCGATTTCATACGACTTTTGCTAGCTAGCGATGTTTTGACGCCTGGGGCCCTGTTTTAATTTATTACCCACGTCTAGTGGTGAGGGAGAGATGTGACGAGCATGACGTATTCCCATCACCCTATTTAGCTTACTTGGACAGCATGATCTTTTCTCACGGATGTAGAAATTGAAACAATTTTGTATTAAGAAACTGTTGTTTTGTTTTTCCCCGGCCGAGAATCGAACTTGGGACCGCCTCAGAGGAAGCTAGCACGTTGTCCTTGAGCCCCCCGAGGGATCTGTTTGTATGCAATTACCAATATATTTGCTTTGATGCTTAAAGGAAAATGTAAAGTATTTTTAGTGGATAGCTGTAAGGAAATGGACATTGATCGCATTTGAATCCTCGCGCGCATTTTAAGCGGCGTGAAAAGTATCGAAATCGCTCTAGGATGTAAATCGTAGTTTCCTCGTCTCGTTTGCTAAACACCTCTGCGCTCTTGTAGTCAAAAAAAGAAACAAGGTTTTAATCGAGTCCATTGGCGAGGGAGGAGGATCTCGTCCCTTAAACAGCCATGCAGGGACGTTGTTCAACTAGGTCAACGCTGGTTGACACTTTTCGTCCAGCGGCAGGTCACGATATCAATATAAACTGCGAGCTGGAGGTAGTCCGCCGAAGGAGCAATACGAAACGATTGGCACCTCTCCCTGATCTCATCGCAAGGCGACGCATATAATTTGATGTAAGTAGTTTCGGCAATTCAATTCTTTCCTTCTTCTTCTTTTAGATACATGCTCTTGCCGCCTTTTCACTTCGTATTTATAATGTTATTATACCTTTAATAAAACCTACCCTTAATAAAAGGCTCTACACCAATGCAATAACCGTATTCTACGAATATCAGGTAGCTATCGTATAGCAAAATTATACAAATTCAGCTGTCTGCACTTTGCTGTGCAACCTTGCAGTTAAAATACCAGGATGAGATGCACCGATACAAAGCTTCGACTAAACGATTTCGTCACAGATGAAAGTTCGAGGTCGACTGAAGCAACCTTGTGTATAGATAGATTTCGTCAGTGGATGTAAAAATAATATTGATTCATTATAATCCTCTTGGCCTTTCGTAAATTAAAAAACATCCTACTTCAATCCTCTTAATGAAATAATTGAATGCAGTGTTTGATGGTAAAATGAACTCTTCGTCAGTTGTTGTAAATTCACGAGATGAATTAATGTAATTAATCTAATTAAAAAACAAAATTATTAAATATGATTTCAAAATTTTTGATCAAGGAAACAGTGAAGTCTGGAAGAATATTTTTTTATCTTAAGAAATATTTCCAAATAAATTAACATTAATAATATTCAGCGTCCAAAATCCCGAAGAGTATTTGGCGTCTGAATAAATGAGATCAGAGCTTGTTTAGTCGATGCACAAGAAAAGCGACACGTCTAAAAAATGTCATATTGAATCTGTCTTTTAATTGGCCTTCTTCAGGGCTTTATCACTTTCATCACTTTATTGCATTCAATTTAAATTCCGTTGTTTCAATGAATAAGAATTATAAGATTTTTCTCAGACTAAATTTCGCCCGTTCGTAAGATCCGTCATTAGATTGTATTCTTGAGCCTAATTGCGCCCCTCTCATGACTTGCATTGAGGATGAGAGGACGAATCACGTAGTTTGGGGACAGGGACCACGTAGCAACACGACAGAGTCCAGCGCCCACCGCCACCGCCACCGCCATCACCTCCACTAACGACACCATTGCTGCCGCCGTCTCCACTGCCAGCCCCTGTAGGTATTTACACTTCCAGCACTACCCCATCACCATCCCAATCAGAGCTACCGCAACTACAAGCATCTGCACCACGACCACAAACACCACTACCACAACTCCCTACCACCACCCCACCATCACAACCCCCACCACCACCCCACCATCACCATCACCAACACCACTTCCACCCCCCCCCACCACCACCACCACCACAGCTGCTATTACTACCCCACGCCAACACAATCCTGGTCACATATCCACCGCCACCTACGCCGTGTTCGCTACCGCCTTCGCAGTGGCCGCCACCACCGCCGTTCGTCAGCAAACAACGCGCGGCGCGGCGCGGCGCGTCGTTACGCACGATGACGCTCGGCGGCGGCGGCGGCTGCAGGTGAAGTTCAAGGCGGCCGTGAGTCGGCGCCGCTCTCGGTGGTGACGTCGCCGCCGCGGGGAGGTCGGCGCTCGGTGCGAGGCCGGGTGCCTCCTTGCTTCGGAAATGAGGCGCTGCTGTGGCGGAATTCAGTGTGTTGTTGCTGTGCGCTGGAATGCAGCATTCGGTATTATTTCAGGTCAACGTTATTCAAAGCAGTAGGGGTTTTAATAGGATTGATGAATGGCAAAAATGGATTTACAAACTGACATTCATTTTCTCAAAAAAATATACACAGACTTTTTAAAGATACCTTTTTAAAACAGTTGTTGGAGAACAGACTTTCTGTAATCAGTACTTTTACGGTAATATTTTACAATTTTCGATAATAGTGTGTGCGCCGTGTATGGCACCTGTGCCAGTCTTTTGCACTATCCAAGGAAAACATTTAAAGAAAAAAATTTGGAGCAGTTTTAAAGAAAATAATTGTTTCAAAATTGCTTATGTTTCACTCTATATTACACGCAAACTACTCACATTTTCGAAAAATTGTGCAAGACCTTTTTTCAAGATTAGTCTTTGAACAACAGATTTCATTCAGGAAAAAACCTCTTATCTTCGCAGAACGCAAAGCTTACACTTTGCAAACTAACATGTCACATTTTGTATTAACGTTCATCTTTACCGATGTGAATTGTTCTATTCAGTTACTTGGTAGCTAGATTTTGCATTTATGTTTATGTGCCATTATATGAATAAGACTGAACATTGAGGGAGAGTTCATGTTGGACCAGGAAGTATGGGGAGTGGAAGGCGGTGGACAGTTGGGAAAAATCTTCTCTCGCCATTCGGCAAAGGATCGCGTAATTTGAGAGGATGCGAGGGCAAAAGGAATGGATTTGACTACAATGTCAGAAAACAATAATAATTGTCACGTTTTTATCCAAAATATTTTTCATGATTTTGCATTTAATTCAAAGTTCATTATTTTGTCCATGATAACTCAAATTTCTTAAACAGAGAAGCTTTATTACGACGTAAAATTCAAGCGTTTAAAATTTGAAGAGACTGCTTAATTGTCATATTGTGCTGTAATTCGAACTTTAGAAAATAACATTTTTTACCCGAATATTCTTCAATTAAGTTCACAAACGTTTTCGAACCAGGAACCAGTGGATCTTTCGAAGAGTAATTTCTTATTCAAGTTACTCTCGTACTTCGTTCTAGTGGGAGCAATTGATTTTTTTCGGCTATGATTAATACGGATGATGATGATGATGTCATGCAATATTTAGAACTATGTGTGAAGAAATAATATTTCAAAAATATATAACATTAATCTTAATTTGACTATTTTAGCGTTAACAATTAATCACCAATCACATTTTTTATGGCATAATCGCTCTGTCAGAACCTATTTAGGAGCGATAGTTGGTTGCGAAAACGATTTGAAGACCGTAGTTCCGTACCTCCGCCCTCTTAATGACCCGTTCACATTGAATCACCATGGGGAGGAGGCCTAAGCAATTGCTGATACGTTACAGACGATTAATTGAGGAATGGCGCATGCAATGTCATTTCATCTAGGGAAATTGAGGATTAACTGAAGCGAATATTCATTTGAAGAATCGAAGTGCTACCTTGAGTAGAAATTCCAGCGAAACGCTGGTGCCTGGTGAACTAAATGACAGCGTCTTGCGTCTTCGGGATTAGCTGGAAAATGTTTGGATACCTAATGTGGCGGCTATTTTAGGTAAAGTGTGAGAAAAATGCATTTGGTTAGAAAGTTTTCTTTCTCCTTGAGTAATCTTGTTCGTTATCTCAGCGAGACATTTCTCTGAATGGTTTTTCGTCGCGGTCTGGTGTGCCTTTTCAGTGTCGCCTCGTTCCAAGAAAACATATTCAAGTCATATAAGTTAGCTCCTTCATAGCTTCTCAGAGAAATTGATACTTCGTGTTGTAATAATTAATTCGGTGGTAAAGCACTTCATACACTAGATAAAGTAAGTTGAAGCTGCTAGGTCAAGAAGTACATTAACACGCATGAACATGATTATTAGAAACAGCAAATGTATGCTGAATGCATTAACCCTTTAAAAATGAATGTGGTGAAGAGTAGGTGTTATCAATACAAACAATACAGCGTTTTCGTGGCACCATTTGGTGAGTTTTAGGGGGTGGGGATTCCCAATTTCTTTCTGTCCATGAGCGCTTTGACAGACTTGAGAGTGTCGTCGAGTATTGTTATTGATATCTTACTAGTAACTACATGTTTGGTGTGTTGAAATCCAATTTGTCAATACTATTAGGATCCTAAATAATTCGCCACCATTTATGGCTTTACATACCAGTTAGGTTCTTGTTAGTTACACAATTTAACGACACATTTTGTCAGTGGTTGTTGTCGTCTTACTTTTCGACTCTTTCCTCGTGTTTCCGTAATGGAATCTCGAGCGTGACCGGGCGGTCGGCGCGCCGGACATATCCCCCGTGAGACCGACGCGGCCTGCTGGCTTCTGGGCGTCTCGGAGGCGCCAGCGCCGTCCAAACGAGTCCCGGAAGGCGAGCATTTCGAGGCGGTGACGACACTTCCAGAAGCGGCCAGCTGCGAAGCGTATGGCACCGGGACGGTTTAGATCAGGGCATATCTCGTTTTCGCTTTTAGGAGCCCCAGACCCCATCTCCCTTATTACCAGAGAAATATTGCTTGCCAAAACCTCGACCTGGGATAGACACGAGAGTGATTGAAGCGGTGTTTTGATTAAAAGATAGTCTCCCTAAAATGTAGAGAATTCCAGAGTCAAAATTTAATTATTTAATTAATTACTTGTCATATAGAACATGACAACGTACGAATTTGTCTTCCCCCATTAGTTCTGAGGCAGTTAGATATCGTTGAATCTGCGGCCTCCTCTCTCATGTGTATAAAGCAAAGGGACGTTTGGGTTAAACGCAAAGCCAAAAAGTAAACAGTCACCATGAAAAATTTATCTTGCCCAAGCAGATCCCCCGTCCACTCCCGCTCTCTAGAGATCGTTACGCCTCTGCCCAGGCGACAGGACGGCGCCGTCCGGACGGTTGTTCCCGGAAGGCGCGCAATTTGGGACGATGACGGCAATTTCAGGAGCGCCGCCGCGCCGCGCCGCGCCGCGCCGCGTCGCGTCGCGTCCTGACGTCAGGTCCTGGCCACGCAACCGGCTCGCCGCAGCGTCGCGGCGAGTGGCAGGCGTGGACTGCGGCAGCCGGTAAACTGCTTCCCCGCGCGGCACTCGGCGGGTGGCGACCTTGCGAGAACTCTCCGAGAATCTGCGACTCCGGCACTCTTCCAGTAGGCTCGTTCTCTGGACAGTACACAACAGCAATACCCGTTGCCCTGGCGAAAAAGTATCTATAACTCATAACAACGTCGGCATGCAATGAACGTGATTGTAAGAAAAAAGAGAAATGTTAGATTGAACTGAAGCCTTTAAGTGAAGATTTAAGTGAAATCGCAGATTTCCGCTTTTTTGTAGCCCACTTTCTGAATTTGAAATTAATAGTATATTGATAACAAAAATGTGGTAAGAAAGTTCATTTTTAATCACTGCTTCCCACTTCTAATTTGTTTCAGTTGGGTGGGGAGTACCGTTTTCTCCTAAAAGTGTTCGTATTTTTGGATGTCCCTTTGGGAATCTACTTGCTGTGCCCCGCCCCACTTCGTCTTGTCTCTACATATTGAATCCACATGACAACGTTCTACTGACCTTTGCGCGAAAATGAGTCATTGACTCTATTGTCAGATCTATACGTTTTCAAATCAGACTTGTAGTAGAGGTATGAACAAAACGACAGTTCGATTTGCATTTTTACGTACCTTTGTTATACATCTCATAACATTCAGAATGTTCCTGCGTTCCACGATGTTTCACTTTAGGACCCTGTTATAGAGAGAATGCTATAAGAAGGAATTTGGCGCTTTCACAGCTACTGCTTGGCCACTGTTGGTAACATAACTTCTGGTCATGTCGATGCACTAATTTTGTTAGTGCTTTGATTTACAGTTGGCTCATTTGTAAATGGGTTAATCAGTATCTCTTGCAAAGGCATCGCCCTGCATGACGTTCCTCTCCCCCACCTGTCAAACTGGTCCCTTCTTAGAGTAGTTCCCCTGTATTCTGGGGCTGCAATGTCATACCTGTGGGATCGCTCGTGACGTCAGGTCCTGCGCGGCGTCAGCGGCGTCGGGTAGCGGGTTTACGGGGCCGGGCTGACCCCTGACACTCGCCCGTCAGACTGCGCTGACCCCTGGAACTGGTCGCTGTGGATGCCTTGCGAGGCGTTGAACCGCCTCGTTTGGCCTTCCAGAGGCATTTAAAATTTGGATTCGTTGCCACTAACGGTATTCGTTTACCAAATGTTGTGGTTTTTTAAGTATTTTTACATCGCTGCGGTTTATAATGATTAGGGAGCGGATTTTATTGAAATACTATTTTTTCAGATTCGAAAAATGCCGTTTAGCATAGAAATTAGCTTTATGTTATGACAAAAGGAAATTACCCATTTTTACGTGTAATTTTTTGCATTTTTTGTCGATTTCCACTAATACGTCATTTTTTACCTTTTCCCGGTCATTTCAATGCATTTTTGTTGATTTCATCGATTTTAATATAATTTTAATGGTACTTGCATCAAATAATATTTACGAGATGCTACAAATGTTCTCCACAAAATTCCTGAGTAGCCTATTCGATTTCTTCGCTCACGTATTTTAAGTCAGCCGTTGTGAGTACTATGTAATCTAAGGTTACTATAACGCCTGTCGGCGCCATTGCTCAGTTCCGCCGAAGGCAGAGATGTTTTTGTAAAGAGCAGTCCAAATCAGAAGTCTGCCAGCCATGTTCACATGAACAAAAGGAAAAGCTTCGATTACATAAAATAAGATAACCAACAACTTGAGTTGCTCGTGTGAAGTGTTTTTGATCAAATTTTTAACGTAATTGTGCTTTGTTTTTTGGGTATTTTTAAATTTCCTATTTGATCATTTTCGCATTTTATTGATCATTTTTGGCGATGATTTAGGCCATAAAAATCCGATCCCTTGTAATGATGATCAGAATAACAATGTGTTGTTTTCGGTTTAATTGAGAGAAGCATTCCTTGGTAGTTTATAATCCCAATCGTATATCATCCAGGTAAAATAAAACGAATTTTTCTAAGTGTAGAATTAATGTAATTTTATTTACATCCTCGCAATGCCTCGATCCGCCTGTTCCTGTACGGGATTCGCTGAAACAATGCTCTGAAGAATCTTTAGAGACAAGAAATTGAAGTATTTAATGCCTAATATAAAATATATAAATATCATTTATTTTTAAAAATATTTGCAAACAACACGGAAACAATATCAACAAACGACTGTTTCTGCGGGAAGAAGTATTTGGATCAATTTAGGAATCCCCTGAGTGCCAGGAAAAAATAATATAACTTTGTAAAGAATCTAAAATATATGTAAAGCGTGTGTTTTTAGATAAAGCATATTTTGAACTAATCGTAATTCATTATTTAATTGTTCGTTACTGTGGCGCACTTGTTATTACCCTTAACTTCTTCCATCACGTAATATTTATGTTACTGTGTTATTGTGAATATTGTAATAATACCTTAACATTGCTGAAACCGTTTGTTAAAAGCAATAGATGCTATTGATCATTGATGTTGATCCTATAATCTGTGAGAAAAGAAACACACGAATCTAGAGTATCCCCCTCCCCCCAAAAAAGTGAAGCTGTTTTTGTGGCTTCTTACAATAAAACTCACTTGGTTGGCACTTTTCCTTCGATAACGGTAAATTTCACGTCTGCTGCGGCATGTTCTGACTCAGCCGCTCCGTGAATACCTCACTCAGCCTCGCGAAGAACGCGCGGCGCTGTGCCGGTTCCTCCCATCGGAGTTCTAGACTTGCGCCTCGTCAGTGAATGGAGGATCTGGTTGCGGCGGAGGCTGCGGTCAGTGTGCACACTGGTTTCCGCGACCACAGAGGATCAAAGACGGCAGCAGGCTGGCGACTGACCTTCGGGATCTGCCTTTGGCGCTGACTCGTAATGGTTTTTCGTTAACGGCCAGGCCTTGTTCGATTAAGTGGCTGGCACTTGTGTAACTAGCGGAATTGCTTTAAAAAAGGCTGGTTCTTGTTACGAGGTTTAAAAAGTTCTTGAACTAGCCTAAAAGTATCGATGTAATGGCGTCAGGCAACTAGCATATCGCACTGATACGATACTCGCATAATGTATTCATTTGGTGCACTTCAATTGATCGACAACATGAAAACGTTTTCCATGGTGATCAATGACGCATGTTGTTATCCATGATCTCAATATTCAAATATAACCGTATTGTTTTCTTTCTGGCAGTGCAAAAAGAGAGGAAAATGCTTTTGTCGTGATATGTGAGATTTTTAGTACTTATTTATTAATATTTATTAGGATTAATTAATATCGAAAACCGGAGTCGATTGAGGTCAAATGCTTACGACGTGTAGCGGTACGAAGGGTTCTGAGAAGAAAGTGGTTTGAGAGTCTGCTGGTTGATGGCATCTCCTGGTGGTGAAGGAAACAGCAGAGCACGTTAGCGAACACGAATGGAGCGGAAAATTAGTTTTGTTTAATTTATTTGTATTTTTTAGGTCACTTTATAAATTTGACTTCTTTTCGTCCACTCACCCATCCCAGATTCTCTGCATCTCCCATTCTCCGCGAATTTGAATGGTGGTACCTGGGGGGATGGTGGGTTAGGGTCCCATCATGCTTCAACACACTGCATCAATGTCACGCGTACTTGGACGCAAGAGCCCCTGTGCCACCGTGGCCAACCAGGAATGGAAGGATGAGAGTTGGAAGTGATAAGTTGTAATTGAGAGAGCTCCACAGTGTCACAACACATAAGCAAACACGCCCGAGGTGGCCTAGAACCCGCGTCTCTTCGAACCCAGACGGTCATGGCGCATCAACGTGTCTATGAATATTGTGTGTGAAGGCAGAAAACTATTTTGTTTGATCGTATTCGCTCTTCTCACGCCTCGTACTTCTGCTATAGGAGGAATCGCAACGCCTCCTCCCCTCGCCTCATGTGTCTCCTACAGGAGGAATCGCAACGCCTCCTCCCCTCGCCTCATACGCCTTCGGCCGGCGCGCGGAGGGCGAAAGCGCTCGGGGGGGTGGGGGGCGCGGGCGCGGGCGCAACGGGACCGTGGGCGTGCTGGCGGGCGGCGCCTTCCGCCCACGCGCCGCCAAGGCCGTGACGTCATCGTGCGCGCCCGCCCGATAAGGGCTGCGGCGGTGGCGGCGCGGAGGCTCGCGGGTCGGCCTTCACCTCCGCCCCCGCCGCCCATTCATGCGCCCGCACCGCCGCCGCCTCATTGACGCCGCGCCGCGCCGCCGCCGCCGCCAACCGCTGACTCGCCGTGAGGAGAGGCTGACGCCGCCGCTGTCTACGCTGCTGTGGAAATCGAAAGTTGACAACAAATTAAAACGGTGCCCGGTGTTCGTGCTGAAAACTGGAATTTTTAGCTTTTGTTTTTACGAATAGTATGGAGCAAATCGTGATGTATAGGAAATGATTAATAAAGGGACACACAAACATAGATTTCCAGACTTGTTCCTTCATTGCTATCCTGATGACTGGTGGTGAATTGCAAGGAGACAATAGTGAATCCAGGAACTTCCTAATAAGTTTGAGGAGTATACGCCAGATTATTACTTTCCCTTATACATACGTATGTATGGAGTAATATACGTAGTATAGGAAAGTTATGTAATGCTGCGCGAAAAAACGGCCCATTTTCGAGAGAAAAAAAATCATTGCCGGGCCCTGATAAAGAACAAGTGATAGAGAACAAAGTAAATCTACTAAATTATGAAAATATCTCTAACACGTAGCGTAGCCAGACTCCCTATTTTCTGGGTCCTTGATACCGAAAAACCAATTGACGGGGAAAACGTCCGTCAGTCCGTCCGTCGTCCGATGTATGTGAACTACACTAGCTCGTAAACCATTCTTACGAATTTTTCCAAATTGAAGAAACCCTTTTCCATTTGGGCTGAGTTGAAGCTCTAGGATTTTGAGAAGCATTAATTTTTGGGGGTACTTTACATGAAGCTCCCCAGACATTTTCAAAATTTTCTCAAAAACTGCCTCAATTTTTTTCTTTAAATTTCTTATAAGAATAGAGTAAAATATACTTATAAAGGTGGCATAGGTCTGATTTTCACGATTTATTCTAAAATTTCGATAATTGCGAAAGTTTCAATTTACAACGGCGGCTTTCTACGACTACAAAATTGAAGATAGAGAATCTTAATTCTTTTCGCGCAATATTGCGTGCAATATTTGCAATTTTTTTTTAAATATACAAAAACACGATTTTTTCTCAAAATTTTTCTTTAAACTTTTGGTAGGGATATGGTAAATGTACACTATGAGGTGACAAACGCCACATTGCTCAATCCTTTTTGTTTTTTTTTCCAAAAATTACAAAAATGAATTTGTTTGACTTGTCTTTCATGGTGTTAATATTTACAATAGCGGCGATTTGTTCACATTGTTAGATGTCAGAGTACAGTTGCTTAAAATAATGTAAAATAAAGTTTCGTCAAACAACCATTTCCTGTGAAAAACTAGCTCAAAATTCCGCATTTTCAGAAACGTTCAAACGCCACTTTCTCGTACATGTCTCCAAATTTTTTCTTGAAACTTTTCGTACGGATAGTGCTTATTCCACTGTTTAAGGTGACGTAGAATTAATTTTGGTGTATTCTCTTTTTTTCAAAAATTAAACAAATTTTTTTAAACTCTCTCTCTCCCTCTCTCTCTCTCTCTCTCTCTCTCTCTCTCTCTCTCTGTTAATTCGGGCATTTTCAGCAATTTGTAAACACTATTGTATTTTGTGAGTTAAAGTGCTTCAAATGAAGTTTTTCCAAAACTCAAAAATTTTTTGTGGAAAAGAGCTTCAAATTTGGAATTTACAGTAGCGCCTAAACGCCATTTTCTTAAAACGGCTCAAACTTTTTGAAAGAAAATTGCCGTTTAGGTCGAGGTTTTACTGTTAATATTCTTAAAATAATATTTCCGTTTTAGTATTAGGAAACCATAAAATTAAGAAAATGTGTAATAAAATAAAAAATATAAAAACAACAACAACAACAACAACAACAACTGTACTTTGGACCGCGATAGATGGCAACTGGCAAGTGTGTGTCAAGTTTGAATAGCTAGCCGAGACCAAAGGAAATAGAAAACCAATACGGGAACGTTTGTGCCATTCTGTAGCACCACTAGTTTTTAAGCATCATTTGTGTAATGTGCACAGGTGTCCAGACTTGGTGCACCAATAAATAGCGCCTTGATGACGCCCTGATGACGAACAAGAATGTATAAAATGTTTGTTCAAAAGCTTGAACATAACTCAGAAAACGTCAATTTTCTCCCAAGAAATAATGAACACATTCTTTATTCAGCACAGTATCGCACTCGGGCGCATCTAGAAACTGTTATATTCGGCATTGTTTGCTGGTGTGTCCGCTGCTAGGAACGCTTCATCGTGAAACTTATCTGTGCATTTCGGGGGGGAGTCATCCTCGGGCGGGCAGCTGTTTCGCGACCTTGGAAAAGGCAGTGTGGTAGCGTCAGCAATGACTGTCAGGTCCTGCGACCGGTGACAAAAGGGACAACAAAAGAAAAGTCATTTCCTCTCCGCGTAGCCGCCGACAAAAAAGCTTGTAATTTTCGAACCCTTTAAAATTTTAAAGCGCAGTAAGGCGTAATGAGCGACAGATGTGTCTACATCTTGCGAACGTATTTACGCGAGTGCGAGTTTACGTCGAACTGTTATTATCGAACTCGTAATCTAGCGTTTCGAATTTTTACATTTTTTACTGACGTCGTTGTGTGTAGCCATAAATTGGTTTCAATTGGTCCAAGTAAGTCTGGATATATTGTATAATAAGTAGACAATACAAAAAATAATCATTTTTCTGATTCAGTATTGTGTAGTGCATGCAATAGATTCTGGAGGTGGATACTCCTTGAAATATATGTATATTCAAGGAAGGAGCACATGTTCCCCCGGGGTCCGTCCTAGCGCGTGAATGCAGCATGAGTTGTGAACTGAGGCATGTTGATAATGCTTACGCCAGGCGATGTGCAATTGTGAGTGATGATAGAGTGCGTGATGGAATGAGAGGCTGAAGAAGCGGGTGAGCACCAAAGAATCATGTCGCTTAGTCAGTTTCTCCCACTCAAATTCCACTTGGGACGTCCGAGAATTGAATCCCGGACTGCGAGGTGGAGAGCGAGAGCTGGCTGTGCATTAAAGCGGTATTTGTGGCATCCGAGCACGAATGAGACGTTTCGGTACATTCCCAACGAAAAGAACATTGCTGGTTCACAGACTCACTGGTCGAAAAAATAAATCACTTTCATGTTCTTTCTTCTTAACGAAGTTTGTCATTTTTTGTACTGTTTGGTACCGCTTGACAAAAGGCTTCGTATGCTGAAAATAATAATAATAATAATAATAATAATAATAATAATGAGAAGAAGAAAATAATTAGAAAAGACACGACAGGGTGTGTAGTTACCTCCACTGGCAGATCTGTACCGTCCTGGAAATTCCAAAAACATACCCCAAGTGGTACGAACACTCACCAAAACCGGTGACAACTGTTGGACTCTACACAATATTGTACGACCAACAAATTCAAACGGATCCCACGATATCGGCAAACCAACTGGATATTGTTATTCGGGATTTGGGGGAAAATCGTCTACTTGTTATGTTGCTATGCCATGCGATCAAAAAGTAACCAACGAGGCAGAGAAACTTCTTAAATACAAGAGTTTGGAAATCGATATCAGCCGAATGTGGAGCATAAAAGCACAGGACGTACCGATTGTAATCGGAGCTCTGAGATTTATTCCGCAAAATTTGTGTAAGAACTTGACTTAAATCCCCAGGTCATTCAAAAGACTGGGAAGTGCAAGGCATTGCTTTATTTGGAACAGCCCGCATTTTGCGGAAAGTATTGTAGAGGCATCGACAGTCCCTAGATCTGCTCCTTAGGTATCTGGTTGAAACCTGGATTAAAATCCTGCCGATTCATAACATCTTTAGTCGTGATGAAGAGGAAAAATAATAATACAATAAATATGTCATGGAATTTCTGTGGCTGCCTTGAGCTAATGCGGAGTTTTGTAGCCAGCGTTGTCACTTGCTGTAATAGCCCAGGTTCGAATTCTTAGGGTAAGTTTTCTTTAGCTGTAACCGTCTAGAACGGCTTCCAGAAAGCCTCTTGCTGTTTGATTAGTTCGGGAGTTTTCCAAGATCAAAGAGGCCGGAGAGAGATTTCAAATTGAGCTGGGGGCAGGGGAGTGATGGAACGCACATGTATTGGAAACAGTTGACTGGGAGTAAGCATCATGTCAATAATTACGTATATTATTTAAAAAGTGCATGTTAGCGTATGGTTTATATTTTGGAAATTGAAACAGCATCCAAATGATAAATGTAAGATCGAGTAGTTTAAGTATCCTCAGCTGATATAACTTTTAAATTTTTTGAGAGATTTGCCGTCTATTCGCGCGCGTGTGTTAGAGAGGGGTGTAGAATTCATAAGATGGTGAGAATAAAGGTTGCCCCCTCTTACTTTAGACTGTTGCAATAACGTTGTAATAACGACTATAAAAGTGCTTTGGTATAGACCATTCTCACTCATATTCAACTGAGACTTCAGCGGTCACATTACGTTCAATAACTACTTTCGCTTCCACAGCAATTAATCTGATAATTCCACTTAACCTGTGTGTCATCCATGTCACTGACCATTCTGCCATCTTATGTTCTAGATGGTCAATCATTGGGATTACAATAAAGGGACAAGAGCCAGGAATTCTTACACCTGTACCTATGTGAGCGCGGATTTTATGAAACTCAAATTTATCTCATTTGAATCGATTACTATCCGCTAAAGTTCCTTTATTAATTAATCATTTCATACACCATAAAAGTCTAAAGACACCATCTTTCAGAATATGAAACATTTGCTGGATACTCTTTACTTCACTTTCCGATCAAATTGTCGTGGTTGTTTCCAGTAAATCCCAGAATGCATTGTATGAAATTGGGAATTTGGACTGTATCATAATTTATAATATTAGATATACATAACTTCTAATATTATTTGTATTAAATTTCAAATTACTGCGATTCGTACGTCCAATTGTGACCGATTAACCGATATATTTCTGCACAACATTAAAATTTGCCTCCTTTGCTAACATCTCCCTTGGTAGTAAAAGCTGTGCCTCACGCAGGCCGAACCAAGTCTCGTCATAGGGACGCTCGGTCCTGTTTGGCAATTAAAAGGATTGTGTGATAATTATCAAGTCAAGGAGAAATAAGCTGTGAAAAACATACAGCTAGAGTTCATTGGCATTTGTTTTCGGTGATTACACTCGAAGCGATGATCAAATTTCTAGGTTCTTAACCTTTAACATCTTATAGGTGATAACTTGAACAAAACTGTGTTAATTTAATAATTATTTAATTATTAATATTTAATTTATGGTATTATGTTAATTTTTAAGTATTTTTTAGGTATTATATTACAAAATACAATATTGATAGTTTGACATTTTGATCCGTCTTCTGATAATAATCTTCTATTCGTGAATGTATCTATGGAAAAGTATGTTTAATCTTCCTTGTTTGAAATATGGCTTGCATTTTCGAATTTAAATTGACATATTAACTCTTACTAATACGAACATTAGTGTTCGACATTGTAGTTGACTTTGTTAAGTTAGTTGACTTTGTAGTGTTACAAATGTTGAATTTATTAGAAATATTTTAATGTTTCAAAAATAAAATTGGTAATGCTTCACTTTCCCCAGTTTTATGTGGTGTCGATTATAGATTCTCCGATACAAAGCTATAAAACTTTTCCACAAGAAACTTTGTTGAAACGAACACTATGTCTACATTTATTATCTACCTTTGTAATTGAATGCAGATCCCAATCGCGTTTGCATTCCATTGCTGACGTCATTGCTGCAGATTTAGGTGATTAGCTCCGACCTGTTTTTGTCAGAATTCATTTACTGTTCCCCCGTGGAGTCTTTAATTCATGCATAATAAAGATCAGGTTCATAGTTAATGGCATTGTGGTTAAGTGAAATTGCCGGTGTGGTATTTATCATGCGTTTCAAATCGTCAGTCGGAGTTTCAATATTGATCCAGATTTAAATGAATTCTGCAGATCATGTTCGTATAGTCCTACTAATAACATGCAGATGGCTTTGATATTTAAAGAGAAATTATTTTTTTAAATTTTGTACTGTTATATTGACTTAATACACCTACCCAGAGAAACGAAAATTCACTATTAACGGCCAGCATCCGTGAAGGACCAAGTAGTCCGCCGTCCATTAAGTACAATCGAAACAAATGAATTGTAGCTATAAGATGTTACTTATTCCATGAAATGGTATTTCTTGTTTATACATTTTTTATAAAGAATTGAACGTAATGCGGACGCCAACTCAAATAACAGACTCGGTTATTTGCTATTTATCGGCCTGATGAATTTATCGGCCTAATTAAATTTGTTTTGCGGCATCCATTGCAAATTTTTCGTCGACTGTTTTCTTTAGATGGAAATAAAGGGCTACTGGCCAGTAATTTAAATCTTTAGGAAGAGAATTTATAGTGAGATTGAATATTTCTGATTGCTTGTGAGACCGAGAAAAAGAACTTTTCAGTTGACAACATGTACGATTGCAGCCCCGACAGATGACTATGATGATAAGATGTGAGCTAATTTCCTGTGCATTGCTAAAAAGAAAACTGGTCTCAGGAAGGCGAGGAGAAACTCGACGATGCAATAACATAAATATTTCCACGTGCAACTCTCTTTGACCCAAACTCGTTGTGGCGATTTAAACCAAACCCACCATTTCTTGGGAAAATAGAACCATGTTTCCGCAAGCAAACAATGGGCCGCGGCCCTTGGAGGTTCTCCGAAAAACCTGAACATAATTTGTATTTGGAGGGAAAAAAACGCTCTTTACAGCACAAATTTTGTTGTGTAACTCGAATTGTTTTTGTTGTTTCTTGTATTCATTCAAACTTTTGAGGTTTTGTGGTGTGTATATTCTTAAATAATTGGCTAAAGATGTCGTTCAGTAATAATTGCATGATAGAGTTTTAAATCTGAAAATCTGATTTTAACTTGTGCATTTTTCATTTTCGCATATTTCATATTGCAAGAAACGGGGACGCAGAACGTTTTGTTTCCGAACACGAAATAGTATGCAGACGTATCGCCGGTGATACAAGACTTCAATAATGCACGCTTCCAAATTCTATCATGCCTATTTATAACAATGAGTAAATGCAGGATATCAGCAACTACTTAATGAGAATGATATCGGGTGAGAAATGGGCCCGTTTTTCTTCGGCAATGAAAATGTTGAAGCGTGTGTTCCTAAAATACAGCCTATAAAAGATTTGCACGGGGCACTAATTAAACTCAAACTTATCGTCGTCCAGAAGTACCCTTTAGAGTAAGTAGTTCTTATTTCCTCCTTTTCCTCTTCTTTCCTCAATGAAGAATGATATTCTTCTTTCCTGTATGTGACGTAGACTTTTATAGTGATTTGTAAAATAATGGAAATGAACACTACAAATGGTTTTGAAGAAGTAAATATGAATTATTTTTCATTCAAGCATTATTTCAAGATCGTTGTGAGATATTTTTTTGGCCGCGGCGGCGTGTGTCGTACACTAAATGGCCAACAACTCATTGTGTTGTTCTATACACTCAAATTGCATTTTACGAGACAGTAAACACTCCGTCCTTTCCGACGCCGCGTCGACCTATCTGCGTGGCGTGCTGTTGTGTAAACTAGTGCAGTGTGCTCGGCCGTCGCTTGTTGTGGCCGAGCGCCCCCTTTGCATAGCGTGACCTTGCTGATAGCGGACGGCGGCGGCGCCGTTTCAAGGCTTATCGTCCCGAGCAGTCCCCGCACCGCTGCTCGCCACGTGGCGGCCCTGGGCACCGGTGCGCCACGAAAGGCCGCGCCTCGCTCCGCATGGCGAAGTGCGGAGGGGTGCGTCTCACAAGAATGGAAGTCAATATCATACAAATGGGGAAAATTAAAGAGGCGACGATCTTTTTAATTATGTATTTTTTCTTGCGGAGGAGCAAGTCGATTCATTTCTGTGTACGTTCATTTGAGCGTAAGGATAAGTGAAGCTGGGGATGCTATGCGAAGTGGAATAAAACCGTTCATATCCTTTATTTTCGCGGTGACGTAAACAGCATTTTGGTATGTCTGATAGAATGATAGAAGCCGAGAAATTAAATATGTAGTCATCTTTCACGTCCTAGAATGGATGGGGCTGCGTGGAACGACGCCGAACCAATAATTTACCGAAACAAACGCCCAAGCAACAGTTTTGGATGAAGTATCGCAAAGAGGAATCCCACTGATTCTCTTTATGACATCAATCAAATATGATAGATGGTGATGTCACGTACGCTCTTATATTTATAATACTTTCGGGATAATTATGGTAGACGGAATTTTATTATTTTGGGCTGGGCATTGCACTTATACTTTGGGCGCTTTTCTGCGAATCCTATAACAATTAGGCAGATCTTTGATTTCTTTCAAGCAGGCGCGCTACGTGCGCTCCCTTGTAACGCCTGTATGTGATTCGGAAATTGAGCGTCTGAAGGGAAGAAGTGAAAAGTTGGCCGATTGTAGTGGAGGGAGCTCATCTGCCTTTTAATTTTTTTTATTTTGTAGTTTTCGTAATGGATGTTTGTTGTCGGTCAAACTAGTATTTCAGACCATCACAACCCACCAAGAAATTGCGCGCAGCAGAGCAAGTGTTCACTTCAGTGGAAATTGGCTCCGCTTGTCAATTTAGAGTGCGCGTTCGCTTGTCTACCTTTTTGTTCAATGGAATTGACTTATTGTTCTTAAAAAAAAACACCTTTTTAAAACCTTGACGCTACAACCCATTTCGAAAGTTACACCGATGTAAAATCAACTAGTAACAAAAATCCCTTAACCTACTAAATGTAAGATTCCTCACAGTGCATTTTCCACTTTTCGTCTCTTTTATACATGTTTTGAGGAACAAAATTGGCGTGATTTTGTATATGGTTAAATTTCATGGTACAAAAATATACGAAAAAAATCTAAAATTCCCAACTACGCGACGTCAGCATAACTGGAATGAACGGGTATGATGAAAACGGATATAAATTAGATTAAACTGATTACTGATTAAAAAGATCGAGAGTACAGTTATAAAATAAACTCCACAATGCTCCAGCTAACTGAATAACTGTTTGCGCAGTTTCTCTTCTCACTAACTGCCTACATGCAGCAAGCAGGAATCTCGTGGCTCCAAAAATCTACTATTTTTGTACAGTGTATGTTGTATTATTTTGCCATGAAACAAATTTTAATATGAATTTCTTTTTGTTTCAGGTAAGTGTCTGCGAGAGATACAGAACTTTTCCAAATTGCACTTTCTGGATGGGAAAGTGCGAGCCAAAGGTGTGCTTATTTGGAAACCTGTGAGTAGATGGTGCGAAACAAATATTTTAGCCCATACACCGAAATATAATTTTACCGATTTTATTGCCCTGTCGTATCATGTCGTATGGTATTCGGTATTTCAAGCTTAGTAGTTTCTTTAAATGTATGTAACAAAAACTAATAAAACTCGCATTAACTATTTGTTTTATATGAATTTCACTGGGAAGTCAGATGTGTCCATCTGACTACTAACGTCACGAAACAACGATCGACGTTGAAGGGTTGAATCCACACGCGTTTGCATGTATTCGTTCGAACTTTCCCCTTTCTCCTGCACTATGGTCCCCTCTATTTGCGACGATGCACCCTCTATCTGGTGTGGGCCACGCATGGAGCGGCCGGTCGCGCCGACCACCGGCCAGGACGTGACGTCGCGACCACGACCTAGAACGAAATTACCGTATTCACCCGAATATAAGTCGAAAACTTCATTTCTCTCTTAAACGTGTGGAAAAAAATATTAGAGTACATAGTACCTACCTCTATTCGCGTTTTGTCAGAGACCAAAAGTAGGATGTTTAAAACCGCCTAGCGCTGGTTTGCGACAACCCTTTCAGCTGAACCTCCCCCTTTTGCGTGCTCCCTGTTCCCCCCGCGTTGCACCCCTTCTTCGGGCGGGGGGGGGGGGGCACGCGCCGGGCGACCGCGGGCGGCACTCGACCACCGGGCAGGACGTGACGTCACGGGTGACGTCATGCAGGTGGACGCGATGGCGTCACCCTCATTACCATACTGCGCCCCGCACCAGGTGGGATCGCCGCCGGCGGGCGGGCGGGCGGTCTGGTTCCAGTTGTGTCAGGCGCTTGTCGCTCGCCGGCGCATCGGGCGGTGACGTCAGCGGCGCGGCTAAGGCGAGGAGAGGCCCCTCCCGGCGCGACGCGCGAAGTGTCGGTCGGACTCGCGCGGAATGAACGTCCCATGTACAGTAGGCCCAAGTCAGCATTTTAGGGGGGACTTCAGGCGATTGGTAGTCTTCGTCAAGTTGAGGGGAGAGCCGAGAAAAATGAGTTGGATTAAATCCAAAACGAACGAAAAAGCAACATTAAAACACGCAACAGAAATTAACATTTTTACTGCTTCATATTTCATATCCTTACAGGTGATCCAATATGTGCTGCTGTTGCAGAGGTAATTACATACAATTAATTCTGAGTCGTAGGGTATTCATTATCTCGGTCTGAATCCCCATTTTAAGAAAAATACGGCTGGTGTATTTTAAGTTTTATGTGGGGGGGAAAAGTATTTGTTTTTCTTACTTCTGTCGAGGCATTAGAAGTTCGTTTGGTGACATTTTTGACCTTCGAAACAATTTTCTTTTAATGTTTCGCATGACGAATGCAATGTATTCATACTCATTTTTTTGCGCTTTAAAATCCTTCAGTACATTCGCCTCTTCTATTTTTGGTCTCCCACTGCTCTTGAGCAGTGTTTCAATTAGTATAATTGTGAATTCCTTTGATTTCTTTTAATTGGATTCTTCATCGATATGGCCGAATATTCTTAATATCCGAGGCGGAATGAAATTATAACGTTCTTATTCGCAATTTTGTTTATTCAATACTTTTTCAGATGTATTGTCACCCTGAAGGGTAGAGACACTTTTCATTATTTTCTTCGTCCGAGTGAGTTTTGGAACACTAGGATTTAATACCCTTAACCCACAAACGTAGGTAATCAGACTTTTTATTCCAGCATTTTATGGCCACATTCGAGCCATATTTGATATATAATACCGTTGTTTTGTGTGTCGATAATTCTATGAACACATGTGTATTTTTATTTTAAATATATTTTATCAAAATAAAACAAATGATGCCTTACTGCGTGCGCCTTTCGATCCGCTAGGGCCCAGTGTGGGAGTAAATTGCGTTGGCGGCGCGCGAAATGCTCGTCTCGCGCGGGGTACCGTCTGCCGCTCCGTCACGCTGCGTTGCCCCCGCCGCTGCAAACGCCTCAGCAGTCGCCTCCGGCCCCGCCGCCACCACCGCCACCGCCCACCGCCACCGCCACCGCCACCGCCACCGCCACCGCCACCGCCACCGCCACCGCCACCGCCACCGCCACCGCCACCGCCACCGCCACCGCCACCGCCACCGCCACCGCCATCGCCACCGCCACCGCAACAGCCACAGCCATTACTTCCATCACCTTAACCTTCACCATCACCACCACCATCACCGTCGTGGTTTGTAGCTGCCGCCGCCGCCGCCGCCTCCGCTGCTGGCCTTCGCCGCCGCAACTGCCGCCTCCACCGCCGCCGGTGGCGAAATGCGCGGACGTGGCCGCGCGCAGAGGCGCTTTGCACCCAGAGGGGTGTTCCGGGCGGGCAGAGCAACGCGCCAGTGTGGAATACACGGCTAGAATGCTGGGGGCGAGTCGCGCCGCGGGTGGGCAACCGAGGCGAACCCCCACACGGCGTCTTCAGGGAATGAGGAAGGGTTGGTACAATCGTTGATTGGAACGACCATTTGAAATGGCTCAGTGGCAACAGCGCCGCTGTATCGTCTGACCGGGTGGGCCTGGGGTTTGAGTCTTCACGGTGGTGGATTTTCGACTTAAGGTAGTTAGTACAGGCCGAGTTTCAGCTATTGTCTGGAGAACAATTTTATCGGGCGGTTGCTCTGATCTGTAGGTTTTCATGGTTTCTCCGATCAATACAGGCGAATGCAACTGCAGTACTCTTACAAACTCTAACCCAAGGATCCCGCACGATCTTTCCTTCCTTATTCGTGTCCCTTCTCACTCTCTCTCTTTTCACACAACACATACTCACAATTTTTGCATTACACTACCACACATGTTGGGAGCTTGGAGCTTGTCCCGACTGGGTTGGTGACCCGCTGAGGGAGATTCCTAGAGGGGGAAACACCGCCTGCCGACGTGGAGGTTGCCGCCGGATCTCACGTTACATCGGAGGAGGAAAACCACCTCCTCCCGACTGTAAGATTCAGCACACTCACGAGGCTAATGGCCAGAGTTGTTGACGCTATTGAAAACACGAAATATTCACTCTCCACCTCTTGATTTGGATCGAAAGACCCCATAATCGTTTTTATAATAGAACATCGACATTAACGCTTGCTGGCTTCGGTTGTGTGAGGCATGTCTGCCTGAAACAATGGCCTTAATAACCACCCCGCAGACCATCGGCGGCACACGGGTTGCAGGAGCCACGTGTAATACTCGTCTTCAAGCTGGATATTGTGACGGGTTTCTTAGAGGAAAGGTTGTGTCGGGTCACTCTTGGTGGAATCAGGAGAAAAATGGTCTCTGGGATATGGGGGCGTTTCCCAGGCGCGAATGTCCTGTATCCCGCTTAGATGGGCAGTCCTGGTGAATGCAGTGATGAAATGAATGGATCACACCACTGATGCAAATTTCAGAGAAAATATATTTGCATGGGCATCCATGCAAACGATGGAACTTGGATGACTCTTCTGAATTTCGTGGGAGAATCCAAAAGTAATTAATATTTTAAAAACCATACACTCCTCACATGTTTAATAGTTGCAAGTGTCCAGAGAAATGGCTTGCCATGCATCTTTATTATTTGCGCCTCTCTCCTCCGCCGCCTCCCAGCGCTGACCCGGGGCTCGCGAGAATAATGCGAGCCTTCACCCCACGTGCGTGGGTGCGGCCAGGAATGTCGCGTGAACCGGGGCAGCACCGGAGGTCGACTCCTTGGGGCGGCGCGGCGCCTCCACCCCACAACGGCCACTGCATCTCGCAGCAATTTAAATTGAAATGCATTTTGACACTTCTTGTCATAAAGAAAAAGAAAATTGTATAGTTCGGTAGATACCCAGGTATTATATGCACCTCAAGTATCCGAAACTTTCATTTCTCTGAATAGATGTGGGAGGAAAATTTAAAAAAAATGAAATTTCAAAATTATGAAGATGCATTGCCGCACAGAAAACGAATTATTTCTTCAAAACCTCTTATTTTACATGGTTCAACTACTGATATATCGAATTCGCCTGTTATACTATGCATGAGTATGTATGAAATTAACCTTTAATTCAACCTAATTTATTGTTTCATTTTTAAGTAAAACTTGCTGTATGTAGAGTAATCTGTACACAATGTTTGTTGAAGTTGATTTCGTGAATTGAAGGTTTTCCACGATATCGACGTCTTTGGAGCTAATTTCAAAACTTCATTCGATCATCCGCCCTTCCGCATATGAGAATCGGCCTGATCCCCGTTTAAATTAGAAGATAAGAGATCTACTTTATTGTAATTTCTCCAATTAAAATTTGAAGAGAGTAGCAGACGCGTAGGGGCTTCTGAGTAACGTGCAAGTACATAGAACCGAAGTCCCCTGGTTTGAATTGCGCTGAGGAATGAGTTGTATTCCCACGAGTTGGCGTTTGACTTGTCTTACCATGACTTATCCCATTACATCTATCAAAGTTTCAAAGTTAATGATATTGGTCTTAAAGGAACAGGCAGGAAAAATATAGCTTACTTGTTATGGCAATGTTTGCGTGTGCATGGAGATTCGTTTAATCAATTCGACGTTGCAGTAAAAATCTTTGGAGAGTGATGAGCTGTTGGAACGAACGATGAAAACGTCAGTGTAATGGAGTAGTTTTTTCAAGTTCCCGAAAACGACGTGTGTCTTGACTGCAAACGGGAGTTGAATCATTTTATCTTAAACTTGTCAGGGAAAGATACGTAGTTTCTCTTTTAAATTGACACAATGAATCATCGTGACTACTTCTATACGTACTGTCAGACCTTCTTCAAGAAAATCGCATCCATTAATATAAATGACCGCTTTTTTTACCTCAATGTTCGTCATGCTTCTGTTTTTCGATCACATGACAGTAAAGTCCGAGATGTGGATTGAGCAATAAACGTGTGCGAAGTAGTGCTGGCTCTGATGCAGACGCTGGAAAAAAGAAAGAATATGGTAACTTGTTATAAAAGTATGAACGAACATGATGAATTTGCCATGCACTAGTAAAAATACCATTCTTTTCTAAGAAATTATACTAGCCATGACGGAATCGTATTCGGAAATGCAGAGATGGTAAATAAAAGATTCTATCGAATACGGGCATCAGAAGCTAATGGACATCGAGAAAGCACACGAGATTGCTTCTATGTGCGACCTGAAGTTTCGAATAATCTGGATTCAAGACTTCTGAAACTTAGACATTGAAAAACTGCATATGGAAAACTGATGTTTGCGAGTTTTTTTTTTTAACTTTCTACCTGTTCATACATTTTCAACAATTCTGCGCTTTAGTGATGAAAGAAATAAATTGGATTGGTCTTTCGAAGCATTCTTCCAGGGGAATAATAATTTTAAAAGTTTTAGATAGCTAGAAATTAGCTTGATTAAAACTAGGACTTTTCAGAAGCAGCCAAAGCCAGTTCAGGATCTATAACTGGGCGGGGAAGAAATCGACGAAGTCGTGAATCGTATTTTCATGTGCAAGGATAACCGCAAAAAATGAGTAAAAGAAAGTATTGCTACTGAAATTTCGGATTTTACAACAAAATTTTATTTACAAATATGGTTTGAAACCTTGATGGGGAAAAAAGGTTTTAAAATATGTGCAACGTTTCTGTAGTAGCGAAACCAGTATGTAGACTTAAGGTCATCAAGATCGGCGGAAATGATGTGCTGGCTTTGAGCCAATTAAGAGTTGTAAAGTGAGATCCTGACAAGATGAAGCTGTGGGACCGGAGATTAACGGTGTCACGTCATCTCAAAGTTCGTAACCTAATCTACGGTTTAAATTACGTCACCAAGTTTGCCTTCTTTAAGCGTCATGTTTACCTCATTGCTCTGTAGGTGTATAACAATACATTGTATGGGAAGCGACTCTGGGCGATCTGCTTCTCTTGTTTGTATAACTGAACCTTTTAGTCACGTTTTTGGTTCCTTGGAGGATTTGGACGTAGGAAATGTTGGGAAGTTTTCTTGGGGTTCCGTCGTTTCTTGTGCCTCTTATTCCATCATTGCTGTTATTTGCTTCTTCATTATCGACATCTACTCATTAAATTATCATTCAGAGAAGCTCGAAAAAGACTTCATAGTACAGAAATAAATATATACAAATTTAAACAATAGATACATTAAGGACTGGACGAATCTTTGAAGGCGTCAATATCATTCATTCCGCTTATCCAGCTTTGGAAGAAACATCCTTCTACATCTATTGGAATCATTTTGGACTGCAAAAAACATTTCTGATACATCCTACTTTTCCCAATGTATTCTTTTTGCTACATTCTCAGTGTCCCAAGACAAATATGATATATGGTTTTGGCATTTTTAGCGTTTTCCCTTTTCCAGTCTTCAACTATCAAAAGCATTTCTCGGGAGTTCGCGTGGAGAAACGACCAACATTCCGTGCGGTTCCCTGAATAGGGAGATTTTGCACCCTCGAACATGAAGCACTATCGATCTTCTGCTCATGCGCAGTTCCGGTTTCACATCACTAGTGCGTCTGCGCATGCGCAGAAAATCGATAATGCTTCACGTTCGAGGGTGCAAAAACTGTCTAATATCGCCCATCGGAGAGTGGGCCTCGCACTTCCTGGGCGCTGCCCTCTGCGACCATTGAGCCGCCTACGGTCGCCCCTGCTCCGCGCGCGGTAAAAGGTCCCGTTGGCGCCTGCAACTGACAGATCTCATCCGGGAAGTGCCCGCCCTCTCGCGAGCTGGTCAGCCGCGACGCGACCTGAAATGCCAAGCGGGCGCGACAGGGCAGAGGCGGCACGCGGTGCTACGGTGCTTCGTTTGAGTGGACAACGCGCCGTGGAGGTCAGCGGCTACAGGCGGACACAGTATTTTGTAGGGAGAGTGTCTATTCGCTCTGCCCGCAAATATGATCTTTGAAGAGCGTGGCGATTTCTGGAAAACATACAAAGTCGGCGAGTTTCATTGAAGTAGAAAAATCAGGGAATAAGTGGGTATTTTGGAAGAATCGTGAATCTTCTTTAACATATTACTCGTATTAAAGTGTATCCGTGGCAGGGGCGGATCCAGCTGATCATTTTGGAGGGGGACATCATAGATTTTGTAAATAATAAAACTTTGTTATTATTTTGTATATTAGTGTGTATATGTACTAAACAATATTATTTTTTAAGGAATTATATAATTCTAACATTAATATTTAAATCAATTTTGCCAAATGAAAGAAGGTATCAAACGAAATCTCTGGACCTTTTGGGAGGGGCCATGGCCCCCACGCCCCGCTGGGACCGCCACTGATCCGTGGGGTTTGAAGGATGCCTCGTGGCTTGAAGCATGCCTTGCAGTTCGAGTGACGCAAAACTTATGAAGAACTGGGTTTTTGAAAGCATAAAGGCGAAAGAATAGCAAAACCAAAGTTGTTTCACATGGCATGGCACTGCAGGAGTGACGCTGGCGCGCGGCCACCCAGCCTTCACACCTCACTACTCCACTCCGCGGCGCAGCTGCAGACACCGCCACCGACGCCGGTACCGCAGCCGCTGCCGCACCTGCCTCCGCCGGCACTGCAACCATTGCCATCACCGCTCCCGCTACTGCCGTCGACGCCTCCATCGACATCACCGCCACCTCCAACGCCGCCATCGCCTCCATCGAATGAGGGCGTAGGCTTGTCAAGCCAGCGGAGACTAACTACTTGGCTGTCCGGGAGACACCGCGCCCTGAGCATAGGTGCTAAAGTTTCGGCCGCCATTCTGCGACCTCCCGAAATAGTACGACGGTATTTCGCCCTGAGGAAGGTCGCAGAATGGCGACCGAAACCTTGGCACCTGTGCTTAGGTCGCGGTTTCTCCCGGACGGCCAAGTAATTACTAACTGCACCGAAATTTGCGCCACCACCGCCACCGCCACCGCCACCGCCACCGCCACCGCCACCGCCACCGCCACCGCCACCGCCACCGCCACCGCCGCCGCCGCCGCCGTCGTCGTCGTCGTCGTCGTCGTCGTCGTCGTTGTCGCCGTCGCCGTCGCCGTCGCCGTCGCCGTCGCCGTCGCCGTCGCCGTCGCCGTCGCCGCCGCCGCCGCCGCCGCCGCCGCCGCCGCCGCCGCCGCCGCCGCCGCCTAAGTCGCCGCCTAAGTCGCCGCAGCCTCTCCGCCCGTGCGCGCGAGGCGCCTAATTGAGGAAGCGCCGATCGCCGCGATACGTCAGCGCTCGCCCCTCGCCCGCTCCCTGATCCCCCGCCTGCGCCAATTAATCCGCGGCCGCCGCCGGCGGGGAAATACGTCCAGGGCCGCCCGCCATTAATATTTAGCAGCGGCGGCATCCTGCCCCTCGTGCGCCGCAGCACGGGCGCAGGTGGCGATGCGCATTTGCCGCCGGCGGATGAGTGGACGTTTAGGAGGTTGTAAATTGAATTGTGGGCTGGCGACGGTAGGGGGTTGACGTGCTGCGTTCATCGGTGTCTCGTGTGTCGAAATAAAGATGAAGACCAAGAGAAAAACAAGGTGATCGCGCTCTTTCTTTAGGTTCTTCACTTAGGGACTATTGTTGGGATATTTTGTTTAATCTGTGTCATTTCCTACGTACGGATGTGTGGATCGAGGGCGAGAATTTGTTGGGTGTTTTTTTAAATTTATTTTTATTATTTTTTTGTGCGCCTAGAGAAAACAGGAAGCCTAGGACAATAGATCATGGGGGGCGCCTATTTCAAACATCTGCCCCCCAAACAACCCGAATACTACAGTGTGACCACTTCCTGGAAAACAAGGCAAACCGAGAAAAATCAGGAAATTTTATTGCTGTGGAAAAGTCGGGTAAAATTTTGAGACTATTGTTAAACTAGGTTTTATTACTTAAAACATTACTACAACCTTACAACAACAAACATTATTATTTTCTTAGTTTTTATTTGGTGAGAAAATATTTAATATGTATTTTGTCACGGCGAAGTCATGGCTGATCAATTAGTATCAGGGTTGCTTTAATACTTTCTTTAAGTATATCAAGTTACCACTACTAAATATCAGGAGTAATTTTTAAAAAAATGCTCTGGAGAACCGGGACAAATCAGAAAAATTGTTCCAGGAAATGTGTCGCCACCTTGTTTCATCTCTCTACGCAAAAGAAATAACCGGTAGAGATTAATTTGAAATAGAAGCAAATACATTATGAATACTACATTATTATTGAAATAGCAAATTTTTGTATGTTTTGAATGAAACAATTTCGGGTCAGCAATTAAGACGGGTTCTGGGGAAGCTGTCCCCCCCCCCCTTGTGGGGTCCCCTGGTGTAAGGCAGTCTAACAGTACAGGCAATGAACACTTGGAGCCGGTATTACGCGAGGTATGCCCTGAGAGGATGTTTTTGAAGTGGTTCGACAGGATACCATGAAAGAATTAATGTCATTAATACCTGGTTCGTATCCAGGATTTGGATATCTTGCCTCAAGGCGCAGCACGAATGCAGCTAGTGATGTTAACTTGCCGTCAATGAGGGGACATTAAGAAGGGAGTAAATTGAAATGTGGTCCGACAGATTTATGGGGACTAACAGGCTGCGATCGCGGGAGACAGGTGTGAGGAAGTCGGGAGATTGTACGTTTGGTAGCAGAAATAATGTCAAAAAGGAATTATTTAAACCGTGAAATAACTGGGACCTTCGCACCATTGCAACGTTGTTACCTTTTGTGTGCGTTCGCGAGATAACGTGATCAGATCATAGGAGATTTGTGTACGGCAGTCGTTCTTAGGTCATTGCAATTGTAGCGGTTAACGATACAAATTCATCAGAATAACACTCCATAACGTCCGCTGGTGGTGCTAAGGAACTATCTGATGCGTGTGGACATCGGCAATCGAAGTTTGTATGTGGCCACAATCGGCTTTCGGTTTCAGTTTCGTACTACGTGCTGATGGATACGGCACATACAAATCCAAGAAAAAAATGTTAGGCGGAATCTAATCGCAGGATTTGAGCCTATTACTTAGCGGCCAGGACGGGCTCAGTTGATGTTCGTATACCTGCTGCAGTTGATTAGAAGTTCAGGAGGTAGTAGAATTTATGATAGGAGGTTCATAGATTGGGTTCAGGGAATGATGCAGATTTCGTAACATGAATTGTACAGTCGTCACTTTAACAGTTTATCTTTGCACGTTCCTCATTCAGATGGAAATCAAGAGCCGTCAGCATCGAACACTAACAATGGTTTCATTCTTTGGTGTGCTGATGGATATGACACATATAGTTGTAAATCTTTTCTTTGTCATCACATCATATATTTAATTTATTCTTTGACTCAAGCAGCGGTGACGTACGAATATTTGGACCTCCTCCCCAACGATTCAGCACGAATGAGGATGGTAGTGCTCTGCTTTAGTTGCACGTTGTAAATTGCTATTGAGCCAATGCAGAGGGCTTACATGTTACATTTTTTGATGATTAGTGTGTCGAAGCCGGAAGATTTGGGATATTTAACTTGAAATTACAGAGACCTTATAATATATGCTCACTCTGAGAGAGACTACCTAGAAGTTCCGCGTACGTCACATGCACGTACCGTTCCTTTCTTATGAATCTCATCATTTTTTCATCCCGGATGAGGAGGTGCGTCGACAGTATCGATAACTAATCGATTCTTTCTTTTCTCTCCTTCGATTATCTGTCATCACTTTTTCATTACCTGTCACGTTTGCTATTCTGGTAGTTTTTGGTGTCGTGATCGGTTGACTGGAACGACGCAAATGTCTGTGGATGGTACACATATGTAGTATAGTGGAATCTCGTTAGTACGTTTTTCAAGGGACTGAACATTTTGAACGTCGTAAGCGGGAAAACTTGCTAAAGAAAAATTCTCAATTTATTCTTATTTTCCACATTTCCGTGTGTCAAAATACCTGCAACATAATACGAGAACTTAATGAAAATAATGCATCACGGTATCACATCAAAGAAAAAGTGACAAGAAATTAATGACAAGTTGTAACACACAACGAAGATAGCGCGGAGGGCACAGCGAAACCACGTTTCTGCCGCTCCGGAATCAAAGTGAAAGTGTTACCCGAAAGTACCTGAAAACAATACACATTAAAGATGGCGCTGGTGCAATGGGAAACCCGTGCCCGCGCGTGCCTCTCCCGAAGCAAGTTCTCTACAAAATTTGAACGTGCTAAGCGGGAATGTTGAACGCTAAAACCAGTAATTCAATGGAATTAGATCTGGGAATTGAAAATATGAACGTACAAAGGGGAAAAACGTTACCAGATTCCATTGTATATTATTTCCCGCTGAAATAATTTGTCTGATGTTTGATGTTTCATACAGACTTAAATTTCTGCTCAAAAGAATGTGTAAAATATGTAGTTTCCAGAGTAAATGATAAAAAGAAATGCTAAATGCAGGCGGTTAATTGATTACGATTCGGTTTTGCGGGTTTCGCCTTAGCGAACTATTTCATTGTAATCATGGTGTAAGAATAAAGGTGAGACGGATCCCGAACGAAATTTCGTTCTCTTCTGCGCATGACGTCACGATGGATGCTCGCCTGCTTGGCGCCTAGTGAGATTGTATGGTACGCGCTCGTTGAGTACACGCCGAATTTTTGTAATCGCGATTTACTTTGTGTTAGTAGTTTTCTAATTGCTTTTTTAGTGGCAGAGAGGTGAACATATCTTGAATTGATATTGAAATAAAATAAACAATGCCGTCGTGCGCTATTTTTGGTTGCACAAACTGGAACAAGAAAACGAAGGGAACAGACATTCAGTATTTTTCTTTCCCGAAAGATGCCAATTTATGTGAAGTGTGGATAAATGTTTGTAAAAGGATAAAATCAATGTAAAGAACGGTGTTAACTAATTAAGGTGTCTATTGTTTCCGTAAATTATTTTATTATAGTGACGTTATTATTTTCAGCGCGGCATTTGTTCTATACTTTGCTTAGGATATCTTTGCAATACCATTGCGTCAGGTATTATTAAATTATACACCACAGAAAAGTCGAAACTTAAAACCTGACGCAGTGCCTACCGAGAAGTTGCCTATTGGTTTTGAAAAAATAAATCCTAGTCAAACCATTCGACTAGTTTCAAGGAATATGCACAACTTAGTGGATGTACTGTTATCACAAGCAACAATGGATCTGACGGATAGTGTTCCAGAGGAGTCAGTTAATGAAAACGCAGTTTGTGAAGATGGTCATCAAATTGATTTAACACAAATAATAAACGAGTTACATGATGAAATTAGAATATAGAAAAGAAAATATTCTGAACTGTTTAGAGAAAGTGCAATTAGAAGAACAACTGAAGAAGTTAATGACAATGATAAGAATGCAAAATAATAGTAGTATTTATTGAGAAATTATTTAATATCATTAACAATCCCTAATGCATCTAGGAAATTCAGGGTGAAGGAACTAGATTTTTGGTCAGATGTTATCTTACATCAGTCCAACTGCAATTAAACACATAGGACGGGATATGCCAGCTCTTTTTTCTTTGCTTCTGCTCGAAACATAAATAAGACAATAAAATAGAATAAAACAGCAATAAAATGGGTAATTCCTACGTTAATGAAAATAACTTTGTCTGAGGTCCCTCTCTTTCCTAAAGTAGGTGGCCCATTTATTTCGTAAAAATAGAAATACCTGCTACATTTAGAGTTGTAAAGAAGAAATTATACATTGAAGCACAAACTGATAAAGATACGGATGCCTCAAGTTTTAGCAGAACCTCCCTAACGTAACTCAGACGGGCGAAGACATACGCCTGCCCTGCGCTCGCCGAGCGCGAACCTCCAAGGTGACGTCACTCGTAGAGGAGGCGTGGCGAGCGCCTGCGCACCGCTTCACCATTGTATTTACGCCATGATTGTAATTAGCTGAGGGTTAGCTAATTAATAATGCATTAATATATCTACATTCACCTTACAACTTTGTAGAGAAACTCAAGTTCGTGGGGTGGGCAAACCAACATACCAATCCATGTGAATTCATGTGATCCTATTCAGACGAATGGGAAAACGTGAACTAAGTAATCGAATGTGTCCTATCTGTGAGTCGTTTCCATAGCTCTCACTAACAACGTATCTTTAGTCCCTACCCTGTGCATTGCCGGCAATACGTCTACTTATTTACTTCAGGAAACCTCAACAACGGTGCTCACGTTCGGGTCATTAGAGGAAATTGTCGAAGGAAGTTGAAATAAGATCGAAGTAATGGCAGAAACTTAGATTGAAGACATCACAGGTTCGAATCTCGCCTGAGGCGTGGATGTTTGTATGTAGCACCTTCTACTTAGCAGCTTCCTGCAATAGCTACGAGGAGTTGAAACAGGTGCTATGCGGACCAACTACATCGTTCGTCCGGTATGACTTTATTTCAGCTGGAAATGCTTGTAGTGTTTCTTCCTGCCAAAAAATAAAACAAAGTTCAGTTTCAAATGCAAACGCAATTTGTTGTGCATTTCCGATGTTAATAAGTTGCTATATTAGGACCGAAAATGTCTATTTTTAATTGTTGCCAACCTCGCTTTGGTAGTTCTTTTATTCATCATTCAACTAGGCAAATAAAAGGGTGTAGAAAAGAGACTGGAGTTCAAGAGAAGTGCGCAGTTTATCATTCTCTCCCGTACGGTACAGTGCCTGCTGTTTTTGTTTTTGACGAACAACGAATCAAATAAAATCAATGCACAAAATATCGTGTAATGCAATTCGTAAAAAAATTGCCGAGACGATTAATCGGGAATTGTGTCAAGGTTGTAGGGAAATACGAAATGAAAATTGGGTGTTAGTACATCTACGGATCCAATGAACGTCTATTGTAAGCCCCTATGCGATTTATCTTTATAGCTTTGAAATGGAATGGAAAGATGGATTTACCAATGTGCGTTGGTTAAACTGGGCTTGAGTATCCTGGAACTTATAAACATATGTCAATCACGTCGTGCATATATCTGCACAAATAGAACATCGGACGCATACGTAAATTGTAGTAGTGTCTCTCCCTCTCCGTCCCACATTCTCCCTCCATCCTCTCTCTCTCACACACACACACACACTCACACACACGCGCACACACGCACGCACACACATGCACACGCACACACATGCACACGCACACACATGCACATGCACACGCACACACATGCACACGCACACACATGCACACGCACACACATGCACACGCACACACATGCACACGCACACACACACACACGCACACACACACATATACACTAGTATTCATAAAAGTTCCAGGCTGATTGAGATGCGGGAACTGATTGAGGTGCGACTCAAACTGTCTCTTGAAGATCTGCGCTTCGCTGTCGTTGCTCAGTTGCATCTGCTACCGAGATTGTCAGTATCATTCTGTAATATTTTTTTAGTGTTACTATCGTATAAAAAATAAGTTACTTTCCTTGTGCCCATTCGCAAAAAAAAAGTTTTAGTTCAATTTCTGAATCCATTTACTATTTGCCCCTTACTACTAGTGTGTATTCCTCTCTGAATAAACTGGGTTTCACGGAACTCTGGTTGGCAGCCGGTCTCCTAAAGGAAGTGAGTGTCAGTAGGGGACGGTTCCGACACCTTCACTGCGAGAAGCCCTGTTCCTCGCCTTCCACGTCGCGCCCCGCCGGAAGCGGTCACTGCTTCCGGTCGCGCGCAAGTCCTGCGCGTGCGCCGCCTCTTACGCAACGCACCTCCGTCCAGGCCCCGACCGCCCCTCAGCCTCCAGTGGATGCGGCATACTTCTTTGAGTCAGAGCAAGGTGTTGGAGGAAACTTACACAGAGTGATTTAAAATATTGTGGTTCTCCAAAATTATTGTAATTTAAAATTGTCGTGATTTTAAAATTGTAGTGTTTCAACGTTGTTCAAACTGTCAAACGTTTCAAATTGTTGTTGGTCCTCTGTACGAGGTTTTACGAGCCGTCCACTGACGACACTTGTTTTCATAATAACTTCAGTGGCAGTGAGAGGAATTACGCTTTAACGTCAAACGTGATAGAAATACGAAGTTCGGTCTGGGTTTTCGTATTGCACTTATGAGCACACACTCCATGAAAATTTCATAGGATAGGTTTTGTTTCGATTTTTTTCAACATGGAATGATTAGCAAGTGATTTCAATACTTAATTAGCTCGTGGTGTAAACGAAGTGGAGAAATTGAACCAAGGAAACATGAACAATAAGTCATCCATGATCAGCAGCGGACATGTGTAGAAAACATTTAAATATTCAGACAATTTTATAATAGAGGATTTATGAAGTGACAGATGTCGTTTCATTATGAGACTATTCACTGATTTCTATCGTTGGTCGTTATTGAGTGTGAATTGTGATTTCCTCATCAGTGTAAATTAATTTGTAATTGCGACGTAATTGCCATGTTTGCTTTAAAATTGCTCAACGGTGAAGAAATTGCCACGTAGGCAATAAGCTCTTATTTCGCGGAAACTACCTATTGACGGTTGAATCGGAGATAAACCCAATGAACGAGCACGAACGTCCATTGTTCAAGACAAAAATTGGCCCTACTGTTACTTCTCAGTTTGAGCAAAAGTGGCGGATAAGCCAAATTGAGTGAAATCGACACATCCCGTGTTTTCTGGGCCGCCGATCAGGCAGTGTGTGAAAGATGAGGCTGAATTCGAGTGTAGATGGTAGCTAATTCTTGTGAGAATTTCCTCGTTCACGCAAACTTCCCGTTGAAAATAGGAACTCGTAAGGTGAGACGGTAGGCCAATTTTTTTTAAATAAATGGAATGTTCTTTTTTTGAATAATTAAATAATAGTTCTTTTATGAACATTTCTAGACCAAATTCATTGATTTATTCCGTCTGTAAGTGTAGGAAATTTATTTTTAAAGATTCCACTGACAACTGTCAGACTGCAATATTACTGTACTTCCGCGCATACAACGTCTTGTATCTCTTGTTATAATTTTGTCAGAACGCTAGTTTTTGTTTACTTTTGTAAAGGAATTTTGTCTGCAGGTGCTGTCAGAACAGTCTGTGCGATAGCCCAATTTTTGTAAATGCATTTATTTAGTTAACAATTTTTCCGCACGTATAGAAGCCTGACTTGATGTTTTTGTTATATAGTAAAGTTCAATTTATTAACAATTATGATGTGCTATAGGCTACAAAATTGAAGTAAATGTCTCATGTTCTGCAATGGTGAAATGTAAAGGAATCTTTAAACAACGCATTTTCAAAGAAAATCAACATATCAGATCAAATCCTTTGCAGCACGAAAATAATGATAATATGAGTCCGAATGCATGTGAAACTCTTCCTAGTGAGTCTAAAAGGAAAAAAAAACGTAGTGTAAATACAGAAGTTGAAAATAATACAAGTGAAGACATAACTTTTTCAGAAGATGGCTACATGGCAAAATACAGAATGTGAGGCATTCAAGAACACCATTTGTATAAGAATACCAAACTATCTTTTTGTTGGTATCAGAACTGTACAATTAGGGAGTGTCTGAATCTGTTGTAATAAATAATGATAGAAATTGTGCCGTATGAGAAGTTATGAAAAAATTAAGTGTGTCACATGGAAAAACCCATGCTGATATTTGTAGAGAACTTGACAGATTACGCATTGCGAAGGCAAAATATGATGACCAACAAATACCAAAGGAGGCAAGAAAGAAGAAAAAAAACTCAGGCTGGTCTAAAAGATAGTGAAATCTGTTATTATGATGTAGGCTGCCTGTAGTTACTCTCTAGTGAAAAATATTCTAAGTTTTCCTAACATATGCTTTTCTGAAAACTTTGGGTACCATTTTCTCAGAAGTTAAAATTTTCAAACGTTTGCCCCATTATCTCCGAAACTATTTACGCTATCTGCATGAAATTTTTACTGATGATAAACCACGTTATACTAAGAATGTGGATCCTCAATCGTGATTATTACATCTCCAGTCCATGTGTTAGGATTTTTTTGCACATTTTCTTGAGGAAAAAATTCGTTTTTTTGGAAAAAAAATATATAAAATTGCTTCAGAAAAGAGATAACAACGTAACTGAGGATCAGTAATCTCTTCATATATCTCTTAATAAGTAGTGCAAAATCCATTAAAATTTATTCAGTAGTTTCTGAGAAAATGGGTCACAAAGTTGCTCGTTTTAACATTGATGGGATAGGGCCTACCGTCTCACCTTAAAGGACATCTAACCACTCTGTCTGTGAAAATGCACACCCTCTCGATACGTATACTGCCTTGCAATAGAACGTATTTCTCCTCGAAGAGCTACGGACACGGTTTCTACTACCCAACACAAGTGCACTAAACAACGCCCTCAAAGAAAGACAACTAAAAGAACAGGAAATCGACGAAGACTTCTTTTCAACTGAAGCAATGGCGAATAAAGAATGGACAAAAGCAGGACAGGAACTACGACACCTGGCTACGCGACTTGCAGTCCATGGTTTTCATCGTTACATGTGCAAAACAAAGGCTTTCCACAAACCAGCGAGTGAATGTGTATGTAATTTATGTGAACAAATGTGTGGAAAATATCACATACTTAAGTGCAAACTGAGGCAAAAATCTCTGCAAGAACACGCGAGACAGTAAATAATATAACTATTACTTGTTAAATAAAATATTAATGTTATTAATAATTGAACGGAAATTTGTCCCTGCGTGAAAAAGTAATGGAATTATGAAGGAAATTTTTAGGTAGTGAATGTTTGGTTTAGTGTATAGTTTCATTAAATTCCTGTTGCTTTTAGTCGTTGAATAGTTTTGTGCTGAATTGGACGTGAGATGGACATGGGAACCTCAGACACGTGATCTCAGTCCGAAATTGATGAGCAAATGCTACGGCATTAATTTCAAAGAAATTTATATCCGATTTTTTGGCAGAGTACTGTACATTTTGGATTTTTAAAATTCTCAAGACAATTTTGCAGAAACGTTGAATGTCTTACATTGAAGGAAGAACACGAACTTGAGGATGTTATGTCCAGAGCAGCGTTCAGCTACAAAATTGAAGTAAAGTGATTACTTTTCATTATTTGGTAGGCTTGTTGCAATATGCATTCAAATGAGAATATTTTCATATTTATACATTGTACTAGAAACTTATTGTTACTTACTAACATCCGACAGTCTGGTTACACGTGTTCCTGAAAGCAGTAGGGATCTCGGATGCCTGCGTCCACCCATCAAATTTGCTCCGACAATGTGCAGAGTGGTATGGAAGTCACCATTCCTTATGCTATGTTCATTGGGCAGTATGGCCTGATGGGATCGAATCGGTCGCAGTGTACTTCGTGCCAATGGATATGGCGAGAGTAGATCTGTGTTCTCCCGAAGAAAAGTTCGGGCACGAACTGATAGCTGAAGCAGGATGTACTAACGAGCGGCACAGCGCGGTGCGTTTCAAACAATTGTTTGATTAAAATGTAATGTTTATTATTGCCAAATAATTGAACTTAATTTGATTCTGTACTGCCGACTGGAACTTCGTGTGCACCACAACTTTGCGGACGCAGTGTGCTTACAGCTAGTATTTCAAATACTCGGTCGTAATCGGGCGCGTTCGCCCAAAGGAGAATCCACTCCGATCGCACCCTAAGTAGTTCGCGTCCGTGCGGCGGACCGTAGCCCGTGCGAAATCGCAGCGGTTGTGGTGGTGGGCGATGTGGGCGTGGAGCGGAGGGCAGCGGAAGGAAGCCGCCCATTCCTTTCTTCGCACGCGGCCGCCGCGACGGTTCTGACAGCGGCGCTGCACATCGCTGACGCCCGCCCCTCGTCGGTGCAGGCCTCTGCGCGCGCGCGGGCACTCGTGCTCGCCTCTATACTGCGATTTTCGTAACTTTGTCCCTGACAGAAATCAGCTGTTCACGGTTTCATCCAATAGGGAACTTGAACGTCACCATAGTGACGTCACTGTCGCGAAATATAAGCTGCTGATTGGATGGCAGCGAAACAGCTGGTTTCTGTCAGGGACGCTGTTACGAAAATCGCAGTATAAAGGTGGCTCCACACATTCGGCATTTGCCGAGCAGCGAGCTACTACTCGACCAATCCCGACCAGCGTATAAGTTCGGCGAATGTTCGCTCCCTTTGATGTGTCCAAAAGACCGACACGCGGCGGGTAGGGCGAGCGCCGAATGTTCGTCATTCGGCAAATAGCAAGCGACCCATCCGCACTACTCGGGATTCGGCGAGCGGTTGCTCGCTGCTTGCCTAATAGCGAATGTATGGAGCCGCCTTAAGGCCAGGAGCCCTGGCCGTGAATCATCTCATGCCGACTCCTGTCCACCATGTTGCTGGCCACTCTTCATTTGTCTGCCTCCCTGTCTGTCTGTCGGTCTCATGTGTGCTTGCCTTTTCTCTGTCTTGACAGGCGGCTACTGTCTGTCTAGCAAGCAGCCTCTTGTCTGCCTAGCCTGTCGTCCCCCATCTGCCTATCCTGCCGCCCCCTCCTTGCCTAGCCAGCCGCCTCTTATCTGTCTGGTCAGTCGCCCCTTGAGTAGCCTGTAGCCTCTGATCTATCTAGTAAGCCGGCTCCTGTGTGTAACGACCCGCCTTCTATCTGAATGTCTGGCGTAAACCCTGTCTCCTGAATGTGTCGCACATTTGTCTACATCTTTTGTGCTGCCTGCGTTCTCGCCTATCCGTATGTTGAACGGTCTCGTCGCTGTCAGATTGTGGCAAAGGCAGTGCATCTGCCTTTGAGTCCGCCCGCCTCTTCCTTTGTGTCCATTAGCACCTCTGTTTCTGTTTTTATCCACGCGCCCTTTTTCTCTCACTCAGTGGCTTCATACGCACTCGCTTTCACACGCCGAAACAGTACTTTTTTTAGTCCTTAACATTACCAAACAAGTTTTCAACAACAGTAGCAAGAACCCCTTAAAGCAAACACAACTATTTTCAGTAGGAACCGGATTTCAATGTATGTGCATGAATCACTCATTTTAAAATTATTTAAATATAATTTTATTTGCGATAATTTGCATATTTACCTTTCTTAGTGACCACAGTATCTCTGCAAATTTGAAATAATTCTACTTCTAATTAAACTACCTCATTTAATATGAAGTAGTTTTTCGTCACTTATAATATACTACTGTACTTATTTACTACTATATTTATTTTAGTAACTTTTTTTTTATAAGTTTAATTTTTAATTTTGTGATGCAAGTAATACGAGTGGTTCATTGTAGCAAACATCATTTCCTTGCATATGAATGATTGGTAATTAACCAGAAAAATCTCGCTCGTTTAGAGTATTACATGCCATCAAGATCCAACTTGAAAATCGGTAACACTGATTAACCAACACTTCAACGTAGTATAAACTAAATATACCGAATGTAAACTCCCACAAGTCAGAGAGAGAGAGGAACAGAAGTGTCCGAAAGAGACTGCGAAAGAGTAATGATATTTTCTTTTAATGGTCTTAAGTTTTCAGTCCACATTCTCAGCATTAATCTTCTCTGCTAATGGTAAATTTGTAGCCTTGTAGTCGAAGCCATTTTCCTCGGGAAGTACAACCGTCTCTATTTCGGCCGCGAAGTTTGTTACTCCCTTGTCGTCTGGTAGTGTGTCCTTTAAGTAGAATTAAAAATTAATCATCAGATGACTGAAAGTAAGGAATGGTCTCTTAAATCACATATATCGAGAAGGCCTATCTTGGGTCGGTGTCTTTCAACGGAGGTATTTAACGGCGATAAAGATCTTTAGTAAACCCTTACAGAGATATCAGCTAGTTTTCAAGACCTTTTACATTCCGCGTATCTGCATCATGAACTTTAATTTCCTCCCTAAGAAGCTCTTATAACGGATTTGAAAACAAATATGATTCGTTGGAGCGGCTTTCCAGCTAGAAAACTGGATTTATGTAGGAGGGTCGAACAGTGGTTTCGGTGGTCAGTCAGCTCGCCTTCCATCCCGGGAACCGAGGTTCACGGTCGATCCGTGTTGTATTTAGTGGTGCACAAGCGGGTTCGCTGCAGGTTGTCTCTGTATTCTCCCGTTTACCCTGCCTCTGATCCACCATTGGTGCGTCCTCCTTCAGATGCTTTCACCCATCGCTCTTCCAAAAACCATTCATCTCAGTTACGACCAAAAGGGCTTTGGAACTGAGGACCAAAATAAAGATCCTAGATCTCTCTCTCTCAAACGAAGTCATAATAAATAGATTGTGTATTGTGTACGAAGTTGAACATTGTGTATCCATTAGTAATCTGATCCAGCGGAATCATTTTTATGCGTCGCGTGTTATCCGCGTGCATCTGTGGCGACGCGTTGCGCGATGCCCTGCCGCTTCTCCTCGTGGCCTCGCGTGCAGCGCTGCGCCGCTGTCCCGTTGCGCGGGGGTGGGGGTGGCAAGAGTGGGGAAGGGGAGGGGGCGCTCGCTTCCGGCGACGGAGAGGAAAAGTCTACGCTTGAAGTCTCCCCCTTTCCCCTCGCACTTTGTTCTTCGCGCTTTCGGGCGTTTCGTGAGGAATTCGCAGTGGCAAGCTACTTGAAGAAAGACGAGACGGCGGAGAAAAAAAATTGTAGTCAGTGAGGCTACACATTCATAAACAAGCTTCGCTTGATGTGGCCTCCCGTAGCTTGTAATTACGTTGCCGCCTCTCCCTGCTTCATTATCCGCAACAGGATTACAGGGCTGCGAAGAACATTGCATGATTTTACTCGCGCTTATTTAACAAAATAAAATCGATATATCCTCGATAATGAATGAGAAAAATCTGCTCACTAGTGAAAAGTTTTTTATGGAAAAATTAAATATGTGGAAGAATTGTTAGAAGCCAAGGAAAATTATAAAATAGATGTATAACTAGATATTATTCCATTGAATAGCAGAGCAAAATAGTGACTCAGTTTTTATTTATTGAGAATTTAAAAAAATGTACATTATAGCGGTGAAACAGTATCAGGCTGACAAATAAATGTCAGGCGTGCTTTATTTTTTTTTTAATTGTATGGAATAGGTCCTCTACAAAGATCATTTGAGTGCAATCAAATGAGTGAGAAAAGATGCTTTAGAAAACCGTGAGATATCTGGTAAATTTGTGACAGGAAATGAGTGGCCACCCTGGAGACCTGGTAATCGTCTCTGGCCGCGTACAGTAGCGCTTCATGCCTCTTCGCTTCATCGCAAACTACAAGAGGCGCTTCACCGCTTTACGGCGGAGGCGCCTGAACGCCGGCTCTTGTGCGCAGGCGCCGAGATGAATGGGAAGAAGCCTCTCGGCCCCCCTCCCCCTGCGCCGCCGCCGCCGAGTGATAGATGGCCCCCTGTAATCCGTAAAATGCTTGCGTCGTGTCGCTTCGCGTCGCCTCGTGGCCTGTCCTTTTTATTTCGTTTCCTTATCGTCGGGCGTCGGCGCTTCGGGCCCATTGTCTTGCAGCCCCTGTGGGCGGCCCGCCACGTGCCGGGAGCGAGGGAGGGCTCGCTTGGTCACGTGTTCCGGGACGCCGGCGAACGATCCCTGGGGATGAGAATGGTGTGCAATGGATGCACCCCATGGCACATCTCCCCCACCCCTGGATCTAGACAATATACGCTGTCCCCTCTTAATAAAAATGAAGTATTAAGGAATTGAATTTATGATTAGGCGTTTTGATATTGAATATTTATATATCACATATATTACTATGACCGCAAATGGATCTGTTCTATATAAAGCCCTTTTTGTGAATCTGGTCTTTATAGAGCAACGTTTTGTTCTTCTGTGCAGACAGCTAAGAGAGGCCCTGGATCCCTCCTTCATTCTGGGCGTGAATCAGAGAAGAAAAATGGGAATACAAATCCTGACAGGAAAATAGGAATTTCATTTAATTTTTCAATATTTAAAATTCCTCTTTGTGCAATGCGTTACTGGTTCTCCTTTAATTCTCATAAATATAGCCCGAATTGTACTCGATTTTATTAATAACTGTGGATATCGCTGAACTCGTCATAAATAATGGTGTCTAATTTAACGTTTATTTAATGTTGTCCGAATCCCCATGTCATTAACATTTTAGCTAAAATAAAGTTTTATTAACTTCCAATCAGTTTAATGTCGGATAAATAGAAATTAATGAGTAGTGATTAAAAAACAACAAAAATATACACGCCCTACTCTTCACGCTGAACACATGAAATCACCACAAACAAAATTAAATGAAATTTAATTTTAATTTGGGATCCATTTGTGTAATTTAAACCACACTACACAGACCAAATTTTTGGGCTTTAAAAGAACTTATTTATTGCTGTTATCATAGGTTCACAGACTGGGCTATATAACCCAGCTAGAAATCGCATAAGCTATTTTATCATTCATTCAAACGCATTGAATTTTAAACTTCATTTCCGAAAAGTAATAAATCGAAAGAAACAAAATATTGGACTTCAAAATACAAAATGAAATGGTTTTATTTCGTATTGTTGATTCATATTATAATCAGATACTAATGTCGTGTTAGGGAAATGGTACTGAATTCAGAAAACGAAGAGAAATGTAAATAATGTAGTTGTATTGGTGTTCAAACTGTTGACTCATTAAAATATGCTGTTATGTTTACCCGTTCCCTTTGGAAGCTTATTTTTGAAGGCGCTTGTTTGCTTTGGGTCGTGCGAGCTTCTCCAGTACTTTCGCTAGTGGCGAGAGCGTCCGCCGCCTCCGGTGCTCTGGCGATCCAGTTTCCCGGCTCGGCCGCTGCTGCGAGGGGGCGTGCGTTGCGGCCCGGCCGCCCCCGCTGCTTCTATTCATCGACGCTCTTCAAAGCGCCAGTAAACACCTCCGGGGCCTCGCCGGCGCGGCGGGGCCGGGGGCGGCGGTCCACGATGGTCCGGATTGAGGAACGAACGCGCCAAAAAGACTGGCGTCAATGAGGGTAGGGTGCCGTCCATAAATTGCGTTATCGCACATTTCTAGTATTTTGAATACCCTTTCCCCTTGAAACGCACTTCCCTATCTCTATGTAACTCTGCTCAGACACCCTTCCTTCCCCTTTAGCGTTACGTAATTTATGGATTGACCCCTACTCCCACATTTAGCTTCGTAGACCGTGAGGTTGAAGGTTCTGACGGTGGCGAATTTTAGTCGCAGGCTAAATTGTTGGATCGCAAATGATCTCTCTCTGGATGAGAATTCTAGAGACTGACTGCTTCTGTAGTTTCGATCAGAGAATTCCGGACCATTTCGTTTACGTATGGGTCATGTACCCCCACACGTTTCCTCCTTCTTTGCATTGTCATCTTGACTAATACATTGACTTATTCTAATACATCTAGTGCTTTGCACTACTTATTAATTAATTAGTTGAGTTAAGATAATGAGTACGATGTTGTTCGCGCGAGTAGAAAAAAAGAAACGTTTTCCCAAAGACATTCTTTAGTATTTTTTTGTAACTCTATTAAAGTTCGATGATACACATTAAGCACGTTGTTTCTAGTAGATCAAGTTTTAAAAAAATAGTACGCTAATAAGAAAATACTTAAAATGGATTTTATAAAAATCTAATTAGCATGCAAGAGTAACAAAAGAAAATATAGTTATATATTAACAATTATAGAGAAGGTTAGATTTCTAAACCGAATAGAAAATCCTCCTAGCTTGTGAATATTCTTCACTAAATGAATAAATAAAAATAATAAGACAGTATACAATATGAAAGACGGCACATTTTTCTTCTGAAGTGCATAGATAACGTAAATTGGACATTTGTGGTAGTAACTAATTTCGTCCGCCGTTAGCGTCTGACGAACAACGTGCTACAGGCAGCAGCGCGCGTTTGTGGGCGGAGGGGTGGGCGGTGGCGGCGGCGGCGGAGGAGCGTGCCGGCCACCGAGTCAACGACCGCGCCGCCCCCGCACCGCCGCCCCCACCGCCACCCGCCGCCTCGTTCACGTTTCTCGTACTCATCTTTCGCGCTCGCCGCGCGAACGAATAAAGACTGACTCACGAGGTACTTCCAGCGCTTGCAAGTCTCATTACAATCTGCTGCAATATCAGAGGAAAGACAGTCTTTCCTCTAAGGCAATATTAAGAAAGACTATTATTAAAGAAGTAAGATAAGATCTAGTTCTAGATGCAATGAATTCCATTAACGTTTTTAGCTTACAGAGTCACGCTTTGAACAATTACTGGACTGACACACTTCTGCATTCCACGATGCATCAGTGAGGGCGAAACCATCCAGGTTTGTGAATGCAGAAAAGTGTTAGAAATGGAAAATACAGGTTGAATTGTTTTGAAATATGGAATGGAAGGAATGGCGATATTTACACTCGTATGAAGAAAAGTGAGATAAATATGGATGTGTTGGTGCAATTTAAACGAACTTCAAGTGAGTTATTTCAGGTGTACAAAAACACTCTTTCATTTTCTGCACAATGAGATATGTTTCTCAGGTCGTCTTGTTGATCGGCTGAGATTATACTTCGTTTTTTCTTTCTTGGCGCGTGGAGGAGGGGTGTCATCAAAATGGAATATCTCACGGTATTTCGCGTCGTTCTCGGTTGTGCCGCTAGGAATCGTGTGATCGCAACTGTATTGAGCAGTGCGGGCGATCATGCGACTTCTAGCGACACAACCGAGACGACGCGAAATACCGTGAGATATTCCATTTTGATGACACACCCCCACGCGCCAAGAAAGAAAAGCCGAAGTATAGCTCAGAGTCATTGCTGCCGATTCACCAGTGGACTGTCCGGCAGGTCATAGGAGCAAGTCCTGACGGTGCTGGATTTTTCACTAGTTACATAACTGAGTTGGATTCACCCGCTGTCTAATGGAGAATTCTTGTGGCCGGCTGTTCTGATTGGTATTTTTTCCAGTTTTCCTCCGATCGATACCGTCAACTGCCGGAGCAGTACCCTAACAAACGGACCATGGACCGCGCGCGATCGTTCTTTCCCTTTCCTTGTTGTATTCTCTTCCCTTACACACATTAATTTACACGCACTACACAACCACACGTCATGAGTGTTAAGAGCTTGCTCTGCCTGAGGGAAATATCTGGACGGTGAAATCACCTGGATGCCGACGTGTACGTCGGCGTCGGATTTCACCATCCATTGGGGAGGAATGCAGCCATCTCCCGTGATATAATATCAAGGTGGCCACTTTCTGGAAATCACGAAAAAACGAAAACAATCAGGGAATTTCATTGCTTTGGAAAAAGTCCGGGGAAAATAAAAAAAAATTGTAGAAGAATCGTTAAGTCAGGGAAATTTTTGAGAGGATTTTAAGATTAGATATTGTTGCTTTACATTAGTTCAGCGTTATTTATGCTCCATTTTTGTTTGTTGAGGAAATATTGTTAATTTGTACTTTGCCACAGCTAAATAAGAGAGTTGACTAATTTGTAGCAGGGTACCGTTAGTATTTACTCTAAGTAAAGTGAAATTATAGACCTTATTAGGTAAAATAAAAAAATAAAATCTCTATAAAACCGAAAAAGGCAGGAAAATTTCTTCAAGGAAATCAGTGTCAACCCTGAATATTCAATACACTACCGGGACTGTTGACCATGGCAGTTGCGTGGCCGGGAACAATCAGTCAATGAATCAGTCATTTTGTTGATAAACTCTTCGATACTCCATAGCAGTTTCTCAACGATTTGTAGTGCCTTGTAATGACTATGAACGGGTATTTACGGTCATTCAAAGCGATGAGCGTACTCCTTCATGATTCATATCACCGGAGAGTGCTTAATAACTCCATCTACTGTGTTCGAATACAAATGAAGAAAATGTTAAGATAATTGAAACAGGGATGCAAATGATGATTGCCTGTCTCGAATCGGAACATAATAGCATTCTTTGAGTATCACAATCGGTCGAAATTCTGTAAACCAGCACCTTTTTTCCGGATAAGTCAGTAGCCACCTGAAACTATGGCTCGTGTCTCGGATTTTGTCTTCCTTTTTTCAAGTAATCTTCGGTTTAGAAACAAGGTGCTGTGTAATTCGAAAATGAATCCCCCAAATACTTTCTAAGAGTGCCTCATGTCTGTGGGAATAAACGTCAGTGATGCTAAGTATATATGGAGTCTAGGCTTCTGCGGCCGCAGTTAGTAGCTACTTGGTTGTCCCGTCCGGGAGACGCTGCGTCCTAGGCACAAGTGCCAACGTTTCAGCTGCCATTCAGCGACCTTCCTCAGGGGGAAATACTCTGAGATAGCACTTCGCCCTGAGGAAGGTCGCAGAAGGCGGCCGAAATGTTGGCATCTGTGCCTAGGACGCAGCGTCCCCCGGACCACCAAGTACTGACTAATTATTGTTCTGTACCCCTGCGGGAGTCCTAAACTCGTGCTTTGTTTCCTTGCGTATGAATCCAACCATGAGGCACAGTTCATTCCTAGAGAGCCGAGGAGCGAGCTGCGTGCCGAATTTGAGGCCATGACCTCTCATAAATCTTACCAATATATGTCGCATGTCAGAATTCTTATGCTTTTGGATGGGGACCCTGGTCCGTCGTTGCGTCCAGCGCATTTACGAATATTCCTTCGAGATAAAGGACATAACTCATATTTACTTAATTTTATTGAAAAATTGATTAAAAGCGTAGTGTTCCTATGTAAGAAAGCGGACATGTTGGCGTTCTTGTTAGGCCGTTTTTAGTGTTCTTTGTGGCACAGTTATCAATCTTCACGAAGTACAAAGGATTGGGCCTAGAAGTGTTAAAATATACGAATTTGGTTAAAAAAAAACTATGTCCTTTACCTCCGACGTGCAGACTTCTCTAAATGAAGGTGCCTCGTTAAGTAAAATTGTGATATTTCGTTTTTGGAATTGAAGGAAATACGACTCGTTCGCAAACTTCCATTTTCGAAAACGTTTGTCTTTCATGCATAGACAAATATTCTGTTTCGTTGTTTCTGCAACCAGCGCTTCAAATACTATCTACTTGAGGTGCGTGAGAAATCCCAGATATATCCTTAGAAGAAAATTGAATGGAGTCTTTTAAGACTTTAGCAAAATTATTTCTCGAGAGTATGTTGATGAATTAAAATTCAGTCGAGATTCAATAATGTTCGGTCAAAAATATTTTTTCTCAGCGTAAGGAAATAGAAGTAGTTCACAGAAATAGAAACCAAATGGCTTAATATTACAATAACAACCAAGCAGGTAGAAAAAATCTAATCGGTGGCATTGTCATAATTTAAAAAAATCCTTTCTCTTTACTTTTGTATAAAATTCGATGACAATTCCATAGCGGGTTCACGGGTTTGGTCCAAAAAATAACGTATTCTAGTTTGCCGACGTTTAGGAGTTTATTATAGCTCCATCTTCAGGGCTTACTATGCGTGGGAAGTTACATAGAAAATATGACGGTTCACATCATGAGAACAAGCCACACAGGACAGCATGCCTACATGTTCCTTTCAGGATTTGATGCTGCCCGGCTTGTCCAGGCAGTTGATGCGCTCGGAAACACGGTTCCTTTCAGGAACATGTAGGCATGCTGTCCTGTGTGGCTTGTTCTCATGATGTGAACCGTCATATTTTCTATGTAACTTCCCACGCATAGTAAGCCCTGAAGATGGAGCTATAATAAACTCCGAAACGTCGGCAATCTAGAATACGTTATTTTTTGGACCAAAACCCGTGAACCCGCTATGGAATTGTCTACAGAAAATGGTCATGAAATACAGCAGATAAAATTCGATGAAGCAACCTTACCATGAGACGTTGCTTTAAACTGTTCTTCGTTCTATGAATTGAGTAATTTTGTTTACTCTCAGACCTCATCTGTTTTGTTGATGTGCCTACCTGTCTGATACTTTCGGCACCCTGTCGTAATGGCTAATGTAACACTTTGTCTCTTTAATCGCCTTCGCTTCGGACTTAAACGACCTGTCCGCCGGTTGACATGGGCGAGGCTTGGCGCCACCCGTAGAAAGCGAAATCGGTGGGTCATGTGCTCTGGGAAAAGACGTTTCAAGGAGTAACTAACCTCGGAGGGGGAGCCGGTTCTCGTGCGGTGCGATCTGGACCACGTTCACTAGCAGGCGCAAAAAATGCGTGGCCCCCTTCTCGCGGGCGAGGAAGCTTACCGCAACCGCGTGACGAAAAAGAATCTGCTCTCGCGTTGCCAAAACGTTTTGATGGACACGTACCTGGTCACTTAAATACCAAGGCACGGGTCGATCAACTTTGAGTAGTGTTGGTCTGACGTAATGTTGCGTGCGCAGTAAGGTGCCACCGTAAGTACTTGTTGCTTTTCAAGTACAACCGGTGAAATATGAATTAAGTTGTAATTGTATGATAGGGGATTCAGAAAAATTGGGGGCAAACTTAAATGAATTTGAAATTTGGCATGCTACATTTTAGAGGTGAAGAAAAATAAATTTTCTATAATCTGACTCAATCTCACCTAGAAGAAGAAGAAGAAGAAGAAGAAGAAGAAGAGAAATACTCAGTGCTGAAGAAATGAACATAACTCGATGAATAATTATGGAGACCTGACATTTTCGCTGAATGTTTCGCAGTTCAGTAATACTATCAGTTCTAAAATCTAATACCCAGATAATGAATTTATTAACATCTTATTCCGAATACAATTTAGATACGAATTTGCAAAGAGAGTTCAGAACAGACCTGGACATGAACAAGTTGCGAGCACAAAATTCTGTGAGTTATGTTAGTTTTAAGACATGACATCCTACGAAGGTAAATAACTACTTCTTGGTTGACGAGATTGCTAATTTCATGTTCCGAATTTAGGAGGGATATGGCGTACACTCCAGGTTCTTCAGTGTTGTTACTGCGTGTCGCTACACTGCCATGAAATGATATTAGCAGTTTGCAATGCACTTAAAACATGGAAATTGTAACATTAAAAATTGGTGTCTTACACCTACTTCGGCCACGTCCGTATGTGTGATTCGTAATTGACACAGTTAGCGTTTCCTTTATGCTAATCTGAATAACACGCATTATACAACCAAGAATTGCTAAAACGAATGGAAACCCACGTTTGTGTAACAGTTTCTGTAAGGCATTGCAAAAGCCAACTCAGTATAGTAGATGTGAGCTTAAAAAATGCATGGAGAGATTACATTCTGTACATCCTCACTACTTTGACCAGAATACTTCGATTTCTTTGATATAACACAGCTAGTTAATACATTTTTATGCTGTAATGTTTTCATAGAATACATTGCTTATTTTGTACAGTTTCATATTCTTAGTGTTTGGTCATGTAGTCTTAACGGGAATTATCTTCATGAACTTAATTCGTAAAACCGTTGTACAAAACTTTTAATGAGTTAAATTGTGCGTGCGTACGTAAGCGCATGTTTGTAATTAAAAAGTTATGCTAACGCATTTGGTTCATTGCCTGAATAATTTCAGTTCCTGTTATGTTTTGTTGAGTGTTAACACGCAGGTAACATTGAGTGAATAAGTATGAATTAATGTAGTACATTTTCCTTTGTGTGAATTCAAATTCCTGAGGACGATGCCACATCATTCGTTTTTGAGAATCGCTGGTAAAGATGATTTTTTAATCGTCACTGGGAAAATTGTTGTTTTTATGACTATCCATTAATTGAGAAAATCAGTCTCAAGAACACAAGATCAGGAGAGTTGTACGCGTAATCGGCGAATTCTGGTATTTCAATGAAGTAGAGCATTTTTCGTAATATTTTTATTTCGTATTATTTTTAAGTGGTGAAAACCTACAAATATAGACGAAAAGTATAAAAATGTGACTAAGAAAAAATAATTCGTAAATACTACACATGTTCTCCCTTGATTGTAAAATTTTAATTAAGAAGATCTTAGATTTAATGATGAAGGATATTGAATATCTTTGGCTCGAGATTCAGCTCGGTGTTTGCTATTGTTTTAATATTACTGTTATACAAAATCTACGGACGCTTAAGTGTTTCTTGCTACGCATTAGTCTAGAACAAAAGACAACTAATAACATTCGATTGTGCACTTCTTTCAATCTCCGACTACCTATTGAGAAAGAGGCGAGCATTTTTTTCTTACTACATCTTGTCATATTTTAGTCACAAGTATGTTTCGTTTGGACATTTTCCAACTAAAGTGGCACATTAACTGAAAACCTTTCCACTATCCTGTTTTGTTGTTCCACTTGTGTCAAATTTTCACAATTGAAAAAAAGACCAGCATGTAAAATCCAGTGTGGAAATTAACACTAATCCTTCACTCCTAGCTTGAAGAAGCCCGTCGGTTCGCTTGCACTCTCTGACCTTTACTTTGCTTCGACTGCCTCCACTTTCTCCTCAAATAAAAGTAAAGCTCCTTCCAGGCGCCCACGACCAAAGGGTATAATAGAGTGCCCGGGACCGAGTGGGTTCAGGCAGCCAAGCAGCGGGCAGCATTGAAACGAGCGGCGGCGACGAACAGGTCATGCGGCCCTTCGGGCCTTCCCGCCGGGCCTTCGCGCCCTTTTATTTGGGCTCTCTTGTCCTCGAGGGGTCCGTGGACGCCCTGCCCCGTCACTGCCCGTCTTATCCCACCCCATCCCGTCTCGCTCCCTCACCCCCGCCTCATTCCGACCCGTTTTGCCGTGCCCCGCCCCGCCTCAGACCAGCCCTGCACCGACCGAACCCACCCACGCACAATGAGAGCCGCCCGCAGGCGGTTGGTCCAACAAAGGCTCTGGGCGGCGCACAAAAGCCGGCTCCCCGCGCGGCTCGGTTCGACCCGGGCCCCAGCCCAGCCCGGCCCGGCCCGGCGCGGAGTGGAGCGGAGCGAGGCCCAACCGGGTTGTTGAACCCGGGACCGCTACGCGCATTCGCCGCGTCGATGCACAGCCGCCGCAGCCACCACCCCAGTCCCACCGCCACCGCCACCGTCACCGCCACCACCTCCGCCACTGCCATTATCACTATCACCTACGCCACTACTACTTCAAACCTCACACTCCCAGCCACCGCTGCCGCCATCGCAATCACATAACCATTACATACGCCGGCTCCTTCTCCATCAACTCTGCTTGACTTGTGTGATGTAAAGAAGGAAACACAAGTAATCTGTTTATGACTGTAGGATTGTCTATAAAATTCCTATCTTACTACGTACACTATCGAGCAATTGGTACAAGGTAATTTGTTATGAAAATATTTCGTAATTTGATGTAAAATATTAAAATGAAGATCATTGCTTAGCGTTCGTTGGACTCGCACTTTCCGTTTTTACCACTCTCTTTTCTTCTCTACCTTTCCCCTCTCTTGGCTATTTTTATTTTTCGCTTACTCATTCTTTCTCCACTTTAGTTCGAACATCCTTCTGAATTGTAGAACATTTTCAGTAAACTGAAAATGTATTACAAACTTGTAATATTACAACATTATTAAGAGTAGTAAACAAACTATTACTAACAATTCACTGTCTGTTAACACGAGTATTATTGTGCAAATGATTGGCAAAGATTTGAGAACCTTTTGTTGGAGATTGGCTTCGCGGAAACGGAGTCTTCGTTGTTCCTCCGAACTGCAGCGTCCTTGCACTTGCCGCTGGCCGGGGCCCAGGCGCGGGTGCTTCGCGTGGTCCGCCGGCCGGCTGGCCGCCCCGCCCGCCGGGCGATCCCGTTGGCCGAGCGAGCGAGCGAGCGGCCGGTCAGGCGCCCAAGGGCAGGCAGAGGAACCGGTCCGCGGGTCTCCTGCCCGCCCGCCCGCCCGCCCGCCCGCTCGCGGCAAAAAGCTGTTTGTTTACGGCTCGCGCCGCGAGGGCGGGCGAGCCGCGCGGCTGTGCCTGCCCGCGTGCGCAATTTGGGCGGCTCTGACTCCCCTGCCCATAACCGAGAGTGGGGTGGGGGTCGATTGCATTCAGTAAAATTTGGGGCTTCATATAAAATCTCAAAAAACTGGACGGGCTTAGATGGCTCAGGGCATCGATGTCACTGCAGTGCCTCTGACCTAGAGGTCCAAGGGTTCGAGTCCCGTCGGTGCCAGGATTGTCGACACTTGGTACTTAGTAACGTCGAATTCAGTCGCTGTCTGGAGGAGAATTCTATCGGCCGGCTGCTCTGATTGGTAGTTTTCTCTTGTTTCTCCGATGAACAGCAGGCGAATGCCGGAGCTGTACCCTGACAAACGAACGACGGACCGCGCGCGATCTTTCCTTCCTCTTCCTTGTAATCTGGTAATATATGTTTTGCTGCATTACAATACCTTTTCAATATACTAGGTATTGAAAAAATGAAAATTGTGCGTACTTTATTCCCGCAAATAATTTTAAGGAAACAAATGCAACCGATTTTTGAAAAGTTCTAGTCTATCCTCCAGGAATATTCCAGCAGCCCCTTATTACATCTTGACGGAAACGCGCATTAGATCCGCATTCCCCAAGGGTCTTTTCCACCCTCAAAAAAATCGAATTGCCCCGCCCCTTCTACCCCGGGCAACATCCCCATCCATTCGCACCCTCGACCTACGGGTCGCCTGTCAGTTACGAGATAATTGTATCTGCCCTCACATTTGGAGAAGCTTCCGCGATGAATAACTATGAGAGAAATAACTAAAAAAATGATTTGATCTGTAGTGGTAGTAGTAATACTGTAGTGCAATTTATGTGCTTCCACGTATTAATACTGACCATACGCATTGGAGAAGAAAGTTATTCTACGATTTTTCAGTCAGAATTCCTGTCGCCTTTGAATCTATTGGAATGATAATCTTGTTCAGAAGTCGCAATGAATTCCTGTTATCTGCCCGTTATTCTTTTTTTTAGTTGAACAATTGAGTATTGTTTTTCGATTCACTTCAGGAATGTTCCATTAGTATGAATGCAATCCGTTGTGAGAAAACCTCTTCCTGCCTTGGTTGTGCAGAAGAATGCATTGGCTGCGGTTGTCCACCTAATGATTGAGTCTCAGAGTGAGTGTTGCAAATACATAACTGAGAGAAAGTTACCATAATTTACTCGTGAATCTGTGTTATTATATCGTATGCATAACAAAATGATGTAATCTCTTACAAAAAATTTGATTGCATTGATCGAGATCGTAATGAAAGGAAATCATTTTTGTAATATTTACCTTTTCCAATGATAAAATACGAACGTGTGCAAAACTCAATTGGTTCATTGAATGTGGGTCTCGAATATTTCAAGAATATGATCTCCAAACAGATTTTTGAGAATTCCATATTTCATTTATTTGTTCGCAAATTCCATTGACGTAACTGAAGAATGTTTGCTTTCTAGCGGGTCCCGCGTGCTTGGAAAATTCCGGCTGATTTTCGTTATTAGATGCCTTACGAAGAACCAATCAGGCTACCTGGTAAACATTTATGATGTGAATTTGGTCAGATAAATAGGAGGGCATTCTCGTGCCCGCTTCTCGTGCCCGCGTCACTGCGCTTTTAAAATTTGTGGTAAGTCCTTTAGAATTTTGTTGTAGTCAAGAATCCTCTCAACACTTGGAGGGTGACTTGCAGCCATTGGACGTTTAAAGAACAATTTCGGCTCTAAGCATGGTGTTGCATGAACCATGGAGAAATTGTCGCACTAGTAAGTTCCGAAGATTACATTGTTTGCCCGTTTCTGAATTGGAGGAGTTTTCTGTCATAAACTTCTTTCTCGTTTTTTCCTACCGTGATTTCTGGGAGGGTAGATATGTTTTGTACTGTGAAAAGGAAATGGGCTGTTTGGCGGAGTTTTTATAGCTTCTTCTTTATCGGTTCTTTTTATAGTTTTCATTTTGCTCGTTAAATCTTATATTATTAATAATACTAACATAGCAATAACAACTATATAATCGCTCGCTCGCAACTTCCTTATAACAAGCTTTTTCAGCGTGTATATTATTTCCTATTGATCTTGGTTATCTGGTTGGAGTCAATGATACACGTTTTTAGAAAAACGTACTTACGTATAAACGTCAAGTGCCTTGGCTGGATTTCTATTTTCTGGATGTTTCTTTTAAATATTCTTTATTGGAGATAACAGTAGGTTCTAAAGGGAATACATGATGTGATTCAACTATTCTTTTGAATTTATGAGCTAGATTCTCGTACATTATCATTTATTATTAAAGTTACATGTCTCAACAACTGCTAGTAAACCCTTCCCACCATGTTCCGAGAGGATAATGTTCGGCAATCTTCCTTGCACGGTACCTCCCGGAATATACCCTTGCAAGGTAAAACACATCTTATCTCCCAAGGGCTGCGACTGCGAATCGAGTGCAGCTTGGAGCACCGACGGCGCCAGGGCCTTTCAACTCCCATGTGACGTGGTGGAGACCATTACAGTGGCGCGCTCTCCTGCATCACCTTGCAGGAACTGCTGCAAACGATACTTCAAACGTGCGTGGCTGCTGCGTAGGTTCGCGAGACGCAAGCAGTCGCGTCATGTTACAAACTATAGCGTCAACGTTCGCTCTTTCTTGAGCGGTTTCTCATATGTATTTATTATGAATAATTGAACATTTAGAAGACACTTTTCGGTATTTTTCGCAAATTAGCCACTTTACGTGCGGAAGTTGGCGAGACGAACTTGCCACTGTACCCGGCGACACTAATGCCTTCTATACTGCGATTTTCGTAACTTAGTCCCTGACAAGATCAGCTGTTTCGCTGCCATCCAATCAGGAGCTTATATTTCGCGACAGTGACGTCTCTATTAGAGGTCTGCATTCTCCGCGATTTTTACCGACCAGCTCTCGCTCGCTTCTCTTCTCTCGAGACCACGCGCTCGACTGTTCTTCGCAGCCGGTTGCGGACTCCCGGGAGCCGGCGGCCGGCCGAGACTCGGCCGGTTGTCAACAACCGGCGGATCCCGTTTAGGCGAACTGCGCCACGTAACAATCGGCCGACACGTCGGAGTAAATATCTAATGCCAAGTTTCAGCACAAGGAAGGAGTATTGAATGGTTTTTAAAATAAATGACCATAATTTAGTTTTTTCAAAATTTAATATATCGACAAATTTTAATATTACTTTTCAAATAATAAATTTTAATTAAAAAAAGAATAAAAAGCTTTAAAAATCGACTCTTCGGACGCACTGGAGAACCTCAAGTGGATATATTGCAGTTCTGCCTGTGACTTCAAAGAAAAGGCATTCAAACGTTTTAGAGATAAATTCCGTTCTTGTAATTACTAGGCATCGGATGTTTCGGAAATTGTCCATTTTATTCTAATGAACATAAAATCATTAATTTTCCTTCATTTTATATGGTGTAAATATAAATGCTCTGCTAAATTTAGATGCAAGAGCAATGAAATATATTAGTACCTTTCCCTTCCAATTTTGTATTTTGTTTCCATGTTTGTATATTTTTGTTGTTGGTGTTGTTGTAATTTTCAGGCATCTGAAAAGCAGGTCTTAGTTTCTTACCCGGCAGTAGGCGCGCAGGGTGCCTCAGTCACCCCAGCATTGTTTTGAGCTCATTGAACTTTTAGTTTATTTATAATCTTGTGAGCTTCTCAATATCTTTCGAGGAAAGCTTTGTGCACATATCTCGACCCTTCTCTTTCAACTGTTTCCTGTCCTTTCCTGGAAATTTCGTCGCAAAGGCGATGACGCGCTGCATGGGAGCCACCGAGTCACTTCGCGCAACCTTTGCTACCGCTTCCTGCCCAGCTGTTCGCAGTAGTTCACCCAAAGGAAGGGGATCTCATGGAGCTTCAATACTACTCCACAGAAGCCAATGATTCACAAATTCAGCTTTTTACGATTTTTTAATTACAATTAATCGCTTATCTTGTATTGAAACGAAAAATAATGGAGTAATTAAAAAACATTGTACTCGTACATATAAAATTTTATATGCATCATTTCGTGAATACATACTTTTGCCGAATTTAAAATAATGTTAAACATGTGTATATAAGAGTAAATAATGTTTTTTGAATTGTTGAATAGACTGATGTGCTGTGACCGCTGTTGTTTGGCCGCCGACTGAGTCGACAAATTCAGAGGCCAAGGCCAACTTTTTCACAATAAATTAGTACGCCTAATGACGACAAGACGTTTTGGGAAAATAGTACCCATCTCATTTTTGTTTAGCATATGCGTTTTTCTTATATACTCGTGAAATTATGACCAAATATTCATTGTATTTAATAAATATGCCTTATATTCGGGTTTGTAAGAAACTTAAATGACATTACAATTGGTACGAAACGAATTATTTTCCCTTAAGCACTATAAATATATAAAAAATATAAAAATTCATGCATTAAAAGTTTAAATTTATTTTCAGACTTTGTTTGCCTTAATTCTTTCAAAAAAGTATTGTGTTGTCTCTATAAAATTATTTCCAATCAATCGTTAAATTGTTACTTTTCAACAAATAAATTGTTTAATTGAAATTGAATTTTCTTTCGATTACAATGAATGAAGAGTTGCGATCACTACGTGCGGCGACTTTATATCCCGTACATGCATTGAGGGACGAAGCCACCGAGCAGTCTGGCACCGGCCGAGCGGCCGAACGCTCGAGCGCTCGGGCGCTCGGCGACTCCCGAGTCTCGGCGGGAGCCGCAAGGCGGCCGGTCGAAATGTCCGTTAAACAGCTATCTCTTCCCCTCCGAGCAAGGTCCCCCTCCCTTCGCCGAGCGTCGGCGCGGAGCCCGAGAGTCTCGAGCGGTCATTTTCGCGTGTTTTGCAGAGCTCTAGTCTCTATGGTGACGTTCAAGCTCCCGATTGGATGAAACCGTGAACAGCTGATTTCTGTCAGTGACAAAGTTACGAAAATCACAGTATACAGTAGCACCCTCAAGCTTTGTCTCCGGTTTTGATGAAGAGTTGCACGGCCCTGGGACGGCGCATCGACGGGCTCGGTGGCGCAGCTGGCGCGGCGCGGAGGAATCCGGCCCGGCCGCCCGGCCCGTCGCCAGGTGGCAGGCGCTGCGCTCGCCGCCGCCACCGCCTCCTCCGCGCGTGCCTTCCACCGGGGAACGCGGGGGAACTTCCTGGGCGAAACGGAAGCGCGAACGGGAGCAGAGCGTTGGTCCCGGGGAATGCCAGTTCTCGCTCTACAACTTCCACTGCACGACCCGCTCCGAAGACTGCACATTGGGAATTTGGAGGGTCCGGAAATACTAGGAATCGCAATTGTGCACAAATGGAATTGAAAGTAGAATGTCGCGGCCTCAAACTCACAAGGTTATCAGAAAATGTTATAAGCATAAAGGAAAGCATGTCGAAAGTTTGGAGGTGTGTAAAGATACGCAAAACGGAAATGGAGCTAGTATGTCATTTTGTGGTGTTGACAACAATTGAAAGCCATTTTGAAATAAGATTTTCTCAATAAAGGCTCCAAATTTTTTCTTGAAACTTTTTTAATGGATCGACCTAAAATTAAGTGAAAAACGTAACAAAACATTATGTAATATTTTCACTTTCCAAAAAAGTACGCAAACGGTTTTTTCAAGTTGTATTATGTTAAGTAACCGATACAAATAATGCGAGAAAGTACGCGCCTTTGTAACTCCACCAGTTCTCTTAAAGTTGCTGTGTAATTTCGGCGAAACGTGCTTTGCACATGTCATGTTTACAAACCAATTACATTATTCGGCGCGAAACACACAGTACCTTCTCATACTACACCCAAGAGAAGGACATTGAAACCTTAACGTACTTCAGACCTGTTGGTCAATCCACCTACCGCAGCAGCTTCTTAATTTTCTTCGCGGTGCACTCGCCAGTTCCGCAGTTCCGCGGCGGGAACAGCAAAAAGATCCCGTTTTGAGCCTTCTCCATCGTTCCGCCGCGCGGCGGCGCCAGCGAGGGTCCCGTCAGTGTTAATGGCCGTTCGGTAATGAAGCCAAGGACCCTAATAATATTAATAAATGTAAAGTTATGCCCGGGATAATGGCGAGGTTCGTGTTGCATTAGAGCACGCAGGCTCCACATTACCGAACACAGCCTTGCTATTATACGGCTCGATTTGGGAGTTACGGGCGCGACCCGTGCCGTTGCGGTAGGTCGTGAGTACGGTCCCGTATTTGGTAAAGCCACTCAAGTCGCTTACGCTTAATATTTTGGAGGTGTATTTAAGGAGTGTAATGTAGATATGATTGAAAATACGAAGATGTAATGAGTATTAATAAAAAAAGCAATTATTGCTTTGCAAAATTATCTCGTCTTAAATAATAATCCAAGTACCCGATTTCATTAGATGGTAATTATTCTATCCGTTAATTTCGTGACGATAAAATGAAATTGAGAACTGTAGATTCTAGTCAGGCGTCTCCATCAAAGAGGAGGAAGGGTCAAGGAGACAGTTTGACTTTGGCCTTAACTTCGATGAGAAAGATAATTAGGAGGTGGTTGGAAACTGATCCCATTAGGTTGAAAATGATTTGTCTCAAGATTCTATAAGCGAGAGGTAATGTTCACTTCATACGCCGTATACATGTATTGCGTATTCAGTTACGCCGTTCCTAGCGCATTTCATTCTTGATTAATTCGTTTTATTCTGTGCGTTTGGCGTTTATTGAATGTGGCCTAATTACAAGAGGGTTGCAAGTTGTAATTGTAAATATTTGAGTCAAATTCCGTCAATTTTGATGCTAACAATTCCGCTCATGAAATGCGTTCATATAATAAATTTTGAGGATACGCATGTAGAGGACAATATGCATTTTCCTAAAAATCCAATGTCTAGTTTACTTCTTTCGACGAGAGGTAGTTATCACTTTCAATGTGAGTGGAAGAATGGGATTGTCATGTTTGTGTCACAACCTCAGCCTTCTGCAGCCTTGTGCGCGTGCTGGCTGTTGAGCTGTGGCTGCTGCGCAGAGCACCCATTCGCGTGGCGCAGGGCACCCAACGAGCTAATTGAGGCGTCGCGACGGCCACCGCCCCCTCCCCCTTCTTCCCGCCACGCACCGAAATCCCCCTCCGCGCCGCGTCGCGGGACCCCCCAGCGCCATCTAGCGACCGCGAGCGGCACTCCCACTGCGCCGCCGCTCGCACTGGCAACCGGCGCGAAGCGGGCGCCGCGCCCCGACAAAGGGGTTTGCATGTTTTGTTCTTCCCCTTTAAATACTAGCATGTTATGCAACTAGTTCATAAAAACAGCATTATAAATTTATCAGAGAATCAAAGATTTAAAAAAAAAAAAAAAAATTCTTCTCGTTCGACATTTCTGTCTCTAGAGGGGTTTGCCAACAGTACATTTTGGATATGGCCATCCATAGCAAATGGGTTTTCATTCCTACTCGTGAAAACATGGTCTAAGGTTCGATGATCTGATTCAGGCTTCAAGGTTCAGGTTTGAGGTGTTACGTTGAAATGTAGGTAGTGCTAGGAAAGGTGTAGAAACAGAAGTTACGGTGGCCTCAGTCTATCTTTGGGGATAAAATAATTTTGGAAACAACTTAATCGTAACGTTACGGGTATTTGCCATCTGCGCGGAAAGACGATGGTCGGCTGTCCGTTTACCCGCTACTTCCCTATGATTCTCTCGCTGCGATTTAATGTGCGAAAACGCAGTTATTCGTGCCCTAAATGGCAAATACGTCATAATCTGTGCCATAGGTTATTTTACGAAGTATTTCTTGTAACGAAAATGGTCGTTTATAAAACAGCAATACACAAAAGATTTGCTACGGCCCGATTTACACGTTTCCCTTTGAGGAGCAATTGCACGTGCGCACCGCGGTTTGTGCACCGGCAGTGCCGCGGCACGTGTGCGCGTACGCTAAAACTCCCGAAATCGTTCGTCAAAAGGAAACACTGTCAGAAATGTCTGCAAGAGCGCGCACTAAATGTACACTTGTACTTTAGGATGCAAGAGTCTAAGCTTTGTGGTCATATCTGGAATGAATGAATGAATGAATGAATGAATGAATGAATGAATAAATGAATGAATGAATCAATGAATGAATGATCTCGATGGACTATTAAACCATATGAAAGATGAAAGGCAGGGGGAAACGGAGAACTCCTACGTTAAATCTACATTGGTTTTAACTTATTAAATTTAGTGAACAAATATATTAAGATCTTTGTAATGTACAAGGTTTCATAAAATTTCGGGTACAATGCATTAATATACATTAAATTAATGACATTTCTGACAGTGAAGCGTGTAATTCGGATCTAAGGAAATATAGTGATTTTCTGTCCATTTAGAAGAAACCACTGACACAAAACATCGTGTGATACCGCCGTGGGGAGCGAATTATCTCAAGAGTCCTTACAACTGCAACCTTCAGTACACATTATTCAGCAATACATTACAAGCATGCATGACTCTAATGTGTTCTTGGTCGTAAAAAACAATAATTTCCACACAACATCCTACAGAACAGAAAATTGATATAATGTGGACAGGCCATCACGAAAGAAAAAGTGAAGCATAATTGTATTCAAAGGCGGGTAAAGTAAACTGACATTAGTCGAAATGGAAATGCATACGACCGATTGATTTATTTTCGCATACAAAGGAGCCAACAGCTTTTAAATCCCAACTTCGTATAGTAGAAGGTATCACGAAAAACTCCAAATAATTTGGAATAAAGAATAATTTTTAAGGGAAAAAAATACCCTTCCAAAAAGCTCGACTTCTGTATTTGCCCTGACTTTGTTCCCACTGTGGCATTGTGGCAACTTCATTTGGCAATGCTCCTCTGGTAGAAGTGTCAGGTGAGTTCTCGTCCTTATTTGGCGTTACCAGGGCTTGTTCTTCAGCTTTCCGACTCGTCGATTAGACGGCTATACAGCTCTAGACAAATGAGATGTAAATGCCAGTTGATACGAGGAGGAGATGAATGACGTGGTGTGAGGCGTGCCATTGTCTGTCACGCTCTTGACGTTTCACTGCAACACCCATGCTTTTGAGTCTAGCCGGTAACGATTCGTTCCCTGTGATCTGTGTGAACGCATAACTATCGCAACAAATGCTGAAATAGCTTGAAAATTTTCATAAAGGTTGACTGTAAAAAAAATGAAAAATGTGCACATTGGATATTAGGGGAAAATTCTGAAATTCAGATGGAACGCATTTCTAACGCTCTGGTTGATTTATCAGTTTATTTTACATTTTCATTGCCGCCAACTGTTGTATTCGTTGTTCAGATATTAAGGAAATTAAATAGGAATTTTCTTTGACCCGTCATTATTAGTAATTTTTAGAAATCGTAGAACGAAAATGCTATAAAATAAAACATTCATTAAATGCAGCATGCAAATGGACATATAAAAAATCGAAATGTATTTCATTCCCAAATTCAATTTCGCTTTGTCTAATTATAGTTGAAAAGGTTTGTTAACACCACAAAAGGTTCCATGAAAGTAATATACACAAGTGTACTTTTTTAGATAAATAATATTATCTTCAAAACACGTACATGTCGTAATGGATTAAATTCTTTTTGTTCAGTTATAAAATATGGAGGAAATAGGGATGGAAGAAAACGTACTGTATTGCTTGAACGAATGGGGCGTGTTTAATTCCATTTAGATCATTACTATTAATATTGGGACTTATTATTATTATTTATTATTATTATTATTATTATTATATATTAACCTGTAATGCTCTTCAAAAGGTACAAGCCAATAGTACGCAACGTCGCGAAGTAAATAAATGTACCCACCTAGGGTTGTTCGGAGTTCATTCGTTTTCATTACCCTGTAGTCTAACAGATTTTTCATCATCATTATAACCATCATGCATCATCATTCCACTGACATACAGCTAAATGGGTAGAAGCTCTTCAAGCGTATAGTGAACTAACGTATCCAGATAGACTGACGGTGCATATTTTCCCACCGAAGGGGTGAAAAAAGACTGGAAATCCACCTCTAGGGCCAGATAAAAAGTGCTCTCTAATAGCGAATCCGAGTGGTGGATCCTGCTCGGTGATGTAGCAAATGAAGGCATGCTCATAAATCAATCCAGAAGTAAAAAACTGCGCTTCAAAGCGAGCCACCCCCCTTTAACAGCTGAGCCGCCTCGCGAACGCCCTTCCAGACGAGCGCGCGCTTGCGCCAATAGAGGTGCGCCGTGCGTGTGACCTTTACGTGCCCCGCCCCCTCTCCCGTCCCGTCCCGTCCCGCCCCGCCCCGCTCCCTCTAGCCTCGCCCCATCAAGCCCCGCCCCGCCTTGCCCCATCATCCCCTCCCCGCCCCGCATTGCCCCACCCCGCCCCACCCCGCCCCGCCCCGTCCCGCCCCGTCCCGCCCCGTCCCGCCCCGTCCCGTCCCGCCCCGTCCCGCCCCGCCCCGCCCCGCCCCGTCCCGCCCCGCCCCGCCCCGCCCCGCCCCGCCCCGTCCCGCCCCACCCGCGTCCCGTGTGTCACCGTGCCTGCAGCTTCGCGCCGCGACGCGCTGCCTGGGTCAGGGCCTCCGTGGCCCGCTGAGCTGCGCGCTCGCCCGTGCGACAGAGCGGCCGGGGGGGGGGCTGCTGCTGCTGCTGCGGTACACGGGGACGGCGGACTGCGAGGGATAGGTGTCAAGGAAGGAATAATAGGTTCATGTAACGTATTTTCTATTCTTTAACAATAAAAACAAAATGATGATGATGATGCCGATCCGATGGCCGAGATCGGTAAGAGAGTAGGGCAGTAGTGGTCTCGGACCAAAGGATCGCGGGTTCGAGTCCCGCCTTGGGCATGGTTGTGTTGAGTGTGTCTGTATGTTTGCGTGTATCGGTTCCGTCATTCATCATCATAATTTCATCCTATCCCCCAGGGCTAACAACCTTGGGATTTAAAAATGGAATCAGCATTAAATTGCTGTGAGACACTTGAAAGTACCGACAGTCTTCGAAAGAATCGAAACAAGCAGCTCAAGCTATCTTCAGCGTCTGGAAACGCACCCAAATTTTCTAGCCATCAACCTCTTAGATAATAGTGAAGAATTACACCCTACAACTCCATTATGTTCAAATTAGTCTCCGTATGTACAATCAAATATATACCTCAACTCTTTAACTGACTCGTTAACACTGTGGCGTCTTGGCCTGTGCCAAGAGAAAGAAAATAATCCACAGATGTGAACGTTTGCAAATACTTATTTATTCAATGAACTCCGACACCTGAATAATTATGTACATATTTACAAATGGGCGGACGGACCGTCCCGTTCCAGAAGGAAATACTTCGGCCACCACGACCGCTAACTTACTCTCACGACGCATGAGCGCCGGCCCCTTACTCGTCCTACTCGAGCTACACACGCCGCGCACCCACACACGCACGACTCGCCGCGACCGGACCTGTGAGAAATTGGAGAACGAGACGCTTGCTCTCGTTGCTTATATACCCGCTGGGCTCGTCTGACGGAACTACGTCGCATAGCCGCATCCGCCAGCCGAATTCTAACCCCAGCTTCCTTTCGGGGTTCTCAACACTAGCGCCATGACAACGCGCGTCACAACCGCCACCCTAGGAATGTCTCACCCCCGACTTGCACTGCTGGATTTCCCCGTCTTCCAAAAATACCCCTTTTGTTCTGCGAGGCGTCAGCTCGACGCGCCTGCCGTTTCCTCTCGTCCCTGTGTGCAATTCAGTTCTCTGAATGCACGTACTGAATTTAATATTGGGCGTCTCATATGACGCCACAACACTAAATTGACTCTTTCTGTTATAGACGCAAGAGGACGGTGAAATGTGGCACTGGGATACTTTCACCCACAAACTCATTGTCATTAATTATCTGTCACTGTCTTTAATTACCAATGTTAACATATTAACTAATAATTTTAATGTAAAATAGATTGTAAATTTACTTTGTTCAGAATAAAAAAATGCTGTGATTCCTCCCCCCACACACACACACAGAAAAAGTAATGTGCACTTACCCCGATAATCAAGTCTGAGCCCCGATGGTATCGCGTGGCCCCATGATGGCCGATTCGTGAATGGTGTGTGACGTCGTCATAGGATGAGGAAGAACACAGACATGGAGTTTACTGTACATATTTATTTACAAGTTTATTACACTATATACACTCCTAAGGAACACTCCTAAGGAACGCTGCTCTCCACAGCACTCCAACTCCTGAGACGAGCCGCCTCAGTATTTGCCAAGAGAACCCCAGCTCGCTGCATTAGCGCCGCCCCTGGTCTCTTGTCCCGTGGCGAAAAGCCACACCTCGCAAGACGCTGCTCGCGATCACCTCCGCACATCGCTACGGTCAAACTCGACTGCCCAGGAAGCTTATTCTACCCGCCTCCCTTGTGAGGCATCACGTGACCGACCTCCCACGCACAAAGCGTCATTTCCGCTCGAGATTTGGGCCGGCTGCAGATGAAGCCTGGCGTCCACCTGCGAACGATTTCTGTCGTCACACATCACTAGTGCGAACGGACAGCCGCCTTCTCAGACACGCCCCCAGCGGAGAGACCCTCGAGAGACCCCGGGGGTCCGTCCGGTCGGGCGCGGCACGAGAGGACCAACCCCTCCCCCTTGCACGACTTGTGCGGTCGGTCGTGCCCCGTGCTATGACGCTACAGTTGCAATGAATAATAATAATAATAATAATAATAATAATAATTATTATAAGGTCTTTATTAATGGCGAGGCTCAGACCATAGGGGCTACTCTTCCGCCTAACCACTGAAGATATATCAACCACCAGACACCATAGTTTTAATGTTATTGAATTACCTTGACATATTTCTGGAGATTTTTCCCATTCTCAGTGGAACTACACAGAGGTGAATAAGAAATTTCCTTATATAATCATATTATGTGATGAAACTACAAAAGTACATAACTAAGTACATGGAAATAATTGAAATAAATAAATGGAATTATTAGAAATCCGGTGAAATTGGATATTTACCCAAGTTTTATGAACTCATAATATTTGTCAGCTGGTTTCTTTTCCAAGTATAAAATACTCACCCACGACAGACAATGTCGTTATCGATTAAGATCCAAAGTGATTTCCTTTTCATTTGATGCAGCTCAAGGATCTCCCTGTGTAGCGAGGGTGGTGAGTTGTGTTCGGAAAGTACACAAAGTGCTCCAAAAGGATGCCCCAAATGTTGCGTCATACACGGAACTGAATCATGTTAGGCGTTTGTTATTGCAATGCAATGTTTATTATTTTGGAAGTCTTTTATACGTAATTATTAATAACATCTCTCGCCGGTTCACTGATCCAGTCGCTGAGTTCAATTTTGGATACGCGAGGTAATATGTACGCATTCGTAAAAATTCGTCAATTCGAAACAAGCTCATCAAAATCTTTTTAGGAACTTTGTATTGCGGTACCAGAAAATCTTTCTCTTTTCTTTCCCCTTTTCTCCATCTTCTTATTCTGTCTCAGTAGGCTTTCTGCATTATTTCATTGGCCTCCTGGGACTTCTTTTCGGCCAGTTTCCCTTGCTATCTTCACTCTTCTTTCGGACGTGTTAGTTCCATTTCCTTCTAAAACCTTGGGTCCAAATAATAATTTCTTGAAACCTGCATTGTTCTCTTAAATTGTTTTTCCTTACATAATCCTTTTTTTAAACGTCTAACTTCTCTCTTAGCGTCTTCATGTCGATGGTTTCTAATACATATTTACTTTTTCCTTGCTGTTTGCGCTCTAGTTTCTGCTGAGTAAGTATACAAACATTCTATACAATTGTAGATTCTTACTTTAGGCTTGAGGTGAATTCTTTTTAGTCCTTATTGTGTTATTTAGATAGTCCTGAACTCCGCTTTAACAGCTTGTTGATGGATTGTTTTGAACAGTTGACGTGAACTCGGTGTCTGAGAACTCAGGAACTGGAAGGGCATTCCATCATTTTCTTTTCGATTTTCAACTTTCACCCTTATTAGGTTTTGTTTCTGATAATTGGATTGATCTTGTTTCCTGATATTTTAAGATCATTGTTTTGACAACAGAGATGTCACCGCAATCACCGTAGGTTGCATTCACATACGTCAGCATAGCAGACCAACTTCATTTCTTTATACTCTTGTTTGTAACGTATTATATACTTCTTTATTATCTTTTTCGAAAAAGGAGAGGGATGAGAAAGCTCCCTAACGAAATCCTTGCTTAGTGAATATTTCATCTGACAGCCAGAACAGTATGAAGATTAAAGCCGGCCGAGGTGCACGGTGACCTGACAAAGTATCTCCTGGAAGCCTTGTGGAGGGAGTTCAATTCGTACTTCTTGGAGCTCCAGAGGAAACCTCGGAACCTTTGTCTAATTTGTTAGTCATTACGTAGTTTTGAGATGCGACTTCAGCTGCTCAGTATGCGCAGTAGTATAAAAGCAGTGCGGTTAGCCTAAACAGGGGGAGGGTTCATTCAGTGGATAACAATGGGGCATTGGGCGAGACGACGTGACGCGGGATTCAGAGGGACGGAACTGCATTAGGTCAGAATGGATGGGGAATCGAGATAAGACTAGGATGTGAGATGTGATCGACGACTCGAATGCGGTCGATGTGATTGGAATGAGACGATGCTGGCGAAACAAGAGGACGAAACGAGAGGAGGCAACACGAAATTAGACGAAATGACAGGACGTACATTGATACGTGCCGGGTCAACAAGAAGCGACCAGCGACAAGAGAGAGCCGGTCATATCAAGAAGAGGCCAGATGAAAAGGGGTGAAACAGTGAGACGAATAGCATGAGGCGACGCCCAGTGTCATCAGAGTAGGTTGGCGGGATCAAATCAAAGAAATTGACCCGAAAAAGGAGAAGAGACTAGCGAAATGAAATTAGACGCAGGGGCGTAGGGACGAAATGAGACAATACGAGTTCAAGTGACCAGAGGCAAGTTAAAATTATGCTGGTCACGAGCGGGTCGAAACACGCAGTCGGCAAGAGACGACGGCCAACACAGTGGGGGACCGACCAACACTATAAGTGGTCGGACGAAATGAGGCGATGAGCAACGTGGAGAAAAATGTGGAAATGAGACGAGGCAAGTTCACTCGGACAGGATTTCTAGGACGGGACAAGACCAAACCAAACGAGTCAAGGGTAGTCGAAACTAGCCAAAGCGAAGACAGTTGCGAAACCAGAAGAACCGAGGACGAAATAGGACGAGGTTAAAAGAGGCGTGACGAACTGAGTTATGGAACACGACGCGACGAGGTGAAATTGGACAAGCCGAAACTCAACAAGACGAAGGGGGAGCGGGACGATGCGATTGAGTGAAGTTGAGCTGTGGCGACACGGTGGTGTTAGAGGGGGAGCAGAGTGAATCGACGCCGTGCGGTGCGGAGCGGAGCGATCGACTGCCTGCCAGCGCCGCTCGGCAGCGGTTCGTAAATAATGCAGCCGGCTGCGGTTGCGGGTCCGCTCCCACGGGGCGTGGCGCGCAGCCTCCGTATTTTGAGCGCGTCGAACGCCTGCCCGCTCGCCCGCGTGACGCCACGGCGGCCGCGCCACACGCTTCGCTTGTCACGCGGCGCACGGCGCACGCCCGGGCTGTGCTCGGCGGAATGGGGCGGATGCGGTGCTCCCCAGGGGCTGGGTTTGGCCCTCCCCTGGAAGGAAATGCTCGGCATTACAGTTGAGCTTAAAAAAGGAAGTATGAAAATAATTCAGAGTACTATTGTTGTGTAATGCTCGGACTCGGGAAACTTGTAACATTCCACACCGGGGCATGGAATGAGCAAGTTTGGATATATTCGATTATGGCACTAAATGGGCAGCCAACTTTCCCAACAATTTTTATAGTCACAAATTCTCCCACCAGCGACCAACAAAATTATCAGTTTTTTATTTGCATTTACCGCTCTTAGCGAAAGTAAAATCCGATTGACTGTCGGAGGATTTAATTTTGGATGTCATTTAACCGTGGATCTTTTACATGCCGAAAAGTGGTGACCGAAGGATTTTCCGCTTTTTGAAAATTCTCCCTTCCCAGCGAAGTTTAAAACCGGGATCTTCGGTTTAGGAAGCCATCCCTCGTGGAACTGGGACACGATAAGAAATGGAAATAAAATGAATTGGGCCTGGTCAACGGTAAGTTTAATTTGCGGACATACGATTAGCTCTTGGGAATATGCCTGTTTTTAAGTTTTTCTCTTTTCTTTCTTCGCTATGTCCAATGTTATTAATATACGAAGGATTACACTATCATCGCATACGAGAATGGGCAAGAATCCGAAGGGAAGATTGCCGTAGTTTTAGCTCCTGAGATGAGAAAATTGTAAACAGGGAATAATATTTAAATTGTTTTATCTTATCTAATGAATGTAATTGCTTAAAATCCTATCCAAACTATCTCATGTTTTAGTTCCGTAAAACTCGTTTGAAACACGATTGCCATTTAATGTCTGAAAAAATGGTTTGTCAAGGGTTCCTGAAAGAATGGTTTGTCAATCATCGTTCATATCCATTATTGAACAAGTCAATCACTGAGAACACACGAAAGCGGTGGAGTATAAAGATAATCTATAAGATACAATATAAAGATAGTCTTTGAGTAAATTAGGTATTTATTAGAGATTTCATCTTAGAAAGACTGTATTATAAACATACATAGTTTGCAATACGAATAAAATAATTGCAACTGCTTTGAGAAATATACAGTTTGTCCTCTACAATGTGTATCAGTTATTTGCCGTATTGATTACAGAAATTAATAACCTGTGAACTGATATCTAAGGCAGAGTAATTCAAAGGAAACGACAGTAATACAAAACTGACAGTAATAGAAAAATAAGTAAAATTAATCCTGAATGAAAGAAATAACAGCGTTTATCTTACAGCAATGCTATGATTTAAATGGTACAATCTGTCAGGTTATTAGTTGTAGCTCGTGGGGATACAATACTGCAGCGGAACGTGCAGCCACGTAGTTAGGCCGTTATTGGACGCACGTGACGCCCGCCGGTCATTTATTACCACTTACGATGCAGAGATAACGAGGCACAATGGGTAATATGTTATTTCGGGCTTCTTGCTGCGCCGTAATTTCAAATAATTGGGAATGATAAACGAAGTCTGGTTCGCGTAATGAATTGTTGCAGGGCTTGACACGTGTTTCGGCACGCTAAGGCCACCTGTAATACTATTTGGAATGTGTTAAGAGAAGCCGTACTTTGTAACACGCTTGTGACGTGATGTCCGTGACGCTCTGAGTTGCAAATGGCCTTCTGCGAATGTCATATTATTCCCATCCCTCTGCATTTCCCATTGATGTGTTTCAAAGATGTGAAAATATTGTTTGCATTTCATGGTCGTACATGAAACAGTTTTGCATTTACGCTTAAGGCTATATGTTACGTTTTGAAATTGCAAATGTTAGAAGTATTTCCTCAGAATTTTTGTTGTAGTGAGAAAAATAAGGTCGAAAGAATGACGAATAATTAGTCAATCAAATGAAAAATTTAGTTCAACAGTCCAGCTCAGGAAGCGAGATCAGAGTAACGCTTTTGTTTTAATTTCTTTTATGATATTTAAATACCTCGAGTTGTTAATAATTTTTGAAATTAGTATTAGTGAAAGTAACATTTTTGAGTTGTAAGTGGTTCGTGTTCAAAGCAGATTGGTTTTGAGAAATATCTTAAACGGAAATCGAAACTCTTAACCAAGAAATGTCTTGAGGCTTTTAACGGTTCAGTTTCCAAGTGCCAGAGCAAAGAAGGTGCTGCGAAGACAGTAGAAAACTCGGAGTGTGGCACTTCCCTATTACGATACAAATGCAGCAATGGCCAACACGCGCAAGTGTGTGCTTAGCATTCAGCGCCTCTGCTCGGGTAACGGGAACCGCGGAATGTTCGAGCATGAGTCGTAACTCAGGCGCTGCGTGCCCTGTCGCCAAGTGCAGCCCCCGACGCAGTGGCTGCAGTATGTGCGATACCTCACGCACAAGTGTTGTTAATGTAGTATCTTTATTATGGTGCCAGTCCTTCCTAGTAGGGATGCGACATAGATGTTTCTATAAAAACATCGAGGTTTTGCTTTCGATGTTTTAACGTTTTCGATGTTTTGTTCGTGGATGAAAGATGCCCACAATCACAATTTTCTAAAAGTTAAAATAAGAAACCTTAAATGATGGTACCAATATCTGTTTGTATTCGATCGACACTATCGCGGTTTGTTATATCTTCATCGTGCACATTACCATCCTTGCTCGAGATGAGCCTGACGGCCTGATATACCTTTCGTCTTTCCTGTTTTTTGCAGATGGAGAGACGTTGTATAACTTTGTTTTCAGTTAAATTTGAATTACTAACTAATAAGCACCGTCATTGTGAAATTAAATTTTGTTGTGCACGAATTTAATGTTCGAGGTTACTAAACCAACTTTAAAACATTGATTTTTAAAAATTCGATGGTTTTTGGTCGATGTATTATTAACATCGATGTTTTAATTTTGAACATCGATGTTTGGCAACATTAACGTTGTCGATGTCGTATCACTACTTCCTAGCCGAGCCATACGTAGAGTGGCCAAATGACTTTGATGTGTGTTCCCTCATGAAACCTTTTGTGTGATGAAGTAATGGTGGAATGAGGGGCAGGGAAAACGGGAGAACTCAGAGAAAAACTGCCGAGAGCACGCTTCGTCCCCCTGACATTTTTCATGAATCAGTCGAATTTGACTCCCGGTACCTAGATGTAGTGGCCGAACAGTACTGATCACTATACTCCACGGTTGTGTACTGTACGGTGATCATGAGGGGTTAATGATGCGAGAGGAATTTAATGAATTGGATGGTATTCAAATTGCACTCGTGATGGTATAAAAAGCCAAATACATGAAAAAACGTGCCTAACGCCTATGTGAGGGCATTGTAGTTTTCAAAATAGTTTTGCAAATTTAACACTTTCAATTTGAAGAATATATCAATTCCCTCCTTCACTGAGAAACTTAAACTGCACCAATAATACTTCTTTCTTTCCTCCTACGACGCAACACTTTATAGAAATGAAATTAACAGTGTGACAAGAAAGAGCTAAATGTTTGCGAAATTTGTTAATTTTGCTACTTGATAGCAGAACTAGATTTATCATGAGAGTATCGTTTGCGTTGTACAAAATCTCTCTTTGAGTTTCCTAAAACGTTCGTTTAACAAGAGCTCGCCTTAAGTTCCCGTGAATACAAAAAGTATTTAATGAACATGTATTAAACAGCAAATTGAAATCAAATCTGGCTTAAAATCAAAACAAGATTTACCTTGGAAAAAAAAACCCTAAGAAATTTATCTCGGGTAAACCCACAATGGACTACATTCTTGGAAATCCTGAATAGTTAATGGTGTGTATGTATAGCACACTTGTTGGGCTAAGAATTTCTTGTTTCGAAATTGTACGAAAGGGTACAATTCTTTGCATACTCTTTTGTCACTCTCCGTAAAAGCCACTGGCCACTGGCCTCTGCTCCTGCAACGGAACTCCGAAATGCCCGTGCAGTGCGCGCGTCGCGTCGGCCGCGATGCAGCCGCCGCGTGCTCTGCTGCGGAGTGTCTGCTCGCACGTGACGCGACTTCGCACTCTCGCCTTCGCCGGTGGCGTCTACGAGACAGATGAACGTGCGCGGACACAAAACGATTGCAGTGGGGTCCTTGGGATCACGCGGGTGCACAGTACGCTATTCGTTGAGCTTACAGGCGTGGCACCGTCTGTGGCAGTTTCTTACAGTCACAACTCATTTGGCTTGCTTTGCTTACTTGTTTTATTTTTTTGGCAACCTGGCCTTAAGTGAAATAAAAGGACAAATATGAAGACACAGTATATTTCTTAGAAAATAGTTTTTTATATTCATAATGTTTTATATATTCAGAATGTTTTATATATAGTTTTTTATATTCAGAATGGTCTATAGTATGTACCGTACTACATTACTTTTTTCTTAAATAAAATTATTTTAATACACTATGTGAAGTTAGTAGTAACTTGAAGCAATTAATTTTTAGTTAGTACATCCTCCTCTCTCTTTATTTAATACTCTATCCCGTTGAATTATCTCAGGGCATTAACTGTTGCCACTGAAGCAATTCTGTTCGGGAGATCGTAGGTTTATGTCGAATTCAGCCTCTACTTGGAGGAGAATTCTAGCGGCCGGCTGCTCTGATCGTTAGCTTTGTGTGTTCTCTCCGATCAGTACTAGACGAATGCCAGAATTGTTCCTTAACAAATGAGACGACCGCGAGCGATCATTCATTCTTCTTCCTTGTCATATCCTCACACCTTTCTCTTGCACTTAACATGCACTACTCTACCTCTCATGACGGGAGACCAGTCGAGCGCTTAGAAGCGGTGACCCGTTGGAGGAGATACCTCGCGCGGGAACCATAGAAGCCAACGATTCAAAGTCCCGCACATGTGCTACTGGTGGAGAAGGAATTGCCCCCAATCGCATTAAATATTAACACGATTTAAGACAAAAAACTTGAAGTTTGCAGTTTGTTATTCTTGAAAACCAGGATCACATGCACAACACACGTCGCGCTGCGACATTTTTTTCCGTTATTCAAAACACGGAAACGATATGAAATCGTACGCTCAGTCGCCTGAGCATTTTGTCCTGAGGAAGTTCGCTGTATGACGGTCGAAAGGTTGGCAACCTTGTCTAGGAGGCAGCGTCTGTCGGACAGCCAAGTGTCTATCGGTTTCGGAAACGAGTTTTAAACCATTAAACGAGGGGTTTTGGCGACTTTTTTTTCTTATGTCGTGATCTAGTAATGGGATCTTTCTGGAGTTTGAGGATCTTCTGTTTCATTACATTTTTGAGGGGTATCCCCACTACGTGCCACGGTTTGTCAGAATCGTTCGAAGTTTTGTCGCAGCAAAAAGCAATTTTCACTTTTAAAACATATAATTTCCAAAGGAATGTTCTCACCGGTCTATATAGTACTTTTAGAACGTGTGCGTGTAGATTTTATTGGTAATTGTGTTAAGTTGCATGAGCCTAACTCTATATTTCTAACTGTATTTCTTTTCTGTTTCAGGTAAGTCAGCCATAGGAACAAAAGATCAGTATTCGACATTCGTGAGTATAATTAGGATGTTTTCTGATAATGTTGTTTAAAAACGACGTTAACTTCCATTGTAATATTCATTGGTATTCAAAAATATTACCAAAGTAACATTACAGAATTGATTATATTGAATGTCACTAGTCTACAGTTATTTATCAGGAAATTAAACTGTTTGTGGCTGTTCTATTGACCTCATATAGTTAGTAGAACCAACATTAATGATAATCATTTTGACTGTTTAGGTCAACTAAGACCACTGGTATTCTGACTGACGGTCAGAGATGGGCTCAGTGCTTACATATAACTTTATTTGAATTATTCACTGTCGAAATTTTTACTGCTTGATTCAAATTTCGGATACTTTAATTGGTTTTTGAATAATACTTGAACGTTCCAGGAGTCAAATATACATTTTTGTTTTAAATCTCTTAACTGCTATAGTGGTGTACGTGCTGAACACTTGCTTATTTTTGTGTTGCCGATCTAATGGACTATATTTAAATAAAAATCTACGGAAACTGCCGTAAGTTAACGACGGGTAACATGGCCATTGGTGAAACATTGCCACAACTTCAAAAGAATTAAGTAGCACAGTCTGTATCGTAAATTTATTTGCTGGCTGAGTTCCCGTAGTTGGCTACCTCTCTTAGAAACATTATATACAATCGTTTGTTGCATTGGTTACGAACATTGTAACCTAAAATGTTCGTAAATATGTGTGGTATATTGTGATGCAGGCAAATCTCGTAATCGAAACTTCGTTAATTTTGGATTAATTGTGTTGAAATAAACTCGATTAGATTACTTTCATAGATAAGTAAATATATCATGTCCTAGGTATGCTAAGTCGTGACTTTATAATTATTCATTATAAACATGACAAAATGTATTTATAGCATATACGTCTTTGGATGTAGCATTGCCATACTGGCCAACTTGCCCCTATATTTATATCCTTTGAGAAGAAATTTTTACATTAAAATAATTGACATTTGTGAGTTTGTATATCATTTTTAAAGCAAATGACATATAAATTGCAAACATTGATTAATTACATTTGATATATAATTACTTTTTTGTTGTCGCCATACTTGCACTGTAACTTTGCCACGTTGAGAAATAAAAAATCCAATATCTAAGGTTTACAAACCTATGATAAAGTTAAAATGCTCTAAGCAATGGAAAAAGTAAATAGCGGAATATTAAGTGGGAAAAGCTACTGAATTTATGGAATTCATTTTACACTCTTCCACTTTAAATGACATGGATGAGTGTGTTATGCCAAAATTCGATATTGTTGCTGAGCTTCCCAGATTGCATGTAAGAAGGAGAAAGCACTTTTCCCTATCGCATTTTATCACAACGTAAAACAGGTAATAAAACTTATTTTAGATTAAGTTCTCAAAGTAGTATTTATCCCAGTTTAGAGTATTGAAACTGTCAAAAACCAAAGACTAACAATGTTCTGTTGAATATTTATGTGTTTGTTTCCTATCCAACTCTCACACATTTAGACTTGGAAATAAATAGACGTGGCAATATTGGACCCTTGCGGGGTAACATTGCCAGTTTGCTTGCTTTTAAAAAAGTAATAAAATCTTTCAAATTTTGGAAGCTGTGGCTTCAATATTTTGAAGAAACATTGTACTTTTGTACAATGGATGAAGGATTAAATTGTCAAAATAATTATTTTGAAGATTGATGCATCAAAAGAGACAAAGATTTGGCAATGTTACCCCCCGTTTCCTTATTTTCTTTTCTTAAAAATTCTTTAAAATATGTTGATGGATGATTTTGTTTAATTATTTTTTGTGAACTACCTTGTTTCACATCGTTTTAAATATGATTGTGTAGCATTTATCTATCATTTCACAATTTTCTTTGTTAAGATGATTAACATCTTTTGCGAAGTTGAAGTATTTATGACCTGGAGAAGAGTTAACGACTTGGCTGACGCGTTTCACGGTTCAGAATTTGCACGAGAAAAAAATGAGACTTATATTTGCGTGATCCATTGCAATAAGTGAACGGTAGTTCGCCTGTATATCGTGTAGTTTCACTTGTTATAAATGGCTCCACGAAATAAAGTAGAACGATTTTGTACTGATAAAGGTTCTCCATTTAATTATCATACTCGCAACTAAGCATTTCTGGACCACTTCTCGCGGATCTGCCAACGTCGAAGAATTCCGGTTCAGATAACAAATCGCATTGAACAGCGCGAGCGTTGAATCATAATGGAGAGGAACACAACTCCGCCAATTCACCCAGCGAGGATCAGACGGAGCCCACTCGTTAGAACCGCAACCCGAACGCGTTCCTTAATTATATGAAGAGTGCGTGCTCACCTCAAGGGATCCAGTTCGCTGTCACTTCACGTTGAAAGATGACTTTCGACTCCTTTTTTTATTGCTCTTTTCATCGTGGCGTCAGCAACAGCTCATCAAACGAGCTCCTTTGAATCGCCCACCTCCGCTTTTGGTACAGTGGGAAATCTGTTTATGAATATATTCCGTTCCGCACTAAAGCAATGATCTCGACTTGAATAATTTATTAACTGAGCATCTGTAAGATCTCTGATAATTTGATTCACTCGTTGTCAAGACTTCACAAATAATAAATAATTCCATTTTTATTAATGTGTAATTGAAAATAAACTCTTGTGACGAAATCCTGAATGAATTATTCAAATTCCTACAGAAAGTTTACTAATTCAATTTGGAAGCCCAGTAACTCAACGAAGAAATGCTTTTAGTCTTCCATAGTTGTGTTATCAATACCTCACGGGCCTAATCGAATATAAAAAATACGCCATTAGTACTTAGCGAAAACTTGCATTTATATGGTCAGTTATATAGCTGTTAGGCTAATATTCTTGAAGTTACATTAGTCATTTATTTTAGTTTAGATGTTTTCTTTTCAAACTTCTAAAATTAAAATTAACAATTAGAAAGTATTATGAAGTAAATGCTTGTTTCTCGAAATAAATCCAATTAAAAAATTGTTTATTTGAATAGTCTAAACCGCCTCCTCTTAATGTTTTCTGAATCCCCCTTGCACCCACTGTATTCGAGTGTAGGGATACAACTAAACAGTCGATCCGTCTTCATCCACCGCCCCCATCGGTTTGAGGGGCGCGCTCTTCTCGCTAGTCCGGTCCAATTATTGTGCGGACGGGCGGGGAGCACAATATCGCACTTCCACACGCTATAAATAACCAGAAAGCCGCGCTTTTGTTCCGGAATGGCGGTTCCTTTTCCATTGGCCCCTTCTCGGCGTCGCGTGCGCAAGGCAAGAAAGGAAAAGGGAAGGAGAGGGAGGCCAAAGAACGCCCTTGCGAGTGAAATCGAGGCTGATTAGTTCATTATTTCTGTGAGAAGGGACGCGAAGGGTGACTTCCAGTGGGGTGCGACTTGTGCAAGCCAACTTCACGAACAAAGGCAGATGACTTGAGTTAACAGGACGGGAATATAAAAGAACCGCCCGTTAGGCGTCTCATCGAATTTTGGGGGACGGTTTTGAATTATAGGTTCACAGTCTGTTAGGACTAATAGGAATTTGATGTCATTTAATCATCACGTTGGTACTGGCGGACGTAGATTATAATGAAAATAATAAATGCAGTTACATTTTTCTCTTTATTTATTGAATCGTAAAGTTTAGCGATCTGTTAAGTTCGACGTGAAGAGAAAATGCTACGTGAAAAGAAAATGATAATATATATCTTATGTTTAATATGAAGGTCAGGACCTCGTTGAGGGAAAGTGATTTAAATTATTAAATTGGAATGAGCGTTTAATCCAGTATGCACTTCGTAATCGTTTCTAATAAATTGTAAAATCTTTATAATTTAAAAGTGCTTATTTGTTGTTTTTTTTCTGTATTTTTGTATGAAATAAAAGTTATCTGGATGCAGAGATTTTTCATACACCATTACATATTTGTTCTGTTTTGAGGAAGGAATCCTTCCCGCAGTGGCGTATCTACGGTATGGCAGGCATGGCACGTGCCATGGGCGCCACTCACAAGGGGGGCTATTTACAGTATACCTGTTAAAAAAAAATTACAGCAACCTTAATTTCAAGCATCCCCACAGGGGCGCAAATTCTATGCTTGCCATGGGCGCCTGAATACCTAGATACGCCTCTGCCTTTCCCAATACAAAGAACATTGTGTGTTCAATTCGCATGTACAAGAATGAATTATTGCATATAATTTATGATTTATGAATATTTTTGTATATTAGACATTCACAACGGTGATAACTCCAAACCTTGATTTATCGGCTTGCGTTTGTTGTTTCCTTCAAATCCATTTACATTTATATTCCGAATAACGATGCGTTGTAATCTCTGAATTTTCATTTCGAGATTAAGCTGCATTTTATTGCACTGTTTACAGCCTTGTATGATGACGCAAGTTGTTTATCGATTTTGTTGAATCTTTTCTTCCAATTCCTTTCAAAGCGGCCGCGAAAGCCGGCCGCTCGCAGTCTTTTCCACTGGCCCCCGCGTGGCCGCGGCCTCTGACTGCGCCGTGATCCGCAGCCCTCCTGCCATGGCGCCATCGGAGCGGAGATGTCGGCTCCGGGTCAGCGCGTCGCTCCGCCTCTTCAGACTCGGCCGCGCCGCGCCGCGCCGCGCCGCGCAGGCCACTGCGCCAGGGCTGGGCAAAGGACGACTCTCTAAGAGCCCCTGGACCAGGACCGAATTTGTACTCCGATTTAAACATACTGGCACTTTAAAGTTACGATCTGGACGGATGTTTTTTTTTGGGGGGGGGTCTGTCAACCTATGGGAAGCTTCGTTACGATTCAAATTTTTGATGTTGAAGTGTCAATATGTCTAAATCGGAGTATAAGTACTGCGGGACACTCAGGAACAACATAGTATTGGTTCCATAAAAATAGTCCAATTTTACTATAAAAATACTAATTATAAAAGAATAACACATGCAAATTATCAAATTGCTTAGATAATTTTTAAAACTATTTAATTAACGGTTATTCTGTGGAAACGGATTTTCATGTGGCTGAAGAAAAGCTCGAGAGCGCAACTTGTTCCAGTATGGCCCGTGAGGGAATCACGGAAAAGCAAGGGAATCTGGTTTGTGATTCCTTGGCCAGATGCCTTTAGAGCACTGTTGTCAAGGTCGATGCCACGAGCGGGGAGTCCGTGGCACGAGTTTAGTTCGTTTTCCCGACGCTAGTTGTGCAGGGAAGCTCGTGGCATACCACGGTGCCACGACGCGTGCCACAGTCACCAGTAGAAGACCTTGACACCACTGCTTTAGAGATTCAACCCAGTAGGTGACTGTAACGCCCGACCTGCTTCGAGCCGGTTGAAAATTCTCACCACCGCTACCTGCTTCACTGTACACGCAACGAGGAATAATGCTGTGGCGACATATTGATAAGTCTGAAACAAAGCTGGCGAACGTAACCTTCTTCTTGTATAGAGCCTGTAATAGATTTACGGCAAAGGCAGGGAAGCTCATGTGTAAAAACGTCACCGATTCAGGAACTTTTCCTGTTTGTGATACGTACATTTTCATGGTAAACTTGCGGATTATTGAGTTTTTTCAAGCCCTTCTGTGGTTTCATTTCAATCATTTTCGGAAACGCAGCACGAGCCTCTAAACGAGTGGGCGACGTTTCAGTCTTCCGTCAAGGATTTCTCATAAGGGCCGTTTTACCCTATTCAATAGAGAATGTAGGTACGTATAACCGCATGAACGAGAAGTTTTTAGGTTTTTATTAGGAAAGGTCTACGAAAAATCAGGGAAATGTCAGGGAAGTTCACTCCGTGAATTAATTGATCTTCCTAAGTCCAGATTGTAACAAAATTCAGAAACAAACCTATCTAATACATGACCGAATCATCATTGAGGGCTGATTCGAGAACGAAGAGTCGTTGTTACGAAAACGTAGATCAGGTCTACTTTACGTGTGTTGTACGCAGAAGATCCGGGGCGTTTATTACAACTCTATTTCCAAAACACAAATTCTTGAAAGTGTGATTGTGAATAATGTGGTGTTCGAAAAATTTGGAGGGTGTAAAAGAGTTCCTATGCGTACAGAATCAGTCCCTAATATAAAATAGAAGAAAAAATTAAAATCTCTTAAAAATACATTTTAGTATACAATTCTGCAAAAGGGATTTAAGAAGTTAAAACGTGGTTTTGAGATTCAAATAATTGATTTACATTATAATGCCATGATTAACCAATTATTTCTGATTGTACCAAATTATGAAGTTTACAGTTTTAAAGGAAAGGAAATGTAATAAATCATGCTTAAATGGAGCCTCTATGTTATTTTCATTATTCCAATACATGTGTTATTGGAAACTCTGGTCATGAAACATAAATAACATCTTCGATGAACAGTTTGTGTGTCGTCTTGCGTTGCTAGTAGACTAAAAGGAATAAGACATTGGAAGCCGTCTACATTGTCAGTTTAATTCATTTTGCCCTTTAGGATAACGCCGTCTATTAGAATATACAATTTATCATTACGTATTCAAATCGATTGCTACTTTCTTATAATTAACCTAATTGCTGGCATAATGATTTTCCTCTCCGATTCGGGCCTTGTTCCGATAAGCGTGAGCTTATTACTGATTCTAGACTGTTCTGTACAGCGCCCCTGACCTCTGGGGTCTCCAGGCTGCGCGTTTACTCTGCATAAAATTGCCTTGCGATAAGCTCCGACTGGCAGTTTCATGTGCCGTCGACAGATGGCGTACGCCGTCTCTGTTTATCGACTTCAAATTGCATCTCCGCCCCCAGACAACTGCATTGTGTGAGCCTAGTGTTCTATTGAATTATCTGCGTTTGACAGGTCTGACAAATTAGAGATAACACCAGGAATTAAGACGAGATATCGAAATGGATTCGACCCGTATTTCTCGAGGTGTTGACTGATAATCTGTCTTTGAGGCTGATGTAAACAATCACTCAGACTGTGCGACTCAGTTATGCTCTTATTTGCATGATATGTTGCATTGTGTTTTGAGATCAATCTGAAATGTATTGGTGGCTGTAACTGGTTATAATATTCTAATAATTGAGTGTTAACATGTACATGGAGAAGAATTAGGTAGTACAGTAGTGTAATAGAACTGAAGAAAGCGGAAATATGGATCGAACTGTCAATATTGTCTTCGTCGTCTATGTATCCTATAATCATCCTTTGACTTACTCGGCCGATTCAATCTCCAACTTTTTCTTCCTCTCACACTCTCTGACCTTGAGTCACGCAATTCCAAATTTTATGTAGTACGTACGTGTACGAATGTGTATAGGCTGCGTCCACTATAGAATGTTGGATTTCTCTGGGAATTTAAGAACATTCCAGAGTCAGCACACAATTATGAAAGTTCTGAGCATCTCTAAAGCGGAACGGACAGGAAATCAATCAGTTAAATCCCTATCTTGACAGATAATCGCATACTACCTCCATTAAGGTTTAGAGTTTCGTTTTACACCGGAGTGCCTTCGACCTCCCACGAAAAATCGTGTGGCAATCTACGATTTGGATCGTGAGTGAAGCAGAATACAGATGCTGTCCTGGAGCAGATCACGAAGGAGCTTATGAGGTACGTTAAATTTGATCCTTGCCTCAGTAGAAGGTACAACCTTAATAAAATGTGAGTTACCTGAAAAATGCGCGTGTAATTACGCATTTGTATAAGTGTACATCAGTCTATGTATTTCATTTATTTAACGCCAATAACAGTTATAACTGTGTACAATGGGAAGAAGTTCAATGTGTATTTAATTTCTAACAATGATCATTTATAGACTAGATACTATTTTGTTCCCTTCTCGTTCTTCCTTTTTTTGTCTGGTTCCTGAGTGGCACTATAAATACTAGATTAACCCCTTGTTTGTATTGGGTAGTTGATGGGCATTCTGTAATGCGACTGAAAGTATTATAGCTAGTAGGCGGATTTTGATATCCTAAAACATTGCCAAAAATGATCAGTAAAATGCTCTTATAATGTTTTAAAAGTGCCCTTAAAGCAAAGACAAATTACGTAATTTTTTTTATCAAAACCGGTCCTGATGAATAACTGAAGCTGTTGGAAATGGAACTGAAGTAATCGGGCCTTCTATTCGTTCAAGTGCACTCAACTTGCAGACTTTTGGTTCGGACTATTCTTTACCAGGAAATCTCTGTCTTTAGAAATCGGCCTAACAGTTGCGCTGACAGGCGTCGCAACCTTAAATTACATACAACGGCTGTCATTATAATTTATGTGCCAATAAATCGAAAAGGTTACTCAGGAATTCTGTGAAGAAAATTGGTTTCGTCTCGTAAATATTATTTGAAGCAAGTACCATTCAAATGATATTAATATCGGTGAAATCAGCGAAAAATACAATTAAAATGGAAAATGTACAAAATAACTTATTAGTTGAAATCAACGAAAAATACAAAAAAAGATTACGTACAAAAATGGGTCATTTTCTTTTGCCATAACAGAAAATTAATTTCTACTCTACGGCTAATACTACGACTCTACTACGGCAGTTCTACAGTGAGGGAAAAAATCATTAAAATCCGCCTCCTAATTAGTGTGTTTTCCATTCGCCGCACTGATGCGCGCTTTCGTGTTCCATTTGACCGCTAAGACACACCAGTGCAAAGGAGCGCATGTTCCATTCGCGCAATGACATGGGACCAGGGCGCACTCGGGGCGCCCTAACCTGCACTGAGGAGCTCGTCATTTCAGTCCATTGCACCGGTTTTGAGTTTTGGTACAGAAGGTATGAATGTTGATTTGGATTCGGGGTGAAATCGCGAAGGCAATTTTGAGGATCGTCGGTCACGCAGGGACATTTCGAATGATGGAGTATATCATGTTTTACAAGAAATGTCTTGAAATAATTTTTGTCTTACGCGAAGTTCGGAAAATCAGTTTGTGTTTTCCTAAAATTCAACCTTTAATAACTTCATCTTAACAAATCCAGTGCTATTTAGTAACCAGAGTGTAGGTACGTGTCAGTTTCGAAACGTTAATAAAGTAAAAATAGAAAGTTATTGTCTTTACAAAATCATTCAAATATATGTGCCAAGAACTGTCTTTCACGCACATACATTCGCCTGCGGAAATGCTTATTTTTATGGTTTTCAATATCCAAACAATTGTGCAGAAGCCTTTCAGTTGAAATTCTAATGTACTATATCGATCACTGGCAAATCTCGAAAAATGAAATTTCGACAAATACACGTTTGAAGTTTTCTTTACTTTTTAAATAAAGAAATCACACGATAAAAATATATGAATTAAAGAGTAAGAGTTATCAAGAAATTTCATTCAAGTTATGTTGTAATAATTATAACAACGATCATAATTCAAAATCCTTATTGTTCGAGTTCTATCAGTCTGGCAGGCCAAGAACGGTTGTCTGTAATCTCATTGCGTGGCGTACATGCACCGACTCAGTTTCGGAATCCATTTCATTCGAGGCTGCCCTTCACGCGTGTGGGGCAGCACTGCCGTGGAGCGATGACGTTATTGCTCTGCACCAGGGTGGGTTTCAGCACAGCGAATGGAAAACGCTATTAGTTCGTGTCCTTACTTTAGAAGGACATTTAACACGTTCTGTTTCTTGCGAGACAGCGTGCTACACTAGCCGCAAAGAGAGAAGAGGTGTACGCCACCTAGATACTACGTGCATCTGCACAGATGCTACGGATGCATGAAAGAAATTGACTCTTGACTGTCTCGGACGAGCCGTGTCTATGTTGTGGCTGACGTTTCGGTCAACATGTTGCAAAATTCTTTAGATCTGTACCAAGGAGAGCCGCGCAATCATATACAATGCGGGAGAGAAAGCTCACGGTGAAAGAACAGACAACGCCTTAGCTCAATTACCGTTTCGTTCAACTTAAGTAAACGATTTTTTAAAAATTTAAATGGCTTGTAATTTATTTAATTTAAATGTGCAACAAAATTATGCAGGCACTCCACAGTGTTTTGAATTAGCAATTATCCAGAATGACCAATCCACATTCCTTATAAAATTTATTAACATTTGAATTGAGAATACACGCTTAAAAGGTAAATCTACTGAAGAAATGAGTAAACCAACAAAAGTAAATTTCTGTGAGTTTCAGCTTTTGAAATCTGGTCTCCAAATTTCTTCATTAATCGACTAAGAGAAATCAGTGCATGACGTGAAACTCGATTGAGTAACAGGGATTTCCGGAATTAGTTCGATCTAACTTGTTCTTCTAGCATTACGTTATATCTAGGACACATCGTCGTGCTGCCTACGAGTCTACCGTAGAAGATAATGCATCCCATGTCTTGACTTGACAGTTACAAACGATGCAGCGGATTTTCCGGTCGGGCGACCAAGCGCGACCTGGATGCCCTTTGCTTACCATTGCATTGAGTAGATGGGCATTGCATTGAATAAATTGTTGGATTGAATCGCATTGCATTGAAATGAATGAGTCTGCTCTTGCGTTATCGGGACATACAATCTTTCATTTTTTATAAAGCACAAACAATATTGAAGTTTTTCGAAAGCATACAGTTTACGGCATTTATCGCTTACAACTTTATCACATTCATACCAGTATTCAGTGCAAAACCTCTCTGAGTTTTTTCAATGAATCAATTGTTTCCTGCTTACGTTTTCCGCAATCTTTACCTAGTTTGACGGGTGTAACACTACACTAGCGGAATCCGGCAGACGTTCTGCCCTTCATTTCCCTCTTTCTCCTTCCCTCTCCATTGCTCTCTCCGTCTCCTCCTCACTCCGTCTCTCTCTGTCCCTGTTTCAGTCTGTCCGACTCTGTGTCTCTTTCTGTTAGTCTCTGTCTTTGCCTCTCTCTGTCCCTCTCACATTTAGTGCAGATGATGCACGTCTCTGAGCGGGTGGAGCGATATCGAGAAGCGCCGGACCAACAAAAATATAAAAGAATATTCAAGAACATCTCATCCGGTGATTACGGCGTGGGAAACGTTCATTGAGGCCCTTGGCTTCTAATTTTCTAGGGCTTTTTAATGTCCTAGAACGCTTCGTTTAGGAGTTATTCAAGAATAAATTCAAAAACATATCCTGTCGAGTGTTGCGGGTTGCATTTGACATGCATGTTTTGTTCTACAGCGCCATCTAGTGAATTTTTCCGATATTTTAATTGTTATTCTGCTATTCGGAGCGGACAAGAATCCAACGTCAGAAATAATTAGAATTGGTCCAACCGTTATTGAGTTATAAAGGGTGTAACTAACCCGACTTTGTTTATTTATTTAGATTAGGTGAAAAAGATTCGATCGGAACAGTTTAAATGCATATTCATCGGATTGCGACCATCTTTCTAAGGAGGATTCCATAATTTTATTAGCTATTTGAAGTTCTCTTTGTCCTGGAGATCAGGTTGGAATCCAAGTGGTGGTAGTGAATGATGTCGGAAATGTATCCACTCCCATCAAATTCAAGGGGCCGCGACATGGTCCAGATCATGAAATATTAATTTTGGTGAAAATCCTGCCATCGGTTTAGCTGCTCGTATCGTTCACAGACCGGCAGACTTTACCGTAAACCAATTATTTGGTGTGAAAGTTATTTACTACATAGGAACAATAATTATTTACTTCTTCGCTACCAGGAACCCACAAAACGGTCGAAAAATCGTCTTTGTTTTATCTGCAGCTTTACAGTACTTACTCTATACTACGTGAGAAATATGCGAAAAAGTTAAAAGAAATCAAGCGATTAAGTGACTGGGGGATCACACCAGAATCATAAAATTCAAATTCCATGCCTTCCGTATCCAATTTGCGCTCTGACCTGCAGACTTCTAATCCATGTATTTGGAAGCGTCACGAAACCTACTTCCGACGCAATTCCACTCAGCCTGAACCCAGCTGAGTCAAGGTACTTCTATACTGAGTAACGCCCTAAATGGTGCAGTAGCCCTAATACTCGTATATGTATAGTGCAATTTTTCTAACTCTGTCCCTCAAGCCCCTATGGCCACGATGGAATATCACACGGTATTTCGCGTCTTTCTCCGTCGTACCGCTAGAAGTCGCATGATCGCAAGCATTGCTTGATACGGTGGCGATCATGCCATACCTGGCGTCACGACTGAGAACGTCGCGAAATACCGTGACATATTCCATCATGAAGACGGGCCTTGAGGGGCAAAGTTAGAAAAATCGCAGTATAAAACGAATGCCCCACAATATTTTTCTTACGCGTCTTTGCACGTTTGCATGCCCCTGGCCTGCCTTCTCGGGGAGGTGTGTTGTTAACGACGTGTTCCGCTCGAGCACGCTTCCGTTTATGCTCATCGCCGCGCGAGTGCCGTCGCCGAGGTGGCTGGATGGGTTCTCAGGACGTGCGAGCGCTCGTTACTTCGCGTCCCCTTCGGCAGGCGACTCCTCACGCTGCGTCGCGGCACTTCGCTACGGACGCCTCTCACTGTCAGCCGCCTTGAAGGTGGAGGAATAGGATCTCGGTTCTGTGTACACGATGTGTGCCTGCTGGCCTTGTAACGGCTACAGTCAGTTGATTGATTCCCGTTTCCGGGCGCGTCAACTGCTAACGCCGCTAGGCCCTTAAGTGCAGTGCATGTTTTGTCGCCGGAGGTGGTGCGAGTGTGTTGTTAGATCGAGTTCTTGTAATCTATTCTGCCTACACTTTGCCAGCAAAATACATTATTTTGTGCCAAAATGTCAAATGGATATCTGCATTCTTAAACTGGATTTGACTCTGCATCAAATGTATATTTTCTGAAAGCTTTTTATATACCTTTCATCACTTCTGTTTTCGTTTATAACAGCTACTGGTGTGTTGTAACGTAGCACTAGATAAATGACCTATTGTATGAAACGTAATTTCCAAAACACCACACGTGACTCACGATCTGACCTTAAAGAGACTACTTCACATTTTTCACTGTCGTGCTTAGATTGTTTTGTCTTGTAACCTTGGTGAAAGAAGGTATATGGACCAACTCTACTTTAGACTTTCTGATTTAAGGAAACTTCTCCTTTTTTGTGAGATTTCGACACTCAAGCGACGATGAAGCAACAACGATTTCATCAACTATCTACGATCCTGAAATATAATTCTTCATTGTTTGCCATGGCAAGGATTTGTGAACTGCTGTAAATGCAACATATGGTCTCCGGAAGTGGGTGAGAGAACCCTGCAGTTTTACTTCCGTAGCCAAGTGATCGATGCTGGCGAAAGACGATTACTTATGTCGTACATTCTTACATTTTCGCTTGTGAAGGATAGAGAAACATTTATGATCTGAGCACGCCATGCTTTTCTGCCAATGTCTTGTCTGTTTTTGAAAAATCACTACTTCCTTCCGTCATTGAGAAATTTCAGACCGAGTAAGGAGGAAAATTGGGTAACACTTGTGACATAAATATCTGTTATTCCAATTTTAGCATATTTATTTCATACGAATGAAATACGTAATACCTACGTATATACCTAGGTAGTAATTTTTCTCTCTTTATATAGCAATCTCGCGAACAAATTCTTCTCCATGAAGCCGACTTGAAAATTCCTATAATTCTGTTGGTTTTGCATGAAGTGAAAGTTAACATGTCGGGATTTTGGAGTCCAGATTGGGGAGGGTACAATTTAATTGTTTAAAATGTCGCGTTCGTCGATAGTTCTTCGAACAGCATATCCTGAATATAAGTCTCCGAATACTCATTGGTCTTTCTTTGACGATATCTGCTGCATTTTTTAACGTACGCGTCTTCAAATGACTCATACGGATAATTTCAGACCAAAATGTGTTTTCCTATGATGGCGTAACTGGAATTTTTCATTCGGAGGAAGCTTGGTATCTGAACGTTTGTTGGACTAAGTGCACTTTTCGCAAAAAACAGTCGCGAACTTTTTCTCAACATTGTACACTTCAATGTTATTTATGTATGTAATTTTTTTAATGTGAAATTGTAAAATTGGTTCACATTGTATTTACTATTGTCAAAAGAAGTGAAATAATCACTCGACGATACACGGGCTTCTTTTTTCTCTCATTTAGGTTATGCCTGTTGGCCACTCAAATAACTTAATTTGATACGCGTTTCAAATGCCAAGGAAGCCATCATCACCCACCACCCAGTTAGTATTTTGTGTTTGCGGAGGGGGGCAGATGATTAGATAAGGTACATATTACCGGAGAGTCCCTTCCACTAAGCCTAATACACCAACAAATATTGGATGAATGGGATGAGTCCCTTCAGCGTATATGCCTCTGTCAAACGCAACCGACTGTTCGTGGTTCCATCTGAAAACATTCAGCACTATTTCACGTCGGATATGAACGTACAAATTCGCCGTAGTGTTCTTCGCCTGCTTTAGGTCTTCGAGCAATTTCCTGCAAAGGCGCGTGACCCGTGCTTCCTCCGTGGCGTTCGACCCCTCAGCGAAGTGGGGCGGCGGAATTGCATGGAACTGTTTGCTGGGAAGTGGCTCTTCCACCGGAGAGAGTTGAAAGTGCCAGGAATCGGAAGTGTCCTGATGCAACAGTTTCTTGTAAAGTCTGTTTAACACGTTCAAATTTCTAGCCGATTTCCCCCCACTCCCAGTCAACAAAAAAGACGTGCAGTGTTTATTCTAAACAGTTTTTGTAAAAGGAAAAAATTATCTCAGGCACTGAAAAACATTGAATCAATCATATTTTATATAGTAACGTACATATTCACATTCGTATGTTTCCTGGCCTTGTGGAGTCAATGTAAATACTGCAAAACTACACCTTCGCAATGCACATGTTGACAATAATTTCAGGGCCATGAATATCAGTAGCACATGGGCAACCCACTCAGTCGACTCACATTAACGACCCGTGGGTTGCCTACATATTGAGTAGTCGTCGTTGTTTTTTTTTACACACATTTTAGTTCAGGTAAAAGCTAAATAAATTTTCTATAAATTCATTACTAGTAGCATTTCTGGTGGAATGATTATGTTTCCGATATTTTCCAAGGTATATAAGCAAAATAGAATGTTTTGTTAAAAATGCCAATTTTTGCTGTTCTGGACGTACGGTCCTCGATGTGCACTTGTAGCAAATTTAACGTAATTTAAAAACGAACGAAAAAACGTTTTTAGAACGCGTACTCTTGGAGATCGTAAGCAAATACCGCAACGTGTGCAAATATTTAGCATTTTTTTAGTGTTGCACAACTCGTACAAGGTCCTAACAACATATTAAAAAGTTAAAACTGCGTGACCTTTTGATTGGTGGAACCCATTTTGTGTATAAATTGGATGAAGTCATTAAGGCGTTTTACGCCAAGTGTGCGAAATTTGAATTATAAAAATTCATCCCATTGTCGCAAGTGGCGCTAGTTCCACGATGTTGAATATTACATGGTATCCTTTGTGGTGAATCGCGTTGCCACGCTTTTGATTTTCTTTATATTGTGTTTCTGTATGAAATACATTGTTGCAAGGTATCGTTTTTCGTGATTTTCGTCCTGGACTGGTCAGCAGTAGTTTTGACTGCAGAAAACAATCGCGAATCTAATAATTAACACTTGCTTAACGTAATCACAAACTATCAAAGGAACCTATCAATCTGGTGCCACAACTCGAGATTTTGTGTGGGTCCTCCAGGAGCGCTATAGAAAAAGTATGTCTATATTACTAATTTTCAATGAGCGCATACATTTCAAAAACTATGCAGATTCCGGCCATGTGAGAGGTATCTGTTGTTTCGTTATACAAACAGGATCTCGAGAAAAATTCGAAAATTGGTTGATTATTTTGAGTTTGGTAAAAATTCAAAACTAATTAACCTATTTCCATTTTGACTGAAAAAGGCAAATATTTATATTATTTCTCCTATTCTCCTCCTGCCCGAAACTCCTCAGTTCTCACCCTCAATGCGTCACTTCTGACAACTCAGGTGATGTCATGCGACAGCAAGGTTCCAAGGAAGGTGTCACCCGCCATTAAAATAAATGCTATTCACGTATTGAGTGAAAGGAAGAGCAACTTTTGTTTCTTTCTTTGTATGTAAAGAACAGTCGAACTGTGAATCGTTGTATACTCGTACTATATTATATTGCAGTATTCTTGAAGATTGTTTTTGTTAAAATATTTAATTTGTTGCAGTAATACGAGAGAATTTTATTTGTTGTTCTTGAGTAGTGTGCACGCTATTCTTTAGAAAACAATTTTGTGTGGTTTTGTTCAGCAGCATTTTTGCTGGTGCATCAGTGGCGTAGCGTGACTCACACGTTTGGGGATGCTCAACAATAACACACAAAATGTCACTATCAACTACTTCGTCTAACAGGCGAACGCAACACAAGGCAGATACACTGGGACTACTTCCACGAACTCGATTGCTTACGACGGTGTAGGCGCTTCCCACAAAATCCTCACAGCAGTCAGGGCTGCCGATGTCTTGAAAGCAAATTATACAATAGCTCAGCTTTAATTCTTATACGCGAATGGCAATAAGACCATTTGTTAATTTATACATTGCAGACTTAAATAATATGTAATCTATTTAAGAGATAATACAATTTCTTGGATATTAATTAAGAACTAGTAGTCAGGAACTATTTCTACAGTTTGTACCCATGACCAAGCGGGGACTCCCGAGTGAGAGAGATAAAGATAATTTACTGACCGCCTGAAGTGTGCTGCGCTCTCGTGCACAAACGCGCTTCTTTCCGCAGTAGACGCTAGCGTAAAGCAGTCGGGTTTCTCTGGGCCATGGGTGAAGAGGGGCGAGGGGAACCTCGCCATCTGCGCATGCGTCATTGCTCGTCGCAATCTGGCGGCAGACGCTACAAGTATTTTAGCTTCCAAGCAATCAGAGGCCAGCTTCAACAGCCCGCCGAATTCAATCATAGGAAATCAATTTAAAATTAATACAAAACGTGTTTCGCTCAACAGACCACTTGTAAGATTATCAATACAGTATTTAAGGTTCTTATATACGGGGATGCTCAGCATCTCAGCGTCCCCTGACGCTACGCCACTGTGGTGCATGCCTCTTAAGATCGTGCGGCTTTTGGTGGAGGAACGTCTAGTCTCGTCTGTCATGTTTTTATAGAAGCGAAATAAGCATAACTAGATATAAATTATACCGTGTGAAAGATTTGAGGGTTTAAAGTTAAGGGGGATATTTACACACAGGCGATAAATAGCGTAAGAGATTTCTCTCGTTTTGGGGGCTTTAAAGAATCTACAGGTGCAAAGCTGTGGGGTACTTTATTTCCTTTCCGACATCACATTAGTCGTTGCTATTTGATTCATCATATTTTGTAATAAATAACAAATTTATAAAGTTTTTTTGTCGATACTTTCTAAAATTTCTATGCCCGAGAAGGCACGATCCAGCAAACTGTATTGTTTAAGATTTCTTTTTTCGGGATATTAATAAAATTTTAGAGGTTTCTAATAAAATTGTGTCAGGATTGCGTTACCAGTTTTGGTGTCAAGAGTCCTTAGGCGTCGATTACACAAACTACCTTAAAAATCCTTCAACGTCATATACCCAGCCTTGTTTCACAATTAAAATCAATTTGCATAATTCTCGATTGTGGAAACTTCGGAATGTCCTGATTTTACTTGATGTCGCTACCATTTCAGCGCTAGCTGCGTTTTTCGTGTCTGAGAAATTTTACCTCCGGCAGCAGACACTTGTTAGGTGCCTTTGTTGAACTCGCCAGTAGTTTCTCGGAAGGATGTGAAATTCGTCGTGTTGCGTAGACTCGTTAGGAGGAACATAACTATGAGATTTTTTTTGTGAGTTTACATTCACTAGGTGCAAAGAACTCGAATGGCGCGTTCCTGCAAATGAATGAATTTCTGGGAACTCTTTAAGTGATGACGTTGCTTTTAGACAGGAAAAGAATTGTCTGAGAAATGTTCTAGTAAAATTATTAGAAGTCATTTACTTCAAAAGACGCTTGAATGTTGTTAATGTTTGGGTGGCCTGGTGTTTTTTTCTTCTTCTAGATAGGTAAACTCAGCCTCCTGAAACAAGCTCTCAGAAGATGTTCTAGGGAAAGTGGGGAGAAAATAAGTGCTCTTCTAGAGTAAATCGCTATGAGCGTTTATGTAACTTACCTACCCCGATGTGCTGGTTGTAATTTCTTGATTCATTTACTTTTATTGTTTTTTTAAAATGTCTTAGAAGGCTAATTTTCAAATGTATATGGTGAAAAATACAAGTTAATGGTGTTCACTGCTTCATTCTCTACTTTTCACTTTGATTCACAACTCCTAACAGCAATAGTTTTCAATACCTTCTATTTATTACTTTTATGAAAATATGGTACAAGACTTCGTTAAATTTGTAATGCAGATTAGGATGAGGAGAACAAATTAATTATATAACATCCTGTAAAACACGTTTTCGCATGTAATTAACCCAAAATTGCATTTTTGATACCTTTGGGAAGATATAATTATTTTACACGAGGTAAGGTTTCCTTAGGTGCAATGCAATTTCATTCTTGAATATTAAAGAGTTTGGGATGAATCCATGTTGAGCGTGAAGTTTCCTTCTTAAATCATGTTAGCAGCATTTGCGGTTTTATACATGTTTTAAGAAACCTTTTATTTAGCCTCTGGCGCGACTAATGAAGCATGTAATATGCGCATACAGGAAAAAAGTGAAATATGAACATTTGTATTTTAGTGTTCCTGCGTTTCATTTTCGAGACGGATGCTAAGAGAAAGTGAGAATGCATGTTCTCTGGGAAAATGCAGAGCACGTAGTGGCAAAAGACCCAGTTAACGCTTGAGAAGCACTATTTTAATTACGGGCGATGCAATTAACCGCAACAGATGACGTACGAAATAAAAACAAATGAGTGGTAAAACACGGCATGCATGACGCATATTTTTCACGAAAGCTATGGAAAGCTGCGTAATAGATATTTACTCTCTCATTACTTTTCCCCGTCGGTAGTATTACTCTTCACGTGATAATTAACCCCTTTCGGAAGACAGACGAACTGGCGGTGGGGGCCCCTACACGCGAACCTGTCCTGTACCTCATCTTATGCAACAGCTTGCGATGTTCGTGTGCTGCTCGCCACCAGAGCGAAGTTTCGAAATAGAAAATGGCGCGACCTTCTTTTGTTCATTGATTTGCATCAGTTTCCTTTTTTTTCCAGGGCTTACTCGTGTTATGCGAAAATACTGAATGTGGGGAATGTAACAGAAGGAATTATTTTAACGACATGACTAATCGAAAGTTATTACTCTAATCGAAAGTTATAATCTTAAAAAAATATACTTTTTTCTATTAGTACAAAATTTCATGAAAGGATTTTTTCGTGAAGTATTCCATCACTATTAGGATTATTATGTCTTATTCTGAAGCATTTTATCTGAAATTTTCTCAGCAATTGACCTGAATTTAGAAAATCAAGGTGTTTCCATGACCTGCAACCTATATGAGCTGTGGGTATAATCCTGATTTATGTGGAAATGTATACTGCAGTATATAGGAAGTCATAAAATCTGGTAAAGAAGATACCTTTTTCTTGGATCGCTGGAACTGGACGCTTGGATTGGACTGGACCTGGATTGAATTGGACTCCTTCGGCCCTACGTTAGCTCCTTGCCTGAGGCAACCTGGCCGTGTTTATAGCCAAGTTTCGTTCTGAGTAATTAATCTGAATGTGGGAATAATAAACGGCCAATATGTTCAACAAAATTGTGTGACGTGTGAGACCTTCATTATTTAATGTATTCAATAATAATGTTCTGCCTTCGTTGGTTTGTTCCCTTTTCTCATATTAAAAACTTTACAAATAGACTCACTGTTCCACAAACGTCAATCTTTCTCATGTGGTTCTACTGGTGGTAAACATCAGAGTCGTACAATATTTCTTTCAGTAACGAACAAGCCAAAACCTCCGCAAAGAGGAACACTTTTGGCTGCACGAATTGACGTGCCGGTACCACTGTGATTGTGATATACGAATCTGGGCCAGGCGTTTTCGCTGTAATTAAAAGCGAATTGTTCTCCAGGCTTGGCTTGCGACAGAGTAGCCGGTTTGTGACCCCACCCCCGTCTCCCTTTCCGCTGCGCTCGCTGTTTATCGCTTCGAACGGGCGGGGACCTCGCGGCTTCAAATGTCAACCGAAGTGGGCGTGATGCACGCCCGTTTGAGCAGTCACTTCGCAAGGTCGCTTTCTTTTCTTTTGTCTCCGAATTAAGTGCAATAAACCGTGTCCGAAAACAGGTTTCGTGGTGAACAATCGAGATTATTTTTTATCTTGCCGAGGTTAGAATGTTAATTGTTTTGTTCCGCTCCTTAATTCGTCGATTGTTATTTTCGAAATTCATTTACTTGTAAAACTATTATAATTTAATTTTATGTCTAAATTGTGTTTAAGGAAGGAAAGAAAGGCACTATTTCAGCCTCAATACATTCGTTAATTCTATTTATAGTTCTTCCATTACTAGGCTGTATTCAATTGAGATTTGAACGACTTTTGTTACTTCCAAAAATAGGGGAAAAACAACTATATTATATGAATGTATGTGATGAGCGCCCCCCCTCCCGGTGTACTTCGACCACCGAGACAAAGGGAAATTATATTTTCTACTGACGTTAAGCAGAATATAATATTAAGCATCACTTGATATTGCTAGTTGTACTTTTATGACCATATTATTATTATTATTATTATTATTATTATTAATATTATTATTATTAATATTATTATTATTATTAATATTATTATTATTAATATTATTATTATTATTAATATTATTATTATTAACCTTATAAACGTATTTTTGTCGAAGTCGCCAAAACAATTGCAGTATGTCTTCAATGTGCAACGGAAGCTGAATTTCCTAATGGTAAGGCCGCTGCCATTGGTCTTTGGTGGTGCCAAAATCCTAGATAGTAGTAAACTACCGGGTTATGGGAATCCATTCTAAACGGTCGGCGAAAATACGTCTGATCGGCGCTGAATCAGACACGTCAAATGTACATTAGAATGAAACTAACGGTACAGTTTTGGTGAACAATGATTTAGTAATGGGAAAAAATACAGTCTTGGAGTGAAGTGGCTTACACAGGACAGAATTAATACCGATGGAATCTAGTATTTAAAACACATTCTTCAAATACGTACTGTCACAATTAGAGTACAATTCCAGTTTCTTCCCTTCACTACTTTTATTTCCTATTCCTCCACTTGTAATGCAGTCTGTAACTGCATATTGGCTGCTTGCTTTGCTGAAAGAGGCGCAACGTCGTGCCTTTCTCCTCGTATGAATGAAGGCGCGCATTTGTGAGCGGGGCCGCGTCCCGAGGGCGCGTTCGATTTCCTCGATACTCTCGTAGTTCGCCTGCCGCGCGCCGCCGGCGCTGGCGGGCGGGCACTTTGGCATAACGCAGCCACGGGCAATCGCAGAGGCACTTTCACTCGCGCGGTAGTGATAGTGTTTATGTTGTTTGGGTGCCGGTGCGAATTTCGTACGGTTCAGTGTGTATAGTGAGACTGGTTTAGTAAAAAAAAGAAAAAAAAAATGAAAGTAAGCACTAATGTATGATTGTGATTGAGTAAAAATACAAAAGTATACTGTCCTGGGAGTAGGTAATAAAACTACCGACGTTTTTGAATAATCTTCAATGTATTTGTAATGCGGAACGTCTTTCTCTAACCTTGTAGGGTTTTGTTGCAAGAAGCAAGTGAATAAATAATGTTTGTTACGAATGTCTAGTAGGCTAAAGAGATTATATCCTCTCCAACGTAGAAGGGCTTGTGGGTCATATAACAAATTCTAGTTAAGCCGCGGGCCGCACCATAATTTTAGATGGATTTTACCCTAATTACTAAGATTATACTGAAAAAAATATATATTAAATACGACTTTCATTCAATCATTTAATGATTAATGTACATGCAATTAGAAAATTAATAAATCATTAAATAAAAATAAGATGAATTGTGCAATTGTATTTGGTTGGTATAGTAAACTTTTTCAAAGCAGTCGGGGGCTACACAAAAGGATACGGCGACCCGCATGGGGAGCGCCCGCAGAGCTATAGTTGGGAGTAGGGGGACGTGAGAGGAAAAGATGGAAAGATCGCGTGAGGCCCTTGACCAGTTTCTTTAGGTACTGCTCCGACATTAGCTTTCATCGGAGAAACCACAGAGTACTACCGATCAGAGCAGCAGGCCGTTCCAAAGGTTGATGTCGACCCAAGCTCTCTAGCTTACGAAGACAAGAGAGAATCAGCGGATTGTGCCCTCTTTCCCTACATGAATTTGAGGTTAAATACTCCCTAAGCAAGGCGGGGTTCCAACTCAAGAAAAGTGAATTTTACGGATATGGATACACACAAAGGATTCATTACATCAGCGCCCCGACTCATGTGCCTCTTCCTGACAGGGAGACAAACGACATTCTTTTTGGTTGAGAGATCATAAATTCTGCGTACTATTATGAAAAGTGGCGGAATAATTGGCGTTTTTGTGACAATATCTTTCGAGTTAGTTCTCATTGTTTCCTAATTCAGTTTTTTCACTGCACCATATTTTAAAATTATTAGAAAGGCAATGAAAGACCCGCGTTTGAAAACGTTTTCTTAATGAACAGCGTTAAGATATGAAATTTATTATCGTAAGTTGGAATTATATCATTCACATTCAAAGTAAAACATGCTTGCAGCACCTTTTTTATTCGTGGAATATAAAATTCAAAGTAGTTGTATCAAAAGAAGCAAGCGAACTTGGTGCAGGCATCGTCAGAGAGTTGAATGACTTGCCAGTCATACCAGCTCTCCAGCTTTAAACGTAAAATTATTTATTAAGAGCCATAAAGAGTGGGATAGTGTCTGTCTGAACGTAATGCGATTAAACTGCACATAATTTGACGCCTACAAGCCACTTACGCATCGAAACTTGGGAATTAAGTTCGACATTTTAATTATGATCTTATTACACCCAAAATTACTGCATACATCTTCCTATCCTTGCCTCCTGAAGAGACGTCCCTCTACGGAGACGGGGAGGGGCAGTTTTGCAAACCCCGGAACTGTTTAGTGAAAAGATTCTGACTGACGTCCAATTTTATTCAAGTAATTTTAAAGTAACATTATTAAAATAATATGTAGATCACAATTTTGTATTTTGTCCCGCTTAAAAACGCCGAATTCCAATTACTACTACCGGGAGAGATGACTCAGTGGATCAACCTGATGTCACTGCAGTCCCTCTGAGTGGGAGGTCCTAGGTTCGAGTCCCGACGGCGGCAGGATTTTCGACACTAGCTTGTCAGCTAGGTCGAATTCAGTCACTGTCAGGAGGAGAATTTTAGCGGCCGATCGGTAGTTTACCGTGGTTTCTCCGATCAACACCAGGCGAATGCCGGAGCAGTACCCTAAAAAAGGCCACGGACCACGCGCGATCCTTCCTTCCTCTTCCTTGTCCTATCCTCCCCTCTTACACACATACACACACACACTAACATGCACTACACTACCACACATGCCGGGAGACCGGTCGGGAGCTTACAGCGTGTCCCGGCTGGGGCGGTGCCCCGCTGGTGGGAGATACCTGGTTGTGGGGAAAACCCCGCTAGTCGACGGTAGGCCGGCGCCAGATCTCGCCATCCAGCGGAGAAAAGATCATCGCCACCGCCCTAGAAAAACATGTTCTACACCTACGGAACTAAAGACCTATGTAGTTGACGCGGCCGGAAACACGAATCAATCAATCAATCAATCAACCAACCAATGACTACCTGGAAACGCTGTCGAAGCTGCTGGTAATTGCCAAAGCACAAACGATATCCAATTGAATTTGGTGATTTTTTGTTGTTTTCCTAAAATTGATGACACGAGTACCTATCTTTTGCATCTATTAGTTCAACTATTTCATTATTTATAGCATTCACGGCACCTTCGAACCTAGTTTAAACCAAACAACAATATAAATGTTTATTTATTCAACATTAATAACAAATTTTATAAAAGGAAGTAAGGTCATATTTGCGGGCGTCACGTTCTCAGGAGGATTCTATTTGGACACTTGTGCACATGTTGTGGGGCTCAAAAATTACAAAATCATATTCTGCCCTGATAATATTTTACCCTAACACAGTATAGAGTCCGCGAAATCAAGCTCCTTTATTTTTTTGTAGCTTCAACTAGTTTCAAAATCGCTCTCGGAGCTCGCGCTCTTTCTCCTGGAAGTCATTAGCCGTCGTGCTGCTTTGCATACGTGCTCAACCTCGTCTCCGCCGGGCGCTGTAACTATTAGTCTTTATGACCCCGGGCGGCAAACAGCTCCTGTGACATTACGCACGTGGTAGCGCAATTGGTGCGGAAAGAGCGAGAGGGCGTGGGTCCGAGACACTCTCGCGTAATTCGTTTGACCGCTGGCGCCGCCAAGGCGCTGGTCCGAGACGTGGAAGAGGCCCCGCTGCGAGATTTCTGCGCCCGCGGCCGAACCGTTAACTTACGTGCGTGGGTTGTGATGGAGACTTAGTAATGGTTATTTATGTATTGAGGCCGGACAGTAAATGCTTTTCGGAAGAGCGTTGCGCCAAACTTAGCGTATTTGAATTGCGCGCATGTTTGAATTGGATCCGAAGCTCTACGAAATTCCTCAGTTTTCGGGTTCTGGTGTAACAGAAATATAGCCTCAAAGACATCAGTATTTCATATTTTTCTTCTTATTTTTTTTATTATATTGGTACTTGTCCTACGTGTTATACTGCCCTGATCTTTTCGGTATACATTAAAGGATATCTTCTTGTGCCTTATACGAGACTCTGCCGAGCAAGAACTGTGTTCTGATTTTTGCTTTCTTGAGCTTTTGTGAAAAGATGAAAAATGATTTAGATCATTGTATTATTGGATTATCATGATTTGGCGTTGACGTTCCAAATATAATTAATAATATAAGGCGTTGTCTTTGGCAACAAATGTTTGTTGGCAAAGACAATGCCTCTGTTCTATTTGATTTAGATAATATGATATTCTTGGGGTTTGTACTAGCCTTGCACGACACAATCACTCTACTGGGTGCAAACTATTTTAACGAGTGGGGTCTGCAAACTTCTTCTCTGGTATTACGCACGTGGTGGTTCAATTGGTGCATGAGAGGAGTGAAAGGGGGGATGAATGTGTTCCAATTTGCTTGGAGTTACTGATCCAAGACAAGGAGGAGGTCATACTCCGAGAATTCATTGTTCCTTGCCGAAGTGTTTAATCCAGGTACGTGGGTTACTGCGAAGACTGAGTAGTAATTGTTGTGGGGAGGAGGCTTATGTTATGATTCAAAATGCCCCTTTTCTGGAAACATTTTGTAGATTTCCTATTTCTTACCAAGTTAAGAAAACGTTACTGGGCTTCCCGGGTAGACATGAAACAGCGCAAATTAGATCATTAAATTAGATATATACGATAGTGTTTTCTTTCCTTTTCATGTCACAATCAGGAGATAAAAATATTCACAATTGAATTATGGATGTGATTGAATGTCCAACGGAGCGCGCGTGTTCATTGGGATTTCAATGTTTATGTCCAATTTATTTCCATTTAAAGGTATGTCATGTTTATAAATTAACGGTGATAATTGTTTACTGAAAGAATGAATAACCACTACGGTATCAGTTTTTCTCATCTAAACACGAAAAAAGAAATTCATAATAAAGAAATCCTTTGGTTTGTAGAGAAAGTCTTTAATTAGCTATTGACAATTTGTAGAAGTTGTGAGAAGATATTCATGATAGGTAAAATCATAAAGTGCTTTCGTTTAAGCTGTGGAACACGCGTTGTGTTGTATTTGTTGCTTATGCAATAATTCCCCGAAAACTCAATTGTTAAATCATGGAGCGAATGTGAGGGTTCCGTGATGCCGATATTTCGTGCAGGTCATTATTATTCTGTTACAAAACGTTAAATGAATGGGTGGAGACCAGATTTTGAGGCGCGTGTTTCCCGAGAAGACTCATTTCGTGGTTGTTAGAATTCTTTTTCCTCTGACGCAAATCATTTCTTGCTAGATTAAGTGGTATTTTCCAAGATATAGCTTCTGGGGAAGTGAAATATTTCATTACACCAGTAATCGAAGCACTATCAAACGTGAGGTGTGTTACATACTCCAATATGTCCATCACAGGTTATACGACCTTCTAAATCATATCAAGGACGCATTCTTTGTAAAATAGGTGAACAAATCAGACAACAATATTCAGAGTTATCGAGAAGTATCTTATCTAATTGATTTTGAAAGCCATATATCCAGTTAATCTCTTCGGAAATACAGACGTGGTGATGAGTGGGTTATAAATATAGAAAATAAGACTCAACCAAGTGACATCATTTGTAACAAACACAGTAGGTCATGACATCACTTTGTTATTTTCCTTGGGTGTTCTTTATTTTCGATGAGCGTCATTATTTGCCGAAAGGTCGCGAGCAAAGAACTCGTTCATTTCGCTGACATGCTCTCTCAGAAGCACTGCAAACCATCTCTTGCTAGGGACTTCATTTCTAAGGAAAGATTTTGTTGAAATAAAAAACAATTTTGTGAAAGGGCATTAAGAATGATATTGAGGACGGACATTTTGCAGTAAAGGGGAAACAAGAAAAAAATGGAAATCGCGTTATTTTGTTGCTAGAACACTTAATTATTCCATTTTACGTGTTAAATTAAAATAAAATTGTATTATCTTTCTATTCCAGTTATGACGTCACGTTATTGTATAGCTTTGTTCTTTATTTTCGCCCCAAGAATGCGAGCACAGTAGTCGTTCACATCACCTCCACATTCTCTCGAGTCGCTGTAAATCCTCTTGAGTACAACGTGCGTCACAAGCTGTGCAAACATAAACACGGGAGTAGCCGTACTTGGTCTGTGTGGCGTCACCCACGAAGCGCGTCGCGTCTCTTTGGCGCTCCCCGCGTGCTCCGCGGGATCGCTGCTTTGTGCGAGCGACTCGACTCCTCACGAGTGTTTCCGGCCACGGCCACGAAACGGAGCGCGCTTTTCCGCCAAAGGTAAACAACCGCCTTTCGCCCGCGTGTGCCGTTTCGCGAGTGGGGAGTGTGGCGGCGTTGGCGTGGAAGGGGGATGGCTGTGGGTGGGACGTCTGCTCTACTCCGAATATTTGGTCCTGTGGCTGCTACAGACGCATTACAATACTATTTTAGCGATGATCTAGCGATGATATATCGAATGGCTATCAGCTGAAAAAAATAAGACAGCGCATCATAGCTGAAGCCATCACCGGGAGCGCGGCGTGCTACTTCGCCCACACGGCTAGGCCCTACCTCGCCCCGCGCTAGTACAGAGAGATTGTTGACAAGATCTGTGCCTCCCGCCCTCATTGCACCAACGGCAGCAGCAGCAGCAGCAGCAGTATCGGCGAAGCACTCGCGTCACAGGTGCCACACTCGTCCCTCACGGAGCAGAACTCTGCAGATCCAAATTAAATGCCTCCTTTTTCCCCCTTAACTTTTAAACTTTTTCTGTAGGTGAAAACGTCGGTTTTCGCGTCCGGGGTCAATAGATTCTGGGAGGCACTGCATCGTTGGTACATGTTCAACGGATGTCTTACTGCGACCTTTTCTTCAGAGCGAAATCGCGGTGGTAGATTGCGCACGACGCGCCCTGGACGCTCGGCCTAAGACGCGGCGCCTCCCGCACAGAATCTATAATGGAGGTGGCCAGAGCAAACCCTCGCGTAGCGGTTTTTGCGCCAGCTTTGTATCTACCACTGGCTCCTGAATCCCGCCCATTTCAGGTACATGTGTAATTGATAAAGGATTTTTGTGGTAGGTTTCCTGACTTTTCCCTTTTCTTTGTCCTTATTCCGCTATTCTCCTTCCCATTATCATTATTCAGAATTTCAATCACCGTCAATTACAGCTCTTCGTCAATTTCATAACGTGATAAGATTATCATGCAACAATGGCCTGTTAAATGAAAAACAGAAGAGCATTTTTAGAAATCTGCTTAAAAATTTATGTAGAGGCGTGTATCGTCAGTCAAATCTACACTTTAGGAAACCGGTTGAAACAAACAAGTGGATGACGTTAATACTAAATTTTGTGATGGTGCTAAACGAGAATCAGCATAATAGAGCGAGCAAATCTCACTGCCATTGTGCTAATTCTCGCATTTTCGTGAACCGTCATCGGCTGTACGTTTTCTTTCAGGGGGGAGCTTGCATACCTTGAGGATGCGATCTTGGAAATGTATGCTCTGAAAACATCCAGAGAAATTGGATTCTGCTAAAAACTGACCAAATAAAGAAATCTTGATTCTCTCTTTGCGAGTGTCGTAACTGTAGGCAACTAGATACTTCGTGTGCTGATCTGGACTTAAACGTACACTAAAATTAGAACGTTGTTAAATTTAACCTTTGACAAACGTACAAGTCCGAAATTACGGGGTATCTCGCTGTAAGGTAGCCTACGGTGCCCCGCAGGCTGCTATGTCTTAATCCGGCGCTGGCCTTGATAGATACGTAGCGGGCAGCTCGGGGGAAGTCGGGTCAGAATGATGCATTATCGTGCGGTGAGAGGAGCTGTGTGGGAGTGGGGCGCGGAGGGTGTGGCGGTGGCAGCGAAAGTGCCCGCCTCAGAAATTACCTAATACGCGCGCTGTCACCCGCCACTCGATCCGCTTGGGTAACCACCGCCGCCGCTGCTACCGGATATTCCCAAGGTACGCTCTGGTCTCCGGCTCTGAGGTGTATTTGTACTTACAGTCGACTCCTGTTATAGTGAACTCGGATATAGTGAACCTAAGTCACTGGTCCCGTTTACATTACAAATAAACAAGATTCGGTTTTGGTGAAGCCCTCCACGGCTGTAGTGAACGCAGAAAATGTGTCCTAGGAAAAAAAAATTCTAGGAAAAAAAATCGCCTCAGTGCCACAAATTCCAACACTAGGCTGCTTGGAAAAATTCGGCCAAAAGTTATCTTCCAAGAAGTCTTCCCTAAGTGGTGATAGTGGATCCGTAATGTCTCATTCAGCGGTGGCCCGACAAGAAAGTATAGGTGATAAAACATTTTCACCTTTGAATGTTCACAGTACAAGTAGGCTCTCTACGCTTGAGTCTTGATTTATGACTAGGAGATTGTTTCTGGCATTTCAGTTCTGAGAAAGTATTTTCGTGTTGCTAAGTAAAAATTTCCTCTGACAACATACCTTTTCAGCCAAATTTTTTCCCATTAACTAACGCAACTACTAGCTTACTCTTGTCTCCCTACATCCGGTAGTTTTGAGAAATTCCTTGATTTGGGGAAATGATAACCTTGGGAAAATGGTTGGGGAAATGAAATGATAACTTATGAATTCAGTAGTAAAGTGAATTATTCGTTAATGAACGGTACAGACTGCACTCTAGCCAAGGATTTTAGATCAAGGAGCAATTTGAGGGGAACGAAATGAATTGAATATTGTTTGTACAATTGTCGTTAATCCATTAACATACAATTGTGAAGTCTTTGTTTTATTTAAGCCATTTTATAAAATGTTATTAGTCTTACATTAATGTAAATATTATTGAAATTAAAATCACTGCATAATGTGTAGGTACAAATATTTATGTAATAGTTTTAAAAATAATTGATAGATATAAAATGTTAATGACATTTCGAGAACATTACTTTCTCCCCATCTTCAGAATATCTGTAAAATATATATCATACGTACATACATCATTCGTAAAGAACATGGTAAAACACAGATAAAAGTATATATAGCACACGTACGTGAAGATGTACTTCGTCGATACTTTATTTGATTTGAAACACCAACATGACGCGTAAGTTAGTTCACGCAGACATAGTGGGGTGTAGTTAACTTTGAAATATTATACAGCTTGATGTTGTGATCTAAATGGACCAAAACTCTCGTATCAGTCTCTGTGAAAGGGAGGGGAAAGAAGATGCGATAAGGACACATCTTACTAATAAGAAAAAGGTGCTGCGTGGAAGAAATTTCTAAATTGAGAAAACCTTGGATGTCTTTCAGATTCTGTAACGTTCTGAAAAGAGAGCAAAAAAAGTAACCAATGAATTAAAGAAATTTTATGCACCTATGGTCAGTAAATGATCAGTTATCTAAATATATGAGCATAAAATTGGAACAACTAATGTGCGTGACTACTCAGTTTTCACTTTGTAATATAAATTGGTTCTTCCCTGGAGTGCCACCATATAAATATATCATGTGTCATCTGTTTATCGTGCGTAATATTTCAATGTGGAAACATTGACCACAAGTAGGGAAAATGACAAATATTTTCTTTTGTTTCAGGTAAGTCTCTTCAAAAACATCTCTGATATAATCTGGAATTGCGGTAAGAGGCTTCCATTTGACAATATTTTTTCTTCGCAAAGCTCTTCAGTGGAAATCGCATCTGTGAGCATATGACCCCGGGTGTAGAGTGGCTGAAACAGGAAAACAAACAACCCACCTAAACTTAGTTAAATAAATGTGTATAAGGCGGGAAACAAAAACTATTTTTGAGTGATAAGATGACACAGGTTACTTCTAAATTGAGTAATAAGAACTGTATGTTTTCCAATGCATGAACTATTAAGCGAACTTTTATGTAAACAAACCCTTCTACCTTTGCCGTTCTATGTCTTTAAGAAAAAAATGTGAAGAATGAAATCGTGATTCATCGTTTTGCCAGATGTTCCTGCTGGAAATCGATGGTTCTGTATGTGTTTCGCGAGTACTTGGAACCTGCGGACACTGAAAGATGCTGTTAGTGATTATTCACGCCGATCGTGACCAGTCGCGACACTTGCTTCTTTGAATGGGTCACGATGTGTATGATGTTCATCCTCCGGCCACCGTTATATTCATTTAAACGTCGATATATATTGCTATTGACCATGGTTAAGCTGTTACCATCTCTCAAAACTGCATTCCTAAACTCCGAAGTTTGACCGGGCGTGGACTTCCTTTGGAAAGAGACTATTTTATCTGAAGCAGTGGAATGGGAATGATCTAGTGCAGAAGTCTGCAACGTTTTTTTTGTTACTGCAGATCTCATTGTCAAATTCCCAATATCTCGCGGGCCGCACATATCTCCAACTTACTTTTTATTCCACAAATTTAAAAATTAGTTACAATTCAATAATTATATTTGTACTATGTCAAAACGAGCGTGGGATCTAGGTACAATAGTACAGCGAAGAATCACTTTAAGGGCTACGTAACAAAATTTTAATTACGAAGACAATAAATAGAAGAACAGTTTAGAAAAGGCCAGTCTGCGGGATGTTTGGGCTTGTATCGTGGACGCGAGCTTTAAAATTACCAACTTTGTAGTTGATTGTGCACGTTCTTAAAAGTTCAAGTAGAGGCCCTTTGGGCCGCTTGAGATACGACAAGGAGTCTGCAAGCTGCCCGCGGGTCGCGGGTTGCCTACTGCTGATCTAGAGGGAGGCTGCTCTTTCAAAGCTTCAGTGGTGGTTTCTGCACCTCCAGTTCAATGTTGGAGAGCTAGAGTAGATTGTTTTTTCCGGGAAAGTATAGAAGTGAGTGTTCAAAGCGTTTAAGAGAACAGTATTTTTGAAAAGAGTTTTGTGTTCATGGTTATTAGTGTCGTGTTGGTGGGGGTTTAGGAAAAACGCTATTAAAATATAAAATTGTAAAAGATTTAATTACAATTTAAAAATAGGCAAGGGACACTCCTCATCTTACAGATTTATTTATTAAAATCTGATGGTGCTAATTATTCGGGATGAAGTCAGCAACAATAGTCACAATGGGAAACAAACAACCAAAAATACGAATACAAAGCACAAACTCAATGTTGGTACGATAGAAACGTGTGGTCAGTTATTTTGCTTAAAGATGACAATACTTTCTTTGTCGTCAATGTGTAAAATTTCATCAATTGACGGGGGTCTTGTTCAGAGGTTGGGCCTCAAAAACATATCTGGTTCGCCTACGAGACACGCTGCTGACTACAAAACATTTATTTTTCATGTTGACTTATTTGACATTCAAAGATCAGAAATTATGTGAAGGACGTTCAAAGACTATCTACTTTATAATCATAAATAGAATATAGATTTTCGAGAATTAAAGTACATTACGATGCAAATGCGCTGTAGGCATTCCACGTTTTTTGTACGATCGTGTTCGGACGTGCTGATGTCGACGTCTCATGGATGTGCTAATATGCTAATGTTGGCACTTCGCGACCACTTGTCAAACTGCGCAAAACGGCGAAAAGCATCTTACACCGAATCCTGTCGCATAGTAGTAGCAGCTTTTGATCTTCTTTGACGGTATATTGAAGACTTGACACAATCCAGACCTTGGAAGATAAGGACGAAACTTTATGGTTATTTGAAAGCGTAATCGACTGTGAAAATACGTCAATTTGCGTGGATAACGCGTCCGGTTCGAACGGGTCAGGGCCGCATATTGTAAAAACAAAAATACTTGCGGCAACTCGCAGGGTCCCGGAGTCGGACGTTTATTTTCGCCGCGACTATTGTGAAATTCCGGCGGGCGGGGGCGGCTAAGGGGGCGGCCGCGGCACGGTTAGCTCTAAGGGGCTTTGACCTCGCTGTTGCCGCCGCGCAGTGCGGTTCCCCACGAAGTTCGCGATAATAACGGTAGGGGCGGGGCGATCGAGGCGTTATCGGCCTATCGACGGCACAGCACCGCCGCCGTGTGCAGCTGCCCCGTGTTTCACGAGGAGCGCTGGGAACTACTGCGCGCTCGCGAATCCGGAGGAGGAACTAAACGACCTGAAGAGTTACAGTGTTGCGTCCTTAGTGTAATATGTTTAAGTATTTAGTATATAAGTACCGAAATACACCTCATTAATCATTACAACGAGAGATTGGAGAATTATCAAATAAGGCCGCTAGGCCGAATTCGTTAACCGATCAAGTATTGTAATTAAGAGGTTTCGATTATACAGCGTTTAGCCACTCTTAGAAATTCCATTGTACTGAAATTTACACAAAATTTTGACACGAAAAATACGAGATCAACTGTTGATAGTAGCTTATAATAGTGCATTGATTGTATTCAGTATTTCGATTTATTTAGAGCTGCTCCTGACGCAAATCAGCTGCTACGGTGTCATCCAATCGGTAGCTGACACGTCACCGCAATGACATCACTATGGTGACGAACGATATTCCGATTGGATGACGCAACAGGTGATTTATATTAAGCGCAGATCTAAATAAATCCAAGTATAAATACCTCTAATTACAAAACTGATCTCAGTTGCGTAAATTTTGACATTAGAATCGAAGTATAAGATAAAACAGATTTCTTGTTCTATTCTATTATATTTACTATGTTCTGTGAGTATTTTCTTTCATCCACCATTCTCGTCTCGAATTTTGAAAACTCAGTAAAAATTGTGAAATCTGGCATCTCGAATGGTTACGAAAAAGACGGCCTTGGTGTCTTGAATTGTTGCACGCCAACTTCGACTTATGTTCTCTTTGAAAGAAACTTGCTTTACGTGAGGCTGTTTGTTCTCTTTAGGTGAATGATTTTCGAATGATTTGGAAGGATGAAAACTTACCAAAGTAAATTTTGACGGTTGAAATATACTGCCTAAGATAATGAACAAGGATTTCACGTTTTCGGAATCTAAATTTAGCGAAACACCTGGACGGTAGGACGGTGCTGACATTAGAATAAAGAATAAATTAATAATCGAGTTAGTGCTTCGAATTCTGTTGGTAAAATTACGAGGCAAAATTTCTGGGAAAAACGTTAACATTTGTGATGTGACTTAAGGTTTTCTTGGACCGATGTGTCCCGTCGTAACAAAAATTAGGCCGGTTCACTCAGGTTGCACAAAGGTTTTTTGTTTAATGGCGTCATCACGATGTTTAAAATATATGCTGGTGAAAATTACATACGTTTTTTAAGAGCGATTAGAAATAGTCTTGTCTTTTCACGGCAATTTTACATGCCGAACGGCTGATTTTATTACATAGTTAATTTTATATTTTTCTCGCTTACACTTCAAAATGCGGTACCCTAAACTGATCCTTTTTGATTCGTTTACTATTCCTCTATTGCGTTGAACATCTTGTGTTCGGATGATTTTTTTATTTGCCATTCAGGTTTTCCCTGTTGTGTGCCGTAGACTGTGAAAAATATGTTGCCTTCGATCTGATATTCAAAGAATGGCGTGGATGTACCCCCGAAGCGCTTCTCATGTGTTCTTAGAATTTCGATGGAAGGTGATATTTCCCAGGTATTCTTTTTATCTCTCCGTTGAATTTGAGATCTGAAGCGGGTCTGTGATTTAGAAACGGTTCAGTGAAATACGTGGGCTGATAATATCCGAAGTGGATCTTTAGACTTACTGTTCTCAATAAGCGGCTTGCCTTCGTAAAAGCTGTACCCTTGCTGTTGGATCTCCGCCGTGTAATCATTCATGTAGTTTGTGATTTTATGCCGTTAGTTCTTTTATATTAATATATATATTATTTATTTATATTTATGTAAAGAAAAAGAACATCGTTCAATATGAGTTATGAAGTAAGGAATGCTTTCTGTAATTTCCGGTAAAAGTTTTGCATTCTCGCTTACTGCGTACGTAGAATAGAGAAAGTAATGCGATGCTGCTATGAAATCGGAGATTTTTTGGCAGAAAATATCTTATTGTAGGTCCCTTAAAAAAGTTGTAGTTCCCTTAAAAAAGTTATCAGAATCCGCGTTTGTGGGTCTTTGAACCCGAAAAATTGGTTATCGGCGAAACGTCTGTGTATGTGGCTGATGGCTGTGTGGGTATGTTATGTGTATTTTACATATTTTCTTATATGTGTAATATTTTCTCAAAAACTGCTCCAATGTTTTCTCTTTTAACACTGGATTTTTAGTGAACGGAATCAAATGCATAACATGACATAAACGTAATTACGATGCAAACTTTTTACGTTTTCAACTATTACTAGTTAATTATTGAATATAATTATTAACTATTACTAGTTAATTTATGAATATGATATAAAGCAATTGGAAGTTTATGTGGATACACGAGGCTAGAGTAACAAAAGTTAGCAGTAGAAATATCCTGGATTGTGATGTCACTCCCGAAGAGGCGTGAGCGAAGCCCGTGTATTTTATCATTAAATTCGAAGATTCTCATCATTCAAAACTAAATATTGGGCAGCTCAAATGGACGCAGCTCAAATCAGAGGCGTGTCAATGGTATGGCAGACATGGCACGTGCCATGGGCGCCACTCACAAGGGGCGCTATTTGGAGTATACCCAATCAAACAAATAACAAGAACCCTAATTTGCGCCATTTTACCTAGATACGCCTCTGGCTCAAATACTGTGGAAAATTCTATACTAATGAGCCAAGAGACGTAACAGTGTTATCCTCAAACTACCTGATATGAACATAGTTTCTTCGGTGTACGCTGTTAAAATAAACCCAGTTTTACACAATTAACATTTCGAATATAATGAATGTGAACAAATCGCGCGTATAGGCGATGGAATCAATCGTAGTGATGTCCGAAGAGCGGAGTGTTGACTAAGATATGTACCTGCAAGGAACGGAGTGCCAGTTCCGTAGACCTATTGTGCGATTCTTCTAATTCTGTCCCTCAAGCCCCTATTGGCCACGATAGAATAACACAGGGCATTTCGCGTCTTTCTCTGTCGTACCGCTAGAAGTCGCATGATCGCAAGCACTGCTCGATACGGTCGCGATCATGCGATGCCTGGCGGCACGACTGAGAACGAAGCGAAATACCGTGACGATATTCCATCGTGATGACGGGCCTTAAGAGGCAAAGTTAGAAAAAAATCGCAGTATAAATGTTTTGGAATGAATCGCGAAGGCGTGCGAACCGTCAATATTTGCCTGCGCCGGACGGAGACGCCACTCGCCGCGGCGATCGCGTGCTCTGCGCCGCAGAGGCCCTTTCGCAAATTGCGCGCGATTAGGCCGTCGCACGGCGTGGAAGGAAAGAGAACGAGCGATCCACTGCAGACGGGGCTAGGAGATCGGTGCGCTGCGCAACGCCTTTCAACACCTTCTCTCCCTGAAGAGGGGCTTCCCTCCTTTCCTCGTCTTACGTCTCCTGTCAGATACGGTTCATTCACGTGAGCGAGTGATTGGACGATCCTTTCTGTCAAGTAATACTGAGAGGCGTTGGTTTGCGAGCAACATGTAGAAATATTTAGCATTAATTTGAAGAAAAGGATGTGACATTCTTTGTAACTTTTTTATTTCTCCAAACAAATGTTGGCATGGAACAATTTTATGTTGTTAGAATTATTGAAAAAAAGTGTAGTTCAACACTTTTAACATGAATCATCATCATAATCATCATCATGAATTCACTATCATGGATTATTTTTGAATTAAGAGTTAGTGTACTGTGAGTTCATTATGAGAGTGATAAAGATACCGTGGTCGGCTTGATATTCGGTAATTGTGGGCCTTCATTTACTTCTACGTGCAAGGCTCACTTTTAATTTCCTTATTAGATAATATATGTTAATATTTCTTACACACTTTTCGACACAGTTCTTATAATTTTCTTTTTAAAGTCGATATAGGAATAAATTGGAATTACTCTTGAAAAACATCCCTAGACTCCAACTGCTCTCACTGATGTGAAACTTCCGAGGCATCAGCTGGCGCTGCAGTTCATGTAGCTGGCGTAAACGCTACCGTCAACCAACAATATTCCTTTACGGACACCCTGGCGCACATATACACTCGCACACACACGCGCGCGCGATCATGCATGCGCGTACACACGTATGCCCATGCAAACCCATTCCCAAACAATAGACTCACGCGTTCATACACACGTAAACCTAAGCGCGCGCGTAAACAAACAAGCAAGCGCTCATAATATCGTACGTCTCACACTCAGTGTGAGAATACAGCAGGTTTGATACCGCCTCATCTTGTTTCACTAGCGCGACCCGTTATGTGGTGCTCAGATATCTCGCCTTTCATCGCTGAGTACCGGGATTCAAATCCGGTCAAATTCCCGATCCCTTGACAAATTTATGGTGGATATATCGAATTCGCGACAGGTTTTTTCGGGTTTCTTCCGTTTCCTATCGCTCATTCCTCCATTGCTCCTTTATTATTCAAAGCTTATTGTCATTTATTTACTCATCCATCGTGGAGCAGATTTGGCTTAGAGGCAGCATTGTGAGTGCTAATCTGGCCGGGAGGTCGTAGGGTTCGAATCTGGACGGTGGCGAATTTTCGACTCTGGCTACATAGCTAGGTGGAATTCAGTCGCTGTATGGAGGAGAATTCTCGCGGCCGGCTGCTCTGATTGGTATTTTTCCACGGTTTTCTCCGATCAAGAAGAGACGAATGCCGGAGTAGTACTCTAAGAAACTGTCTACGGACCGCGCGCGACTTTTTCTTTCTCTTCCTTGCCCTAATTGTGCTAATTGATGTTAAAGTGAAGTATGTTCTCATTTATATTTCTAATTACTATAAACGACAAAACTAATTTGAATATTAAAGGATCATATGCTACTTCTCTAGTAATATCAAAACACCTTTTGTCACTCATCTTCTTAGTTGAGAATCTCACTATCCGTCCGTAGCCCAATCAAATGGGGAACTTTACTCTAGATGCAATTCATATCCTGTACAAAGTTCACAGCAGGGTCGTCTGACGAAGGAAGCGAAAGACCTTCAGATCGGATTCGACTCGCGGCATGCTGCGAGAGTCCTTAACAGATTCCCACTGAAGTGCGAATTGGCGAAATATAGAAATGCAATGGAATGGGAGAAACTGTACGCGTTATTTCATTAAGAGATAAATATTAAAACCTTGTCACCTGAAACAAGCAATCAGACAAAAGATTGAACTGAGTTAGGTTGCAAACAAGAGAAAGCAGTACCCCTGCGAAATACGATATTGGATGTCATTCGAAGTAATCTGGTAATGCTTCTCTTCGTAGGAAGATATTACATAAACACACTATCTCTACCACCTGCTTCTAGTTATAATTCAGTTGAAAATCGCTTGAGGTGATCGCTTCATCAAGGCCAATTTAAGAAATGTCCCCGCTGACTAGATATGTGTCCCGTTAGACATGTAGCGCTCATGACCCATTAGACATTTCTAACTTCCCTTTTAGATATGTTGCCGCTCAAATGAGGCTAGTGGGAAAATTAAGCGGTTTCTTGAAAAAAACATCCATTAGTAAATAATAAGCGAGATCTCCCTACTCTTTGTAATTTGAAAGCAATTTCTGTTGAAAATGGAAGATGAATTTTCTAAACTAACAGTTAAAGGTTTCGTCCAAAGTACTGCTTGTTTAGGAATGAGGAATGATGTATGTTCATGAACTTCAAATGTGTATTTATTGCTGGCGAACGTGAATTACGAGGGCACATGTGGTAGCATTTGCTAGTGGCCTTTAACATTTTTTTCTTTTTCTGTTTCAACTTCGTAAACATGTTTTACCAGTCCTTCCGTGACGCAATGCAGCAGCCTTATTAGGAAACTCAAAATAAACCATATAAGTCATTCCGAAACACTGGTCAGAAGTAACATATCTCTGGTATTCATTGCCAAGAACTCCGCAGTGATGAAGTCACAGGATAGCTGCCAGAAGAAAATGCAGGTACAGCGGACGAGCGCAGGGGCGGATCCAGCCGATCATTTGGGGCGGGAGGGGGGCATCATATATTATTGTTAAATAATAAATATTTGTTGTTAGACTATATTATTTTTGTAGTGCATACACGATACCTATACAATATTTTTTTAATAATTACATAATTCTAATAAATAATGGAAATAAATATTTAAATCATCTTGGCCAAATAAAATAAGGTAACAAACGAAAACTCTAGGGCCTTTTGGGGGACCGTGGCCCTATGCTCCCCCCCTCCCTGGATTCGCCACTGGGCGAGTGAATGTAGTAGCCACACCCAGATATTCTAAAAAAGTGTTTATAAACTACATCTTTAATACTTTACCTTTAAACTACGCATTAATGGTCTAATATTATTTAAAATATTTGTATAGTTTAAAATTGTGTGTACGTGAACACAGTGGTAGTTGTTTAACGTTGTCAAACATCGGAATCATCTGACCATCACAGCAGTTGCCGTCAGACAGCTGTTATGTTATCAAGTTGCGAAGTTTAATTATAATTCCCCACCTCAGGGTCATTCACACATACACACCATTCCCACACCCTTTAGTTTGGCCGTAATCCCTGAAAATCCGCAGCCTTTGGGAACCCCCCGGCCGACTCGGGACAATAAGGCGGTATCATGAAGTTGAAAGTTGAAACATGCGCAAGCCTGCAGATAAAGCAATTGGACACAATGAGTTTATACTAAACTATAAATCAGATCCATGTTCGCTTGTACAGGAACGAACCAATGTGACTAATTGCTAATACTCTTCCATAGCGGCAATGTGGAAGTCGAAACTTGGTAAAAACGTTGAGAGCCCAGTGTGGTACCAAATCAGAATGTTCACGGTACTATCCATGTCGTGGATGGACGAACATACGCTTAAAGCTTTCCAGTTCCCGAACATTATTCACAACACGAAAAAAAATATTGTTTCCCAGGTAGCCATTACCAAGAGCTTTTCTTTGCTGTGTTATAGGCAGAAAGCTTGCCTGATGATTGCCGAGAGAAGGAATCGCTGTTTACCACCCTGCTGCAATCTTGCGGGAAGAAAGTCCACTTGAGCTAGTACCGCGGCGATCACACCTGTGCGGTCAGGGAACTTTGCACTTGCCTTGGGCGCGTTTCCTACTTTAATGCGAGGAATGGTAATTGCTACTACTAAGTAAAAGAGGTCTTCACCTTTTTACCCACCGGCTCTGGTGGTAGACGAGGTTGGATAACCAATTAATCGACTAACAGTTTCGCAGTGTGTTCGCGTAAACTTGATACCGAGTAACTGACGTTCGAATGACCACCGAATACGACTAGCAAAATCCCCACAGTGCTGTTCACCAGGCAGAAGAGGCCGCTGGAAGGGGCTGTCAGTTCGTCGTCGATGATGTCACTTCTTGTTAGTCTGCAGGGGGCAGACGCCTCTTTTGTCATACTGCGATTTTTGTAACTTTGCCCCGACAGCTGTTTCTCTGCCATCCAATCGGGTGCTTATATTTCGCTACAGTGACGTCTCTATGGTGACGTTCAAGCTCCCGATTGGATGAAACCGTCAACAGCTGATTCCTGTCAGGGACAATGTTACAAAAATCGCACAATACGCTGCTGCTATTACGACGGAGATATATTTACAAATGGTATATTCTGTTAGAAATTAGTTTAATTTTTCTTAGTAACAATGTAAGTTAGTTTAGTAATAATGCTTAAATGTCTATTTTCATAATACAATTGAATGTACATATGAATTATATTAATTTACTGTATTGGAATCTACGAGCTCCTTCAGTTGGGTACACGCCATGGTTCTATCCTACTCGCGCTCTCTTTGTTGGCACTCGGGATCTCAGCACAAGCGCAAACGACCAAAATTTGGCATGCGATATAGAAGTATGAACGGCCCAGCTGAACCAAGTTGCCAAGAGCATTAAGAACATGGTATATGACCATAAATGTACTGCGATCAAAACTACCTCAAAGGCGGGGTTTGTGTTTGAAGGAATAAGTAACTGTTCATAACTCCGGGATTTCTGAGTATGAGAAATTTCTCCGGTTGTGGCTTCTTGCGAATATGCAGCAGTCGAGTAATTTCACGAGGATAATGTCCTACGCGTGTGACAATCGTGCATAGTAAAATTTATCACCTATTATGCCGCACGATGAACGACAGAGGAGAAGCTTGCAACAGCAACCGATGATTATGGGACGGGAACTGCCAATCAGACTTTCGACGCATGTGTTGTGCAATGCACGTTTTTTTTTAAAATGCGATTTAGCTGTTGTGCATTCCTCTCGTATCCACTCCCAAGAATCCCACGGTGCTGACGACGTCCAGCTGGGGATTGTCAAGTCGCCCGTCGATGATGTCACCTCTTGTTAGGCTGCAAGGGGCCGACAGCGGACGAGCGAATCGCCCAGCCTGAGTAATGGAGCTGCATTCATTCACCAGCCTTCCCCTGCGTCTCCGTGCATTAATCCCGTTGTCGCGGCTGCGTCACCTCGGGCCCGCTGGGAACACCGGTGGCCGTGACATCACCCGAGAAAAATACCCGCGCGAACGTTCTAAAGGGCAGCGGGCAAGCCCCGACAGACTCTAATCGGGGACGCCTTGGAGGGTGAACGATGAGAGACGCGTCCTGTTTGAACGATGTTAATTTGTTGCGGTGCCAGTGCGCAGTTATCATTGTTGAATGTGGTTTCGGTCAATACATTTAAAAAAACGTGTGGCATAGAATTTATGATGTTTAGGATTGAACTTATGTTCTCGGAATAATTTAGCCTGCGTCATCCGTATGTGAAGCGGAGGCATTCCAGATCGTGGTCCACTTTTATCTAGCTTATTTGGTACTCATGCAGGTTATCGTTGCAAATTATTGGGAATTCTGAACTGACATATTTCAATTGTGCAAAATCATTGGATGTGGAGGTGGGGGATTGGTTTTCAATCTCTCTCCTACCTCGTTTTTGTAGTTACCATGAAAACAGTTACAACATATCGTCAATTAATTTTTTTAATCTGATTATTTTTCCACTAAAGGCATTATTGCATTCTTAAGATCAGTAATAATTTTCAAAAGATTTTATTAAGCTTGTATACTCTCTGATTACTGATTTAAATGCTGAATAGCGGGGAAAAATGTATTTTTCCTTCAAAGTCGATTACCGTTTCATCTGATTATTGGGTACTTTTTCTGGGAGCACAGGTAACAAAAAATGTTCACGTTTCCTTAAGTTCTTTCAAATGTATAGGAGACTCAATTATTATCACGTTTTGTTCCGGAAACAACACGATACTTTTCTCTCTAACGTCTGTTGGAAATTGCTGGCATGGAATTGAGCTAAAGCAAGAAAGGAGGAATGGCATAGCGAAAAAGAACATGCACATGTCTCGTTCCCACTAGAAACAAAGCATTTTGTTGACTCACAAAATATCAAGAAAATAATATTGAAGACATGAAAGGGATGAAATCTATAAGTAAACTTTCTTATACGGAAATCAGTTTGAAGATTTTTTATATTATTTTCAAAATATATGAATTTAAGTGAAGTAGTGTAACTATTTCAACTTTGTAGAACTTACTTCTCAGTTTCAATCAAATTATCACGAATAACAAAAAATGAAAATCATTTGATAGTAGCTGTAATGCACGTTAGCCGTTCGGTTATTTTCATCGTTAAATAATCCTTTTGCTGTACGGTAACCAAGTTGATATTTTCACATGATAGTTCACGTGTTAAAATTCTCGTGTGACAGTGTTCACGTGTGAAAGTTTGGATTTTTTAAACATTCCAATAAAGAGTTGTAATTATTTCAAAGGATTAAACTGAGATAGCCCTCGTAGTGGAGTCAGAGGCGATATCTCTGGGCATTCCCTGCACAGTTCACATGATCGAAGTGTGTGTTCGCCGTCCGGAGTTCGAGAAATTTATACAAAGCCTCTCTCTCACTCGGCTGAGTTGACCCCAAACTACCTGTAATCCTCGCGCCAATTCCGCTGCGAACTACAGCCAACGCGCCGCAACTCGAACCAGTAACTCGCGTCCGCCGCGCAATCTGTCCCAATTTCCGTTGCGCGCCCCGAAACCGCTGTCGTTGGCACGGAATCGCCCTGCACCGCGGCCGCCGCACGAAGCCATTGCGAGCGGCAGCGGGGGCTGGAGGAGGAGGAGAGTGCGGCGCATGCGGTGCCGACCTGGGCGCCGCACTGCTTTACGACTTCCGGAGGCAAACAGGTTCAGCGGCGCGGTGTCGGCGGCGTCCCGCTCCGGTCGCTCCGTTTGCGCTGGCCCGCCGTCATCGCAGTCTCTGCACTTCCCATGTTCTCATCGTCATTGGGTCTGAGTTACTCTGTGCCCAATCCTCACCGTTCGCTCAGTCTTCGTCGCTTCGACCAATTTCGCCCTTTCCATCCCAGCCGCTCTCGCCGTCTCTGCTCTTCCCCTATTCTCATCATTTTCCCTGTTTACTCTTTCCTCATTCCTCACCGTTCGCTCAGTTTCCGTCGCTTTGGCCTCTCCGTTCCGACAGCCCCCGCCTTTTCTTGTCCCCTGTTCTCGAACTCACTGTCCCCTCTCTATCTCCATTCTTCCCGCCGATTCCAGTCCCCACTGTCCTCACCTCCTCTGTTCCCATCGCCCCTGCTCTCCCATGTAGCTTCGTTCCCAACGTCCCCGTTATTCCGATCTATCCCGCCAACTCTCCCGCCTTGCCATCCCACCCCTTCCATTCCGGCGCTCGTGCCACATTCTTCTATGTTGTATTTTCCACATTTGCCATCCCCGAAGTACTTCTCATCCTCGCCGCTCTTGTCCCTACCTCTCTTGACGCACTCGCCAAGCGCAGTCATCGTCCGCCTTTCTCGGGCTTACCGCTCCATTTCGGTTCCTTGCCCGCTGTCATTCCGGCGCCTCCCGTCCCGCAATATCTGCCACTCACTGCCAGTTGTGCCCGCATGAAATCCGACGCCCATTATTCGCGCCAAAACCGAATTCATTCTTTACTATCCCACCGGGAGAGATGACTGAGGGCATCAACTGATGTCACTGCAGTGCCTCTGACTGGGCGGTCCTAGGTTCGAGTCCCGACGGCGACAGGATTTTCGACTCGAGCTTGTCACCTAGGTCGAATTCAGTCGCTGTCTGGAGGAGAATTCTAGCGGCTGGTTGCTCTGCGAAATCCTAGCGGCTCTCTCTAGTTTTCCGTGGTTTCTCCGATCAACACCAGGCGATTGCCGGAGAAGTACCCTAACAAACGGGCCACGGACCGCGCGCGATCTTTCCTACCACTCCCTTTTCTTATCCTCTCCCCTTACACACACATTTACACTAGCCTGCACTATACTATCACATATGCCGGGAGACCGGTATGTCGGGGGCTTAGAGCTTGTCCCGGCTGGGGCAGTGGGAAATACCTGGTTGGGGAAAACACCACTAGCCGACGGAAGGTTGGCGCCGGATCCTTTCATTTAGCGAAGGAAGACCACTTGCCACCTCCCGAACAAAACATGCACCGTACTTACGGGATTAATGCCCCCCTAGTAGTTGACGCGCCAGGAATTACTATACTTCGGTTTTTCTTTCTTGGCGCGTGGGGATGTGTCATTAAAATGGAATATCTCACGGTATTTCTTGTCGTTCTCGGTTGTGCCGCAAGGAGTCGCATGATCGCGACTGTATCTAGCAGTGCTGACGATCATGGACTCCTAGCGGCACAACCGAGAACGACAGGAAATACCGTGAGATATTCCATTTTGATGACATACCCCCGCGCGTCAAGAAACAAAAATCGAAGTATAACAATCAATATTTAATATGCGCCCTTACCCCTACCCATCATTACCCAGCCTTTGAAACAATGTAATCACTCCACCTGCAGTCACATACTCTTGCATCCCCTTCCATTCCCTGATCAATATTAGTTCTCCCTCTCTTGCCACATCCATCATGTACACTGTCGACGCACCTGCTCGCCCTTTCCATCTCCGCCGGCGCGCCCACTTCCGCCGCAGCGGTGGGCGCGGAGCCGCTCGCGCCCGGGGCGATGCTCTCGCGCAACGGTTTCCCGCCCCCGTCCCCGCCCCCGGCCGTCGCGTCGCCAGCGGCCGACTCGCATTGTATTCGCTCACTGGACCTCCCTAACGGGCCCTCGGGCCAACTGAGGAAAAACGTTGGAGGTGCTTAATAAAAACTCCGGACGTTGGATCCGCAAATACATAAGTTTTCTCTTAGTAACTTTTGCGTTTTCTGGTTTTGTTTTCGAATTCGTTTATTTTAATTGCTGTAAACAGTCTACTATTAGGTCTGTAACGAGATCGCTGCATTTTAGAATATTCAGTAATAATTTCATAGATATCTTTGAAAGTTGATTAATTAATATATTTAATACGATTTATTTTCGATCAAGTTAAGTTGTATCAAAACGGTGCCTAATTAAGTTTTGGTTACTAATCCATAACCATCCGGATGGAACCCGCAAGCCATCTGCGAACTGTCACATTGGCTTCAAGGTAGTTCCATATGTTACGTCAAATTAACCTAGGTGCCTGTAGCGTTTCCAATCATAAATCATTGCGGAAAACTACAAAAATACTAAATGATTTGTAGTCGTAAAGTCCTTAGAGTAAATCGCTTAGATAACCTCCCTGACGACTGAGACCATTACTGTGTTATTTAAAAAGAGTTAAAATGCACTTGAAAATATAAATCAGAGAAGTAATATCATAAATGCCGGTTTCTCATAACCATATATTATAAGGTGGTTTCAGTGAAACAAAGTTATTTAATTGTTTTTGCTTATTACAAAATAATTCTAAATTATTTCAGTTGGACTCAGAGTTACTACTTGTTTGACGTGAATCTAATTTTTGCTTTACTATTAATTACACAAAAATGCATATAATAGGGATATTTTCCTGCAAACTGCTGGCTTTTTTCTTGGGAATTCTCAGTAGCCCGCGCTAGACCATTGCTTGAGATTCGGGAGGGCGTCCGTGGTGTCGTGGCTGGGAAGTGGTGCGAGGCGCGCGGCCGCGCTGCATGCGGCAGCGAGCGGCGGCCTCGCGTGCCGAGCCAAGTGGGGCGCTGCGTCTTTGGCCGCATGCGACGCGGATCCCCTCCCCACCGCACTAAGACACGAGGTCGGCGTATCAACGTTAAAAACAACATACCGGACGAGTTGGCTCATGGTAGCAACTGGTGTGATTGAAGCGACTCGGACCGGCAGGTCCTAGGGAGCGAGTCGCGACGGAGACAAATTTTCCTCCTAAACCCGTCGAAATCAGCCCTTAAGAGAACTCTGACTGCTGGCTGCTCTGATCGATATTTTCCCGTGGATTCTCACATCAGTGCTAAGCATGAGCCGGAGCAATACGTTAATAAACGGAACCATGAACCGCTCCCGATCTTTCCTTCGTCATCTTGATTCCCTCCTCATACCTTAAACTCAAATCACTTGACACTTTGATTCTTCTTATATATCTGGAGATGACTCGCGAACCTAGAGCTTGTTCCGCTTGGGGGCGATGGTTCGCTGGTGGAGGTACCTGGAGGAGTAAACTGATGGCCACCTTGGAGGTCGGCGCCGGATCACACGTTCTAATTGAGTCTGAACACTGCCACTTCGTGCGATTTGACCAGCATTAGACGTACGGAACTAATGAGGCACGGAAACTCGGAATAATTAACAATGAGTGCAACATACACAGTATTTAAGCGATTTCGTGTGTATTTATTTAAGAATTGCACTGTTGGGTCTCAGAATTCAGCTTTTTTTTCTTTCGGGAATTCGTGTTCATTCAATTGTACACAAATTCCAATTGAGTACGTTACTTGATTTTCGTTCATTCTCTTCTTTGTGAAAACTAACTCCTGATTGATGAAACGATTTGTCGCTGTAACAAATAGCGATATTTGTATATGCACTCTCTTAGAATTAAAAAATATAAAAACTTAAATACTTTGTTTTTAATCAAAAATTTATGCGAAATTAAGTCAGTGTTAATGTAATGTGTGGTAAACCACCTCTCGTAATTGTACTTTTGTCTCCCAGAAACCACCTCTGCAGCCTGGAAGACATGCCCGCCACATATAGTATGTTGACACAAAACCCCCTCTACGTATGCATGTCCCAAGTCAAACGTAATAATAATAATAATAATATTAACAATAATAATAATAATAACAATAATAACAATAACAACAACAATTTAAAACGACCTCCACGAGACACTCATTAGACAACGAACTTGTATTGTAGGTACACAACGCAGATTTGTCCAAACAGGCATCACACTGGATAATCGACATTTAATTATTCGAGTCTTCACTGCTTATCCATGTACCTTACATCGATGCATGATGCTTCTACCGCCTGCCGATCGTCCTAGTGTTCTGTAGGGGCGATGTCGTTGCTTCGCAAACATATCGTATTCCTGAAGACTATGCACAACTAACTCTCTTATTGGAGCCTGAGACCTGTAAATGATCGGATATTGCAAGAAACGAATCGTCGTAAGTCTATGTGCTTATTGCTCGGATTTAACTTTCTTCACTTTCAGGATTTTTTTCTTCTATTTTTGTCTCCTGTTACCGAACGGATAATATGCGAATGGAGGTAATTATGCTTAATAGCTTTTCCCATCTTCGGCAATGGTAGTCATTAGCGTAATGAGTTGAAAGGGCGTCCACAATTCCTTCTATTTAAAGAGTTCTAATAATGAAACGGAATTGGAATCTTCTTTCTCGGATCTCTTTTCCACGTTGAAAGAAATAATGTAGTTTCAAATTTTATTATAAAACTGATGGCTTTGACACTGGTATCGTTTTTAATTATGACATGAAGACATTTTTGACTTAAAAATTTGAAATGTTTTGATATTTTTGAGACTGATTAAAAAACGTTACGTGGAAGTTACACTTTTATTGTATCACCATTACAAACTAATAAAAGGTTCATGATTTTTTCAAACGAACGCTGTAGTCAGAAGTTTTCCAAAGGAGACGCATAGGAGACATGCAAAATAAAAATATTCATTCAAGAAATAAAACCTGTTTTTTCAATCAAATGATTTTAAGATGTACCTCCTTACGTTTGAAGCTCGAATGTTATATGCATTTTCGTGGACAATGTTTCCTTTGATCTTGCTGATTGGGTGAAACCTTGTAACTTTTCAACGATTCACTTACTTACAACGATTTACTTATTTTTTGAAAATATGGAACTTTGTAAGAATGACGAACAAACGCGTACATTGCCGCATCTTCCTAACTGTTGCTGGCTTCGTGCTTTTTACATGTGCGTGCGCTCTCGTTACAGGCCGCTTTTCACATCCTTTAGAGATGGTTGATACTATGAGTACCGAGTACAGACATGTTTATTTGTGTACATTGCATGTGAAATAGGTCAGAGGAAGTGTTTGAAAAAACGAGTTAGGGGAATTAAGTAACATTTTTACAGATCTACTCCATTTCTTGTGCGAGTTCATTACCCGCGACCATTTTCTTTGTAATTTTTGCAATTCAATTACTTGCCATATCTGAGTTTAGTTGATTTTGCGGAGCTTTTTAGTCACTTTATTTTGTACAATTTGTAATAGTTTTTACAATGAATTTCTCGTGTTTTATTTTTCCGAGTTCACCACTGACAAAAGAAATTAACTGCCAATAAACTATCCAAAATTGTTACGTTTGTAGCATGTGCGATATAGCCTGTGTTCTACATAGCGTACGGAATGTTGCAAATGCTTATTGTCACTTATCATTCCACATTATAGATGTAATTCTGGAGGTTAATCAATGGACAGTCCTATTCAAATTATCATTATAGTTATTACAGCAATTCGAGTAACGTGAGGATTATTGTAGAAATCAACAAAATGAGACCCCCAATTTTGTATCATTTTCAAAACTTACCATGCACGTTTGGCGCAAAACTGGTTAACAGCAAACTACAACAATAGATGCAGGAAGCACACCGGAACCTCGATCATGGTTCCGCCACACCCCATGATATACTTCTCGCATCATACCGTGCGACTAAAAATGGCGTAAATTGCATCCCCAGTTCCGCGATGCATTGTGCTGCACGGCGCTCCAAAGACATTTCCTGGCCCGGCGGACGCGCGTTGCGCGGGCGTATCGCTTTCGTCGGTGGCCTCCGCTGGGCATCCTGCCCGTTCATCACGGCCGACGGCTAGCGATTTCTATCTGGGCGGGGGCGACCTGGGGGCTGCTGAGGGGAGGGGCAGGTGAGTGCAGCGTTCGGGTCCTTAAAAAACAATTAAAAAAGAAAAAAAACAAAAAAGACGCTACTCAACATAAAAACAACAACAACTCCACCTGAGGTAGCTCAGGGCAGTTTTGCCTCTGTAGCGCGTCTGACCAGGAAGTCCTTCAACTTCGGTGGTGTAACGGTTAGTAGTATCTGTTAAACTCAAGTTCGCTGGTTCAAACCTGATCGAAGCTGTGGATTTTTAAGGTCGAAAAAATCATTCGTACGCCTTTCCTCAGAGGGAAAGTGAAAGCTGCCCAATGTTGTAGATGTACTGCGTAGTAAAAGCAGTAAGCCTGAAAAAGAAGCCTCTTGAGCAAAATTCAAATCGCCTATTTCGACGCCCAAGTGATATCTCCTTTCTCTGCCAGATAGTGAAAGGAGTGTAGCGGAATTTGCATGGTCAGGCGGAAGAGCAGGCCTGCTGACCTGAGCCTCGCCTAGGGAAAATAAGGCATAATTGAATTGAATGAATTGAATTCCTGGTATTCGTGTCCCAACAGGGGGTGGGGGCTGGGACGGATCCCCGCTTCGGAGAGGTGATGGGGAGAGAAACACCAATATACCACGCACACACTACAATAACGGGACCAACGGCCATTACAGTTAACGCGTCAAGAAACACAAAATAATCAATCGAAAAATAAACAGCTTAGCATTCAACATTCTTATAATCTACCCTGGCAATATTTCCGGCAGCTGTTCATAAAATAACGCCTCTTTATTGACATGATTATCCACAGTGATTTGTCACACCATAGTGATTTGTCACCTGAGATATTGTGTTGGAAACTTTGCACTATTCCAGTTGCGCGATTAAGGACACATTTGAATTGGTGTTTTAATCGAACTTCTGATTAGGCTTTCAGTTTGTTTTTTTCTCAAATGTGAAAATGGCTTTATTTATTTAAATTTATTTACCTTGGAATTCAATGATTTAATAAATTGGTATCGAAATCCCTGAGGAATGCACCTTTCCCTTGCGGTAGTTCCCCTTTCGTCCGCTGCTGGCGCCACCGGGGCCAAGGCTACGCCCTGTAGCTGAGCACCCCCTCCCCATGGCAAGCTTCTCACAATTAGGAGCGCGGACGTAAATGAAGTAGATTTGAGTTGGGCGAGCAAGCGCGTACTTCGCAAGACCGCACGAACACTGATTAAATGTGTTCTCGTGAAATTGTGGGCCAAGGCTGGAAGATATTCCAGCGGAGTTTCCGTGCAGAGGAAATGAGCGGTTGGCGTCGTCGGGGTAATGAAAAGGAATCTGGGGGGGATGTGATTCGTTGTAATTTATGAGGATTATAATGTAAGAAAAACAACCACGTTGGAGGAAAGGGCGGGTCACTTGCTTTTGACGTGGAGATCCGGGTGCCTGTTAAGAAGAGCAAGCTTGTTATTTCGTTGAATGCCCAAATAAATTACGTCGCTTTGAAAGGTTGGGTTTTTATAGCAGCTCAGTGCAGTTGAGGGTCGGAGGGTACAAAAGAATGGGGCACATCCAGAAGGTGGCAATTTAAACAATACATTCCATACTTTTATTTCTTGTCATTAGTTGTCACTAAAATATGGTGTGGTGGAACAAAAATCATAATAGTGTAAAGAGCTGAAAGTCTTACGTTTGGTACCTCACCTATTGGAAAAAACCGCACCTAGACCAAAGTTTTCAACAAAGATGTTCTCTCATTAAAACGGCATGCGGTTTGCTTTGGATGTATCTGAAGCAACGCTTAGTAAAATGAAATATAATGTAGAAAAGTTCAAAAAGTAAACGTGTATTCCTGTTATTGATTATAGAAAGAATTCATCATTTCTTAGACGTGTGATCACAATTGAAGATTCTGAGTTATGCTTTATAAAAAAAACACCAAACATAACAAACCTGAGGATGGGTTATGTGAACTACAGTGTGATTTTCTGAATCCATTAAAAAGGTAAAAAGAGCACGTGCGAATTCATGATGTCTTATTTCCATTGCAGAACAATGGCATTTCTTCTCTTTTCGAGTTACAAAGTTCCTTAGTTAAATGTTACAATATCCATGAGAATTTAAATATGAAATATTGTTATCAAACAAAGAAATCAAATTACTAGTGGATATTTTACGGTTTAGTTTTGTAGTTTCTCGAAGTATATATTTTTTGGGTCCGCAAATAATTACTGCCTCTTTTCATTTCTGACGTATGTTCGGTTAAGTTCCTGCCGGAAGTCCATTTACATGAAGATTTTAGTTTCTATATTTTTAGAAGCCGTTACATTATTTGTGACAAACAGCAGGCAAGCGCAGAAGAAACCTCCTGTGCTGTATTTCTGCGGAAACTTTTATTATCCTATAAACCGGAAAATGTGGAGCCTCCCTTTAAAGCGGGGCGGGCTGTAGAACGGACTGCTGTCCCGGCTTCCGCAGCCGTCTAGCACAGGTTTTAATGTGAAATCCCTCCAATAGCTACGATGTGATCTTGAAACTACTCTCGAGAAATAAAAAGAATTTTTAGAAACTTTGCTTCTGTTAAGAAAACAGCGTTTTGCCCTCCTCTATTCGTCAGTGCATTTTCAGTTCAGAATCTCATGAGATTTTCAACATCTGTTTTGGTTTCGATAACATATGTTTGAGTGCATTTCTCAATAATAATTCTTGTGATTTGGATTAAGAGGGAGAGAAAGAAATGAGGAAGGGAAAGAAAAAATTAATGAAATACGCGCAGAAACAAAAAAATCAAAGAAATACACGGAGAAAAAGAAAACAAAAGGAGAGAAAAGGGAAGTCAGTATTGGGAAGAAAAGAGTACACAGGCATTGCCCTATAATGAGTAGTGGGGGTGCGGGCAAGGGCATGGCGGGGGTGAAGGCTGAGCAGCAAGGGAGCAGGAGTAAGCGGCTGGTTGTGAGTGCTAGCAGTAACTAACGTAGGCGGAGTATTGATTGATTAGTTATTCCGGGCGTGTCAACTGCTAAGGTCATTGGGTCCGTAAGTGTAGTGCATGTGTTTGCTCGGGAGGTAGCGGTGATCATCCTCCGCTGGATGGTGAGATCGGGCGCTGACCTACCGTCGAATTGCGAGATTTTCCCCAACCTGAGAGATTTTCCCCAACCCAATTGCGAGATCTCCCACCAACTGGGTACTATCCCAGTCGGGACAAGCTCTAAACGTCCGAACGGTCTCCCGGCATGGATATTGTAGCGAATGTTGGTGTAAGTGTGCAAGTGTAGGGGCAAGATACGACAAGGAAGAGGAATGAAAGATCGCGGGCGGTCGTAGCTCGTTTGTTACGATACTGCTCCGGCATTCGCCTGGTGTTGATCGGAATCCACGGATCCACGGAAAACTACTGATCAGAGCAGCGAGCCGCTTGAATTCTCCTCCAGACAGCGACAGAACTCGACCAAGCTATCGCCGAAAACCTGCTACCGTCGGGACTCGGACCTAGGACTTCCCGGCCTGAGCCACCTCTCTCGGTTTGCGCGCGTAGGTGCACAAGCGACGGCGAGGTTGGGCGCGGGCGGTGGCGGAGGACAGCTGTGGCGTGGGCGGGGGATCGTGGTCGATGGCGGAGGCGAGCAGCGGCGTGGGCGGGGGGCGTGGTCGAAAGGCGGGCGGCGCGCGCCCCTCCGCGCCCCGGACAATGGGCGTGCGTGCCGGGCGCCCTAATTGCCGCCGCGGGCTGCAGTCCCGCCGCCGTCTCTGATTGATCGGAGCGCGGGCGCTTGCGTCAGGGCCCTGCGCGGCGGATGCTGCCTTCGGACGCTCGTGGAGGGCGTGCAGCAGCAGAGGCCAGTGCTCTGGTCCAGTGCTTCACAGCTATTTTAACAGATGAGGCGTTACACTTTTCGGAAATGCCCATACTTTACCTTCGGCCAGTAACGATTATTATTATTATTATTATTATTATTATTATTATTATTATTATTAGTTCGCGAATAGACCGCCTAGGACCACACATACATGCACCTGCACTTACCGGCGACTCAATATCATTTTATCTCGGTGGCAGGTGCATGCGATTCATCAGGGGATCATTATTAAGCTGAATTCGATTTTTATCCCCCAGAATTGTTACTCCTGATGGTATGGAAGATGGAATGATGATAATGAAAGGTGAATGGACGGCACACACATACAGACATATACAAACACACCCATGCCCGAGGCGGGACTCGAACCCGCGATCCTTCCGTCCTTGAACGCCTTGTCACTACTGGCTTAGCGATCTCGGTTACCCAGACCGGTTGTTGTTGTTATTATTATTATAATAATAATTTGTTATTATTATTATTATTATTATTATTAAATTTGAATTTGAAATGTTTCTTGTCTGGCGTCATATTGCTTGAAGCCGTCACCCTTGAGAAGGTCTGTATCTTACCAAATCGGAGCGCTGGATAAACCGTTAAAAGCAAGTTGTTGTTCCTTGGACGAGGGCGTGGTGCCGTGGACCGCGCGGGAGGCTAGCGGCTGTGGAGGCGCGGTGTGAGCGGGCGCGGGTCAGGGGTCGCGGGTCGTGCCCCGGGACTGCGTCTCCGCCTCCGCCTCGCGCAGCCACGCCCCTCAGTGGGCCAGGCGGCCAAAGCGCGGCCCGAAATACAGCAGCAGGCGCGGTTCAATCAAAATAAAAAATCGTGTAGCAATAGTGGATTTGTGTGCGTCTTAAAAACGTTTGAACCACAGGTATATTGCTCCTAAATGTTTTACGCGCACTTGTGAGGAGTCGGAATAAATATCGTGGGTGGAAGGTTCCAAAAATGATATCCTTAATTTGGTTTCATTATAAAAAATATTTGTTACTGAAAATTATGCAATATGCATTAAATCGAGATGACCCTGTGGAGCAGAGGGGCGGGGCTATTTAAACAGATTTTTGTGGTAATTATCGTGGGAAACGGAGGGTATTTGACTGGTTAATAATATAATTGTAACCAATGAAAGAAGTAAAGACATGAAGTGTAATCAAATACACCCCTAAAATGTAAACCGTTCTATCTCTAGTGGTAACGATTTCGACCGACAAACATCATAGAACTGAACAGAACCAATATATACATGAATTTCAATATTAGCCGTTATTGTGGATTCGAATGCCTTATAACATTATTTGATTTTGGACAGGGGCCGCTACAGACCATGATTTTGGTGTTTCATATCATCCAGTTCATTACTCTCTAGTTTATGATTATTCGAGAAAACAAAAATTGTTGTTCTGAAACTCGGTTACGTTGATTCCGTGAGGGAACAGACAAAAATAATAAATGCGAATTATGAAAATTTAATACGAAATTTCAATTTTCTACTTTTATTACATAATCGTTAAATTATTTCGAAAATGTGGATTAATACAAAGAGAATTTGGAAGACGAGAGTGATGTGTAAATATATTTGTAGGCTTCGCTCAGTTTTGACAAATTACCGTCCGGAGAATATCATTAAATTCCATAGAGAATATGTTTGTAAAATAAAGAACTTAATCATTTATTAATAATATTATTAGCAGAGAATAAGATTGTAAACATGGGTTTACATATAAACTTAGAACCTTAAACCTTTAATTCGTTATAAACATTCATATCGTAGCGAAAACAGAACCTTCCTTTGCAAATTTCTAAATAGCATCGACCTTTTTATTTTCTCACTCTTCCTTCATGAGAAGAGGTAGTATTGTAATCGTGCGCCGGAAAACGGCGACTTTTCTAGAGAGAAACTTATTGTCGTGCTCTAGTAACGAAAACGTGTATAAATCTTGTTTTAAATTCTGAGTTGTCTTACATTTACTTGTGTTCTTGTGTTAGGGCTTTTGTCCTTTTTATGTCTGAGTAAATAAATTATTCGTTAGAACAGCAATTCCCCGAAAACTCTTTTAACTTTTCCAACCCTAACAAAATAAAAATGGCTTAAGTTAACCCATGAACTCCCGAGAGACAGTTTTAAAAGTTCGCACGTCGTTTGGAGTAAAATTTGCCTCTTGCATAATACCAACGAAGAAGTTTTTGGAGGTGGGAACTGCAAAGGGTATTATGTTTTTATTGCACTAGTTTGAGCGTATTTGGGTTGCTCTTAAAACACATTTCATGTTTAGCCCACCGAAGGTGGAAGTGCTCATTGAGGAAAATAGTCTGCAATAAAAAAGAGAGAGCCTGGATGTCGTAGCTTGTGAAGTAGAATGTGAAGTCACATGGGGACAACACGCGTTCACTGATGCATTTCTTTCCTCCTCCTTACGTATTCCGAGAGAAATTGGTTCATCCAAATCACTGCTGTTCCTCGTGCAACTGTGCGTGCAACTACGTATTGAACCATGCGGCACATAAATAAGAGGTTGAAATATGAGTATGGTTGTTGAACTGGCGCCCGCCTGAAAACAGGCGTGGAAGATGATCACGACCAAAGAACAGAGTTAGGGCATGAGGTGTGCATTAGTTCAGAGAGATCTTAGGGGAGGGATTGAAGGATATACGACTGTGAAATAAGTTGTAGACGACCGTAGACATATTCGTTGTTATTATTACTCTAATTCAGTCTAAAGATGTTATGAGTTAATTGAAGATAGAATCTACTCCGGATTTCAACCAGTTTCGTAAGAAGGTCTATGCACTATCGATGCCTCTACAATACGAATACAATCCGTACTATGATGAAAATGTGGAATGTTCCCAATAAAGCCAATGCCTTGCACTTCCCAGTCTATTGAATGACCTGGGAGTTAACCCAAGTTCTTATGTAAATATTGCAGAACGAATTATTGTTTCAAATAAATATCGGGGATTCGGAAAAACTGCTGGTCATCTCTGTGAAGAGTATGGGATTGTGTGAAATCTGGCCACTCTTCTGGAATGTACATTCTTTTGTTGAGGCTGTGTATTATATTTAATCATTTCCCATTCAGGCATTTAAGTGTTTATTTACTAATTTATTTTATTTTTTTTATATAGATGCCATTTCATTGAATTTAATTCATTTAAAACCTATATTACGTAGCGAAAAATGTAGGGAAGGCACAGGAAATCTGATTCAATTGATCAGTATGTATCCTGTGAAAAATAACGCTATCTTGTGCCACTGGTTTTCAAGGATGTACCTCTGACGGGAGGGAACGCCCCGAGCACGGGTTTTTACTCCGCTTCGTCTTTTATTACACGCCCCCTCCCCTCTGCCGGCCAAGGCCGCCGCTCGATAGGGCTGCCAGCGCCCCCTGTGTGGGGGTTTATGACGGTGACGTCACGGGTGCTCCACTTGCCTCCGGCCGGCCAGGCAGACGGACGCTCGGTTGCTCTCCAAGTTCAAACGAAAGAAGAGCAGCTGGACTTGTCTCAAGGGCTTGGTGTCTTGTCATCTGAAATGCAGAAGTAGCAAAAATAGTGATGCTGCTACAATTGAAATTTTTTCTGTTGCGCAGTGTAATATTGAATCCTGGATTTTTTTCCACATTTATGTACCGATTTATATTCCTAAGCTTATTAGATTTTCATACTCAAGAACAACAAACAGCTTCAGTTTTGTGGAGTCATCATGCAAGTGCCAGTATGACCTCCGGCCAAAAAAATGTTCATATTATTTTTATGATAATTAGAAAGACATTCATTAAAACCCTCTAGTAAAATGTTTTATTACTTTCAATTAAATAAATTCAATTACATGTAATGTCAGTTTCAGAAAAGAAGTTGGGGAAATATTATGAACATCGGCTAGAAGTTTAATCAAATGAAATTATTGAAATAATGTAAACAAATATGTATAAAACATACAACAAGGTGCAATTGCATCAATAATATCAATTCTGGACAATGATGTGAAAAATAAGAAATAGCAAATAGCACTGACTATGTTGACAAGAATTCTTGAGCCAGGAATATCAAGGGCAACCCACTCAGTCGACTCACATTGGCGTCCTGCGGGTTGCCTACACATTACCCCTTCACGATGACATCGCACAATTATTTGATCCTCTGTAATATCCTACTATTTTTCTTAGATATATTAAAATAATTCCATATAGTAGCTCATTTTAGATTATTTAAATTAAATTGAAGAATGAAATAATGTTGTGGACGTTTTCTACGGGACCATTTTCCAATCAAGAAAACAAATTTCGGTGAAATAAATTAGAAGATAATGAACTTTAAAAAAACAACATGGAATCTCTATATTCTGAATTTGAAGAGGAACTATCGAATTATAGGGTATCTCCTTTTAACGAGAATAGACGTGCAAAATTTTCAATATAAATGAAGATAAAACTGAATCGAAAAAATTTCTCCACCACTGGACACGTCAATCGCTATGATCATCGGTCCCGTTAGTGTAGTGAATGTTTTTATCCCGGGAGGTGGCAATGTTCCTTCCCGATGGATCGTCAGATCCGGTGCCAACCTATACATCGGCTTCCGGGGGATTTCCCTCTCCCTCAGAGTTTTATTACACCGCTCCTGCGGGAACAAGATCTAACACGAAGTTGTCCAACTTAGGAGGCCTCAATGGCCTCAACTAAAACCTTTATTATATTGCGGGTCACATTTTCATTACTCGGGCGATCCACACATGAGACCGTATTGTTGACGCAATTTGCCCCGCTGCTCTGAAACGGGTGAGTGAGAGTGAGAATGAGTGTGTGTGTGTGTGTGTGTGTGTGTGTGTGTGTGTGTGTGTAAACATGTTTTATATCAAGATTACGTAATGCAGTGAAACACTTTGGAATGCTTTTCAACTTTTGAATTTACTAAAAAAAATCCTTAAATATAAACTCAACCTATTTTTATTTTAAGGGGGCGTTGACTCCGACAGGTCGCGTGCGCTAGGCGCCCTATGTTTCTCGCCCTACGGATGTAGGGGTCTTTAACTTTAGACTAAAAACCTTTCGCGGGCCACAATAAATGACTCCTCGGGCCGCTAGTTGGACAATCCTGCCCTAAGATACAAGGTCGCGACAGGTCTCACAACATGTGTGTTAGTGTAGTGTGTAAGAATAGAGGATAGGACGAGAAAGAGAAAATGAAGACCTCCGTGGCTCGTTTGTTAAGATACTGCTCCGACAGACTCCTAGTATTGATCGGAGAAATAACAGAAAGCTACCGATCAGGGCAGGAGGCCGCTAGAGGTCCGCCACCGCCGGGGCTCGAACATTTTAGGCCTGAAGAGATAGCAGCAATGCTGGCTCTGAACAAAACTCAACCGGTAGAAATTTCGAGATAACAGGGAATTAGTAATCAGTGTTCGAGGAATCAAGGATCTCGTGAACAGGTGTTCATGTCTCGGTAGCGCCCACATTCAAGTTCAGAGAAACGACCATATCTTGTGAAACATCCGCTTCCAAAACACTTATTTTTTAAACGAATTCAGTAGAGAATATTTTGAATGAGTTGGCCATATTTAAGGTTCTTGAGTTGAGATGCGTTTAGAGGTCGGATATTTGATGCGTTCATTGGTTCCATTAGTCGGAAAAAAGTTTGCACTGCAAATCAGATCGAGGCCTGACACAATTGAAAACTCACAATCGAATTCAAGCTTACGTCATCGAATTAAGATTTATTAACAAGATGAAAAAGTTATGATTTCCTTTTGCTTTTCTATGCGTTAATAAATCAAAAAAGAGAAAAGGAGTTTGTTTGTATTTACTTTTACCCTTAATTTTTCCCGATTTGAAGATAGTCGGTCTCTATTAGAACGTGTTTATTCTCAAATTGAAGATGTTCCTAATTTGATCGTGGTTGATCTCAATTGAGTTGTGCACGGTCTCGATTTAAATCTCCTTGCTCTCATTGTGAATGTGCCACAGCGCTGAATTCGAGTTACACAAGGGTTCTGTCCTTCTGTGGAGGGCCAGGGGCTCGCGACGTGTCGCCGGCGCGTGCTTAGCTCCTGCGAGCGAAGGAGCGCCTTGTTGTGGAGTACGTCACGCGCTCCTCCGTGCGAGTGCGTTTTCTCACGCGCGGTGCGTGATCACGCGGCGTGCCGCCAACGGCGTCGGGTAGCACGCGTGCCGGGCAGCGGACAGACTTCGCACGAAGGGCGGTGGCAGCGAAATGCTCGAGAAACAACCTCGGGTTTGCTTGAGTTGTTGAAGACCGAGGTAATAAACAGAGTCCAGTTGCAGGAGGGATGGATGAATCGTCTTTAATGGGTGAAAGACTATGGACAAGAAAATAACAAGAAACGGGTTAAAATTTAACCTTTTATCTGTCATTTCTGGTGTTCATCGGGAGTATTGTTCACAAGTTCTTTCCCAAAAAGAAAGGCTTCATAGACGACCAATCCGATAAATATTAAAAATAACATTTTCATGTTCCAATGCGTTAAAATTTGCTAGAAAATAATGAGCTAAGGAATACTTATTTATATTTCTATAAATTAGCATTAAATCATGTCGTTAAACTTCGTCGCTATACTCTCAAATTTCACAGCTTCTTTTGAGCCTAAGAAAGAGCAGAAATGGAAAACGATTCCGGACTTCAGGGCGTGGTTCGTTTCTCCATATCCCTAATGAGAGGAAGTAGACTTCACCAACCCACTAGTTCGTTTACGTCATAACCCTATTCCAGGTTGGCGAATGAATACAATTTTGGGCCTCACAAAGTTAATGGTTGGAAGTTTATGTTTAGGCGTTCTCTCTTTAGTAAATTTCTTTTAAAGAAATGGATACTGCATTTGTATTTCATCCGAAAAAAGCCGTTGATGACTAATCGAATAATAAAATTACAGAGTAATTGAGAACACAACCCCGACATTTATCCACGAAGTTGCCTATATTAAATGCATTAAAGCTAGACACTTGACACATAATTGTTAGTTTCCGCCAAATTGATTGTTAAGAAATTTTATTAGCCTTCATAATTTCGAAGCTAAAAATAGAAGTTTGATTATTTCGTAATTGTCATCTGTTTGATTGGTCCAGCCATTTTGAGACATGCGAAACTCATTAGTTCACGGTGGAAAATATAACCCTCCCTCCCAGACAGATACAAACAAGACAGTTTTGCTTGATAGCGAGATAGCCAGCCTTTTGGAAACATTCATTACCGCTTCTCAGCAGCTAAAAAGTTAGCGTCTCGAATCTGGACGTTCATCTTCTCGTAAATGGAAGCCTTCACGCCTCTCAAGTGATTTTCGTGCACATCCTCATGCACTAGTTTCGATTACGTCATTTCCCGTGTTGAAATCTCCTGTTGCCTTGGCAGCGACGAGTAACATCGCGTCGTGTTCCCGTCAGAGCATAGCAAATCCTGCTCGTGATTCATGGCGATCCTCCAAGAACCTCTTGGGAACAGTTGAAATACGATCTGCAGCGAATGAGCTCTCACACGCTCGTCCTGCGTTCGCTCATTGTTCCTTTTGCGAGACAAAGAAAAAGAAAGAAGCATCGAGGAAGATGGGCGTCCTGGATTTGAATCTGAGATAAAAACCTAGCACGTTTTTCATCCATATGTAATGCTACAAAACATGTTGATGCTAATCAGTGGCATGTATTGCTATATTTTCTCACTGTTGTACGCGCCAACTATTAGTTAATAGTCAGGCAATTTGGGCGAGAAAATGCACAAACTGCAGCGCTTTAGGGAGGGGCACAAGATAGATGGCCTCAAAAAAATTGTGTCCGTTAAGGATTCTGATTGTAATGGTTTTAATTTATATTTTGTTTAGTAACATCTAACTAGTCTTTCTATAACCGTACTATAGTGTGCATCTTTACAAACATCAAGTATGCTCTATACATGATACATATTGACACATGTTGATTGAAAATCTGTTTAAAATGGAGGTAGTTGGATATGAGGGGAGAAGTCTCACGACTTACTAGACTGTGCAAAATTGCGAATTCGTCCTGATGTAAATCAGAGGGTTGTTCATACACTACGCCAGGTATTTGTAGGTCGCGGGCAAGGTAATTTACTCACTAGAGTTTGCGGGCCCTTTGTCGAATGCAACTAATGCGGAATTTAGAAGGAATGTACTAATTGTCCCGGGTTCTTGACACCTGGTCCAAGAGGGTGTTTTGGTGATGTTAGTTGACAGTTATTTCATCAAAAGATACTATGTTAATTGCTATTTCCTCTATTGAAGCGAATATGATGTATTAAAATGAAATACTTCAGTTATATTTCAAATTGTCAATTGAGAATAAAATTAAACATTATGAACCGAAAGGACCATGATTTTGTAATTGCGCTTACTTAACAGTGCAGTAGTTGCATTAACTTCCTACGTTCAAGTTTGGTGGTTTAACAGACAAAGATACAATGTTTTCGAATTATTCAGATGCAATTTTCGATTTAAGCATTTTTATTTTCACATCGGTTTAAATGTGAATTTAGAAGCTCCTGAAGAAATTTTCTATTTCCAGTTAACCAATTGCGCATTAACCGGAATTGTTCCTTTGTCGGAAGACAAGGAACGTGGCGGTTACTAAGTTTGACCGCCACCTCTTGTGCGTCGTGGCAACTCTGCGGGTCTGCTTCTGCCAACCCACCCATAACGGCCCGCGGATTCGGATTGGTCGAATCCTCGTTTCGCCGACAGAGCGCTCATTTGTTTTGGAAGTGGGAGGCGGCGCGCCGGCGATTCCCACGGGCGGGGTTGCGGTGCAAGGTTTGCTGGAGAAGGTTGCTGCTGCTGCTGCTGCTGCTCGAGAATACTGCAGCGAAATTTTCTGTTCGTCGATGCGAAGGACTGAAGTCTGTAGGTTTAAGAACTAGACGACGGAATTACGGTATTTATGGTAAATTCATTTCGGAGTATTTTTTACAAGCGACAAATGAATCAGCCTTTAAATCTATCAAAACCATTGGTCAAATGAATTGCACAGGGTCATTTGAACAGGGAGTCATTTCGTTTGGTCTTATTATTCCTACTAATTATCTTATGATTTTAAAAGTAATATTTCCTCCTTTGGCTTAAAACTGAACTTATATGGCGTTACTGTATAATTTTGATATGTAAATAACCCATTTTGCAGAAACACAAACGTTTTAGATTTCCAATGTCTTCTTTCACTAAATTGATCTTTCTTACCAAATATCCCTAATTAAAGTTTGATTCAATAACTACTACCACTGCAAATATTTTCCATACCGTTTAAGATATCAAAATACTCTTTTCGGCATTCGATATGACGTAGGGGCGCCCGCGATAAAATAAATCTTGATTGATTTTCAACATTTCCGGTGTTCATTTAAACGAATGTTATTTTATCAAATATGACCACGGGACTCTTACTTCGTGAAGAACCTGACAGTTAATTCAACGGCATATGTGCCTTATTTTAACAAGTACTTCAGAGGTTTACTTTGTGCTTCGTTGCACACAGCGGTGCAGTCTGCGGCCGGAAAATTCTGTAACGCTGAGACCCGCAGTGCACGAGCGTATCATTCTCTCGGATCTAATTGGCAGTAATAGCAAGAACATTGTGATGAGATTTCGACTTAACTTATTTGTAATATTAAGGCGGTAGCTAGAAGAGGTTCCCACTGGACTATGGGCCCTTTTTTCGGAGAATACAGAAATGAATTCTGCGTACTTTAATCTACTTTCAAGCAAATTTAAATGATTTTATGTCTATTCGTTAGGTTGGTAGAGCAATATTCCGTTACTGTAATTCGAATTCCACTTAATCCGACAAAAGTTACTGATATTCGAGACTGAAATGGATACTTGAAGGAAGAGAACAAACAATTTTACCAAACCTATTTTGAAGAGTGTACTCCTCAAGAAGTATCCACTGGAAATGTTCGCAAAAGTGAGTCCGAATCTGATAGCTCACAAGATGAACTATGAGGTAAAAAAAAGGTAACAAACCACATTATGATTTGTATTAGCAGAGTATAAATAAAAGCAAATTATAATTTAATAATATTTGTAATTTACATAATTTCAATTATAAATATGAAGTGTTCTCGAGAAGAAGAGCGTGTAACGCATTTTTTTCTCGACGCCACATGTTTGAAATTAAAGAAAATGACATTACGTTCTAGACGAAATAGTGTTAATATATTAAATTATGTAAATATAAAATGAAATAATTATAATATATTAAAATAATATGTAGTTTGCAATTAATAGACCAGTGTGTAGAATGTTATGATCGAAAACTCGCAATGCGTTTTTCTCAAAACACTGTTTTGGACTTCAGGCCTTGCTTTTAGCTGCCCGCCTCAATTATGTTTGGCGAAGTAATTATACAAATCACACAGAAGCATTTTGCAACTAAATATATTTCTATGGCGAATATCGTTGTTTAAACTTGCTACAACTGGCATAAGCCGCCTCGGCTTTTCACCTAGCGCTTCCAAGTGGTTCTAAGCTTCTCCAAGCCAATCCAGGGAATTGAAAGAAATGTGTTGAAGCACAAGCAACAGGTGCGTGGTAGGTGAGAGGTCAGACTATTTCAAGGCTCCTGGATCGATCGTCTCCCACTTCAGTAATTCATTTTCACAAGAAACATGTGAATACATTAAGATTTAAAGTGCGTTTCCAAGGTCACCATTTGATGTAATCATACGTTATCTTCCTTCTATTTTAGAATTTGAGTTCTGATTGCATCGTCAACGTTTCATGGACCATATTAGTGAACAAAAGTGGTCACGAATGTTACCAGAGTCTCCAATACAGACGAATCGCAAATAATTTAACATAAGTAGTTCATGTAAAATGTAACCATGATCATAAACTGTTCACATGTTGTTCGCATTGTGATTAATGCTCTCTTACTACTGTTCTCTTACTCTACTTACTTTCTGACCTACTTTTTTCACCGATAATATAAATACTATTTCAAATTTTGTGTTTAGTGGTCTAATACTGTATTGACTTTGTGTTGCAGGTGAGTTCATGAGAAAAGTGAAGGCAGGTCATTTTGAAGAGGTGACGTTGTTCGTCGGAGTGCGGTAAGATGAAAAGGCTCATCGTTCGGTGATGAGGCGCTCAGTAATTTGTTTTAAATAGAGTAAGAATTTATATTTATTTATTTAATATTAACAAATTAATCATATACCAAGAATGTATTTCCTAAAATAATCTTCCATCGATCAATCTCGTCAATGAGCACATCCTGAAGAAATTTCAGAAGATGTCTGAAAATCATTTATCTGAAATACAAATTGACTACCTTAAGTTAAGCGTACTATCTAAATATTGGTGTTCTACGTAATCTGACATCGCATCTCGACGCAGAAAGGTACTTATAACTTCAGTATCTACCAACATTCCTCTTTTTAAGCGTTGCGGATGATCATTCGCTAGCAAGTTGTGACTGGCTAATACATTTTAAACATAGTTACGTTCGTGCCAACTGATCAAGAAATAATGTTTCGTGTGGCAAATTTATTCGGTTCTTGGGAAAATAGCTGGCCGCTTAATCGAGGTGGCCTTTCAAAAGGTTTCACTGTACATGACACTGTCTTTCGGGAAATGTCAAAAAAATTTAGTGTGGGCGGCGATAGGTAGCAGCTGACAAGAGTATGTGTCAAGTCGGAATAGCTGGCTGAGACCAAAGGAAAAAGAAAACTAATACGGGGAAAGTCTGTGCTATTCTTTAGCACCACTAGTTTAAATTTGTACTTCATCACGGAGAAATCAAAGAGCTGACAAATTAATGTCAGGCTTGCTTTAATATTTTCTTTAAATAGTGTGAAATACCTCCAAATCTTAATATTCGTAGTAAAATACTTTTTTAAACGCTTTGAAAGTCCGGGAAAAATCATGGAAATTTGTTCTAGGAAATGGGTAACCACTGAGCTCTAATTCGCTAGAGCGCAATTGTGTGTTTTTTTTTTTCTTTTTTTTTTCCCTTCAATTTTCCCCTCTCCTGTTGCCCTGAAGAGACGGGAATTTACTCAAATTAGGGGTTTACACAATTAATCTTGGGCCATTTAGGCTTGTGAAGAAATGGGAAGGGCTTTAACTTAAATAAACTACCTAATACTATCTTAGAACCAACTAAAACTATTATAGCATTGCTGCTTTGGGCGTAGCTTAGTTTTATTTACAGATTTTTCTGGAATTGCGTAAAAGTTTTTTTAATTGTTCTGGGCAGGGCAGTCATCTCCACCGCCGTCGGTGGTCGGGTCGTGGATGGGAGCGCATGGAAGTCGCCGCGCGCGCTGTGCGTTTCGCAGGCGCGTCGCGCGAGGCGCATCTGATTGGGCGCCGCCAGCGAGCAGCTGCAGGCCGCCCGCGCTCGATCGCGTTCAGCTTCTCGCCTCCCCCGCGGCGCGCCCGGGGGCGTTTCGTCGGTTGCTGACGCGCGACGGGCAGGCGAGCAGAGAGAGCACGCGGCTGTGACGGAAGAGCAGATGCGGCTGTTCTGGCACCGGATGACTCGTAGAATTTACCAGGACGTCGGCATTCTTCTAGACTCTTCAGCTACACGAGCGATTCTTTTCACACTGGGGTCTACAAAATCAGTTTGGGGGACGTGGTAAATGAGTTACGTGTAGAAATGGTACGCATTCATTTCCAAAGGTTGGTTAACTTGTGTTAGGGGTATCACACTCTCCATTATTTTCGTGAGTCCGCTAACTGGAGAATGTGTGTATGAAATCATTGCATTTATGTAGCTACAATGCAGGAAAAGTGCACTTTAAATATTATATTTAAAGAAATATTACACAGATTATTATTCTTTTACGATTTGGTGTATTGCGAATTTAGAAGAAAGTAAATTACGTGGGGCCTTTGACATTCAGCAATTGTGGGAGGCGGCATTTTACCTTCGGCGAGCGTAGCTTGACTTTGGATTGCTCAATAAAATAATACATATTAATATTTCGACATGATTTTCGAAAATATTTGTATCAATTCATACAGTATTATACGATGTCAGAACAAATTGCATCACTCGGAAACTGTCGCTAATCTGCAACTGCACTGTATTCACGAGAAACTTTCGAGGCCTTATCTGGAACTCTGCCTGTCTGGCTGGAAGAATCCTCAAATGAAAATCGTTCAAATGCTTTTGTTTCTGCTCTCAGGAAATATTTGTTTTACTATTCATTTCAGCATTCTGTTAATATTATTTTTAATAATAATACATTATTACATTCATTGTTATTAATATTATTTTCTTCATCCTATTATTTTGTGTGTGTGTGTTAACATATACACTTTTCCATTCCTTAAATTTGACGTCCTAAAAATTCCTTGAATAAATAAATAAATGAATAAATCAAAGCTTGTTCATTTTTCATTTCCCCACTTCCGAGTTTTGTGGCCAAAATCGTGCGGACATTTATTTTCATTCAGGGTGAAGAAGTATGTTCTACTTTTTGTTATTTAAGGCCCCATCAACTTCTAGGTTATTAGCGACCACTATTGGATTTTAACGTAATGGTATCGATGGGGATGAAACGATATGGTGATGATAGGGGGTGAAAGGACGAACACAAATACAACCATGCCCGAGACGAGATTCGAAACCGTGACCCTTCAGTCCGAGATCGCTATGGCACTACTGCTTTAGGGATCTCGGCCACCGGACCTGTTACGTTCAACCTTATACTATTTCATGCGAATTGAGGGAAAAAAAAGAAACAATGATCGAGATGCGGAGTCTACACGCTGGAATATTTACGACTTTTGGTTTACGTGACGGCATGTATTTATATATTAGTTTTTGTTTAATTTGTTTTAAATATCATAAAACGTGTCATCTGATATTGGTGAAATTGATTATCAGAGAAGTGAAAAAAAAATAATAAGAAACGAAAGCGATACCTATTCAAAACGATTGTTCATGAATACTAAACATACAACTGTCAACAACTATCTGTTATTATCACCGTTAGTTGTTCATAGCGAACCATTATGGAATTCTCCATTTTGCGCAAGAAATGCTATTGCAGCCACCGTCAATTGAGAGATAGCTTTCAACCTTGTTAACCCTACGCCCGTGACCAAAGAGGAAAGTACTAGGTTGTGAGCAGTCGACGAAACATTTCTTCGCCGGGCGACTACGATTAGGATGGCTGAGTGATGGGCCGTGTCTTTGTCTCGCTGGCAGCATTTGAATGTTGAATTGGGCAATCAGTGTCGTGGCTGTCGTCCAGATTATTCACGCTTGTCGCTTCTTAGCGTCGCAACTGTTTACTGAAGTGCAGCCATTCACGTTTTGCGTGTTCATGTTATTGTTGACTTTTTTACTTACCATATATTGCAACTCAGTTGAGCCTTGATGTATCGTGGCAATTGTACGTTGAGTAATTTGTTTTGTGTGCTGGCAAACTTCTATTAATTGAAGCGGAGGGTAATTAAATAATCTGTTGTGCTAAATTTCATCACTAATGCAACGATTCGATACTGAACGATTACAGGGATGATGAATCTCATGAATCTATCTGATATTTGACGCGGAACTTGGATTTAAAACGAATTTTAAGCCTTTCGGGAAGCCTCTCTTTACTGCTTGTTTTATACTCATTCTCTCAAAAATGCAATAAAGAAATGACATTGGTTGTTTCAGTGGCGGCTCTACCATAGGTCACATGGTCACGTGCCCTCCCACTTCTAAAGGAAAATATTAATAATGGACTAAAATGCGTGTCATATTATCGAGTAATAATTCTAGAGAATTTACGTTAAGGTTTTCACGGGTGATATCGATACTATTTCACAGCGCTGATAACGAGGTAGTTGTGGCAACAGGGCGAAGTCCGCAAGCTTCGTGTGACCAGCTCCCTCCCGTTCAGCAGAGCTTTTACCCATAGTGCGGGGAAAAAAGGGAGGGGGTAATGCTCCCTTAAGGCCCTTCACGGTCACACGTTTTTTGTGACTGCCACTGCAGGCGCCACTTTACAGATGTACAAACAACGCTCATAGTGTCTGAGAAATGAAATGCTTATTAGCTCAGGGCCCGCGTAATCTTGATAATATCAGCAGCTGTGAATTCTGTGCGAGTTATTCTTTCTTGAGCGTGTGCGTTTGTTGTTTCAATTGAATTGTTTTCTCTTCTCATTCAGCCGAGTTAATACGTGAGAAACCAATGAGAAATTTCAAGTGTTTTTCAGTTGACAGCCCTTAAACTTCAAAATAAAATTTTTATTAGTTATTTTCTAGCTTTTTTTCGTGCCCTACCTGGCCTGAAGTTTAGGAGCCGCCACTGGGTTGTTTAGACAGGCTGAACCAAAGAGCCCCAAAAAAGCTAACCAATTTCAAACAACAAACTCAACTGAAATTTCATCATTATTTACTAATCGAAGCAATTTTTCGATACATGAAGCAACGAATATGATATAATCAAAATAGTGCATTCCAGAATTATTTTAATCACTGCTTGTTTCTGTTGAGAGCTTCTATTATTGCATCTCTCTATTATTGAGATTGCTACGCTATATCTATTATTGAGATTGCGCGCAGTCCATATTCAGCTTACATCGAATTGTTGAGTCGATGGATCGGATGATCTTAGAAAGAAGTAAGCGGCAGCGTACCTCCCGACCTGCCACTGTTAGAAAAGCTGTTAAGATGTTCTCAACACAACCGAAGTAAAGAAATTAAAAATGGACACGTGTTCTATTTACTGCAGAGCTGGAACTATTAGCGTTTACGACGGAACTGAAGCATGCTTCATGTTCCATGAAATTTGTCCACTGCGATTCCGGACACGAACGTAACTAGGGGCAGTAGTTGTGGCCTTATACGGTTATGCCCTAGGCGCTGGATTGGGAGGTGGCGCCAAATTGAATCTCGTTAATTATAAAATCAATAATTTACATCCCCTACAGATTTCTTGCCCCTAATGAAAACGAATCTAGTTACGTCCCTGGTTCAGGATAGTTCTCTGTAAAATCTGAAAACTGGGCCCTCATAATGACATCATTGATGAGGTTAGGCGCTTCTTTAAAGTTTCGGTTACGGGCGATTATATTCTAGTGTCTATACAATTGCTGCTATTGCTGATCCATCCAGGTTAGAAATCACTCATTACACTATATAACACAGGTAGAACCAAATACATAAGAATGCGATGGGTTCTGCGATATTCAGCTTCTTCGAAAATAGCGCCGCTTGTAGTAGTTGAATGAAATATTTGTATCAAAATTTTATGCAGTATGTGATTTCTGCGTCAAACTTTGTACAGAAAACCTACAGAGTAAATTTTGCTCATCATTTTGTGTCCATACTTGGATCAAGAATGAAATGAAAATCAATCGTGCCATGTAACGAGCTTTACGTGTCTTCCTCGAATGTTCCTTTTCCCGGCGGCGGTTTGGGAGATTCTTCTCCTGCCTTCTGCTTCGAGAGTTTCTCCTCCTGGAGACATCATGGCGTCAGGCCGCGGAAGCCTCCGAATTGCTCCTTGAAATTCCACTAACGTTGGCCCTGCCGATTGTCAAGCAATTGACCTGTCCTCGACCTCGTGATTGACAGCGTTCGAGGCGACCATAATCACTCAGCCACGTGACAACGCGTCGCTCTTTCATGTCAAGGTACATTGTCCTCCCGGACACTACGGATGGGATCAGTATCCTAACAAACAGGCCATGCATTTCGCTCGATCTTTACTTCCTCTTCTTTACCCTATCCTCACCCTTACACACACTTACACTTGCATGGTCCTAACTACCACACATGCCGGGAGTTTAGAAGTTGTCCCGGCTTGGGTCATGCCTTGCTTATGAGAGATACGTGAATGGAGAAAAACTCAAGCCGACGTGTAGGTCAGAGCCGGATGTCACCATCCAATGGGGCAATAACACAGCCACCTCACATGTTATAAACATGCACTTCACGTATGGTATTAATGACCATATCAGTAGATGCGCCCGAAAACGTGAAATTATCAGTCAGGTAAACCACTACGGGCCATGGTCATGCCCGTCATCTCTCGGCATCTGGAGGCGCGGAGTAGCTGTCTTTCGTATCTGTGATTGACCAATTGACGAGCTATGCGAGGACAATCTTTGCTTGCGCAGCACGGACTCAGTATATTCTAAGAATGCTCGTGCAAAAGTTTCCTTTTCGAAGTTCATTGATTTGAAAATTTGGAAGTGTTAAAGTCATAATGAAGCACCTACATTTGGATTAGTGTAACCATCGCCGCGAAGAAATTAACACTTTTTCAGCAGAGGATGTCAAATTTTCTAGGAGGGGAGGGTAAGCGATCCAACCTGTCAATTCGCTTCCGGCGTGTCCGGAAGTCTCCGTCTTTATGTTGCCAACGTTGAGGGATGACGTACAAGGACCTCCAATGCGTTTGAGATGGCGGAAAATATCGCAGAATGATGCCCTGAAACGCCGTTCACGGTGCTTGGGACACGACCGTTCTCGATCAGCACAAATTGACTCCGTCCCAGGAAGCGTAGGCGTCCCGATTGGTACGTAATCCTTCCTAAAGTAATCGGGACACCGGCATATGACCGTCAGTCCCTTATTCACTGTTAGGTCTCTTCTACTACCCAGTTTGCTTAGGAGTTTGGCTGCAGGAGGGTGAGAGAAATCACGACACTTAGAGCACCAGTACTCCTGCTCCGAACAGGCGCTCGCAAACTTGGTAATGGCTCCATTCTCCTATTCCCTTCTCCTTAGCACCGCCTAACTCTGTGAAGAATTTCATTTAATTATGAACAGATTTCCTTATACTGCGGGATCTAAATTTAGGATTTAACCACATTACAAACCATTGGAGAATATTTTAGTGGCTGGAACTGGCCAAAATTTAGGGATCGCCCTTCTAGGTTGGTCCCCTTCTAGATTTAACTGTCGCTTTACACACCATTCTGTGCGTGTGGGTGGTGTAAGAGGAATCGTAACGCTCGAAGCGCCTCTCCCAACAACGCGCTCGCAATTTCTTTACGGGACCCGTTCCCCATTGTTGGCGTAGGAGACGCCCCGCGTGGGCGGTGGCCGTCGTGATGGGCGCGGCCGCGTCGCTGCTCCATTCATCCGACTGTCGTTGCCAGGTGATTGCTCCCCCCGCCGCTATCGTCCGTTGAGTGAATGGGAGACCCGCAACGACGCGCTGTGCCTAGCGATTCGGGAATGAGGCTAATGGGTTGTTTAACCTGTGGTTGAAAGAGTCGGGGCACCGTAAGGATAACCCTCATTTCATACAGCTTTGAAAATGATCGTAGCCCCCCTCCTCCCTCCATAAAGCAACGTTATGATCCAAACGCTGTACCAACGTGTTCATGCAACTACTGTAGTGTGTTAAAAACAGCAGGAAGTGTGTATTGTTACGGATAGGGTCCGATGGTCGTAAATTCTATTTACACGATACTACCACCTAACACAACCTCTCTATATATCTCGGTTGAATATTCGTTACGCATTTCCTAGTTGGCTATAATGCATCGCCCTTACCGACTTTCTTGAAACATCTTCTTTCACTTACCAACCACTGCCCTTACACCTGTGGGGTGGTGGGACACTGACCCCTCTCCCCGAATCTTCGACGAATATCTAGAAGAAGCCTTATTTTGTAATGAAACAAACTTTTTAAAGTATTTCTATTGAGCATTTTCGAGTAACTATTCTCGAGGTGTACGAGTTAGGAAACTATATTTAAAATGTCATGGAAAATAGTCTCTTTATTTATAGACAATCAAATTCGTAATATTTATTTATTACATTTGTGAATAAATGTGACTGAACGTGACTGAACTTAAAAGATACTATAATCCATCAAATGTATACTGACTATTATAAAAATAACCATGTATAATTAAAATTTCGTTTTATTGCGAACTTGCTTAGCAATAAGAAGTATTTAATATGAAAATGCCTCTCCAACCTAAGGAACAGTGTAATGCTAGAGCAGTGTTGTTAAGGTCGATGCCACGAGCGGGAGTCCGTTGCACGACTGCCACGACGAAATCGCCCCTTCATGCAGTTCGTCATCCCGCCTCCAAAGACTACGCCATCCCTAATGTAAACAGCGGGGTTACTAATAGTTTACCTTCTCGACGCTAGTTGCGCAGCGTACCTCGTGGCATACTATGGAGCCGCTACGCGTGCCACTGCCACCAGTAGAAGACCTTGACACCTCTGTGCTAGAGGATAAAATTTTAATAAAGAAAATCATCTTATTTAAACCATGAGTTAGAAAAGTTGCACTTTGCCGACGGTAAATATATCTGAAGGATTTTTTAAAAAAAAATACCTCCTCTGTCCGCGTTGATCTCACAATATAATCTAAGAAGCTTTCTTTCATGCCGATTCGGATATGGAAACGTGCCCTTACGTTTTGTGAAGACCTTGAAACCGAATTATGCTAATCCAGACAGTACTGTTCGGGAGGTGCTGAAATGATAGTGAAGGACATGTATCTTCATTTGATCAACAAGTGATTTCGAAGAGTGCGACAGGCCAAAGGAAACTACAGTTCCTCGACAGACGTTCTACCAAGAAAAGTCGCTTTATGTTCATCAACGGTTTTGTGAATGCTTTATTTCAGTGTCGTTTGAATTATATTACCTTCATTTCAACGTTGTATTCGCCTTTGGTCGTTCCTTTCTTCCTGCCCATCTCCCATACTCCGACAGTGCGTTATTGGCGGAAAACTAACAGGCAACAGAGTTAAGTCGGTGTGAAACGAATGGGGTGCTTTAACTTACAGTGAGGACTCTTGACTCGAGTAGTTCTGAGAACGCGTCGCGGAGAAACAGTTACACTTCTTAACGACAGTCAGCTATTTTACGATTTCGAGCATGTGCTCGGAGGTGTACTTTGCTCTTAATGGCGATGCATTACGCTCGTGCTTGAAGCGCTGGCTGTTACGATCCGACGGAAGAGCGCCCGTGACTATTGCTTGCTAAGCGTTTACACATCTGCGACGTATGTTAAGAGCAAACGCTGTTCTCCTGTCTCCCCTAATTACAATTTCATCTTCGAATGAAATGGACTGTTCTTGATTGTGTAAGTTCGCAACAAAAATGAGAGCGTACCAGGCAGAGAATGGAACTTACCTTGTAGGATTAGGTTCGTGATGTAAAAGTCGTTGATCACGAGGGAAGCCAAACAAACCTTAGCCAAATTTACCTTGGTGTAGAAATTGATCCAAAATTAAAGTTTAATATGCCACGAAATAAAGTCAGCAATAGGGCGCGGGTGATTTTCTCTAAGATTGAGTTATGGCCAGCGTAAAGTCTTATAAACCGGAATGCTATGCTATGTACACAATGTATAAGAAGAATTCACGTAAGAAAAAGCAAAAGTGACAGCTCGCTAAACAAGTGAACATCACATGTAATTCAGAGAAGTATCCCTCCGCCGCGGCAGCTGTTCAGCCACGCCTCTTCGTAACCTCACTTTAAAGGGCTTGTTTATGGCTCCCGTGAAGAGAACTATATATATGCAGAAGTCTAAGAGTTTCGCTCATGTATATGCACGTACGCGAGTCCGCGAAATATTGAAATTTAATTACGCATGTGGAAAAATATATTAACATATTCTCATATGAAGTAAAAGAAAACTGCCACGAATGTAAATAGAAAGAAAAAATATTTTTCAGAGGACGTTCAAATACCTTTTCTTTGAGTCTCACAGCGCAGCAAAGGACCCGTGTATTTTTGTAATGAAGAGTGTTTTATTTATAATTACAACACCCCGATTTTCCATACTTAGTACAATTGCTCTCATAACTCAAATGTGACTTAATTGTTTTGTATGTCAAAAATGTTCTACAAGGCAATGCATTCCTTAACCTAGTATGTCTATTTTCATCTCTTATTTCTTGGATGAATAATAGGCACATCCTTTAAATTCACTCTTACTAATTAAAACATCTTATCAGTGAACGCTATCTTTTACTTGTATTCTTGCATCCTCAACTCAAGACTTTACTAAATTTTCTCCAGAATTGTTTCCTTTACAAGCATCCACTTAACAAATTAATATCTATTTTAAATTCTTAATTATCAATAGAACATATCTCAATAATATAAAATGAATAGATGGGTTTGAAAACTGTCCTATAAAAGTGAATAAAAAAGAAAAATTCACAAGAACATTTATTTATCACTTTGACCAATGGGGTGGAATTGCCATTACACTTGAGCTCCAAATTTAGATCCATCCCAGCATTTATGTATAATAATAATAATAATAATAATATTTTCACATAAGTTAATGAATGTAGTTCAAGCACACTAATAATGAAAACAAAATTAAAGAAATGGTACAGAAACAACACAATTTTTAAACGAAGTTTTACAAAACAGTATCCTATCATTATGGATAATTATATAATATATTTGTTGATACAAAGAAAACTGGCATAAATAATATACAAATTTAAAGAATAAAAATCTACAAATACAATACACAACACAACTTTAAAATACAATCTACAAAAATAATACACATCTTTTCAATACAATCTATATGTAATTTAAATGTATATTGTATATTGTATTTAAATGTATATTGTATGGTATTTGTAGATTGTATTTTGAAGTTGCATTGTGTATTGTATTTGTAGATTTTTATTCTTTAAATTTGTGTTTATATAAAATTTAATTATTTTCATGTGTCAGTAGAAGTTTCCTGGAACAAAAAGACAATAGTATTATAGTATTCGATTTAGTTAACTGTTAATTAGAATTCTGTTTTTTAGTTGAATATTTCCTCTCTTAAAGTACAATGGCTTGTCATTATTGGGGATCAAGAAAATACTTCCCTAGAAAATTAGTAATATCCAGTCTCAAAGGTACAATCTGAAAGATGGTCCAGGGCCAACTTCTTCATTCTCAGGCAACCAAATGTGGATCTATTGAAGATAAAGTGAAATGTAATAGACGACAAAATTTATAGTTTCATTAATTAAAATGTATGGAAACTATACTACAACAGGATCATCTTTGTTATTTTACCCATAAATACAGTACAGTTCTGATTTTCCTGTACAATACTACTACAAAATAAATATACAGGACAAGTAATAAAATATAAATTATAACTTACCCTTTTCACACATCCCGTAAAACATTTTCCCGATGATGCCTTTGCCAAATTCGTCCACTTTGTCTATTACATATGCTCTTCGCCTCCTTATTTCCCAGGAGTTCTCAATTCACTGATGTCCTTTTTATAACACCTAAATAAACAGAATTCCTTCAGTTACACTTATATCAATTGCACAACAACAGCTATTAAGTGTAATTATAATATAAAAACTTACTTCGTGACAGTACTTTTGCTCGAATTCAGCTATTCCATTATGAGGCTCACAACAGAACCGGATTCTAACCTTCCTTTCCTTTGCATTTCTCGGATTTTTCTCGCGAGAAATATAATATCCTCTTGTCGCTGGCGTGAACAAGGATTCTTCCTGCGACCACTCCGACGTTCCACGATTCGCAATGGTGTTATTATTTAAAAAATAAATAAAAACGCAAAGCACAGAACCGCGAAACGCTCACAATCAACACAACACAAGAGCCAGGAAACACGTGCACCAGTACTCATCTTACATTCAAGACTCGGTTTTAAAATAAACATAATACTTATCACACAAAAAGTAAATTCCATATAATGTGTATAAAAAAAAAGAAATTTTTACAGAAGAGCACATAGCACTGCACTCCCTAATTTCAATTATTTCTCGTGGCGCACTACATTTTCGGCGGACGAGGACATCACAAAAGGAAGCGTCGAAATCATTTACAAGTTAGCCAACTGCAAACGAACGAATCGAGGAAGGAGAGTTCAATGGGATCAAGGACACAACGACCACAGAACCTTCGGTTATGTTGCCAGCACTAGCTGTCAAAATTGCTTGTTCTTACATGAATCTCTCTTTACAAAGGGGCTTTCCTCCCCATCATTACATGTTGCGCTTCCGTGTGAGCCAATGGACTCCATAAATTTCTTTTGAGAGAGATTTAATAAGCGCTGAGGGCCGTGTTTGTCGCACTTATGAGGATATATAGAACCATCGGCGATGCTAGTGATGTCCGTGCGGATGCCACTCGACTTGGCTGGGCAGGTGCGAGTGGCCCAAAACAAGAAAAAGAGAGTGTGTATGGAGGTTTGGCTGAACGAAGAGATTGTATCATTTATTTATTTGTCAAAAAAACAGTAAAAACTGTATATGACGCGTGGGGAAAGAAATTTATCTGCGCACATTTTCTTGAGGGCCAGAATAAAAAAAAAAAAAAAAAAAAAAAAAGCAAAAATGAATTTAGAAAATAATTATTTTAGAAAATAAAGATATTTGAAAAATGTTTGTTCCGAGTTATAGAAAATCAATTTTTAACTGTAAATGAACTACAAGCAAAAGGAGTGCTCAACAAAACGTGCGCACAGTGAAGCTACATTTACGTCCAGAAGCAAAACAAGGGGCCATCTCAGCATTTGCTCAATGTATCAGGGAAACTGGACAAAAACCTGATCGAGATGGGGGTCATTGACCCGGAAGCTGAAGTACATTACTTGTTACAGGCGTATTAAATATTTTTTTTAAATGTATACAATGCAAGCATAAACTAATTCATTATATATCTTTGTTTTGTTACATTAAACATTATTTTTCTTTTTCACGATCAGTATAGTCTCTAATTGTATAGAAACAGTTTTGCAGCAGAAAAGATTTTACTTTTAACTTAAATTTGTGTACCGACTTTAATTGTTTTATGTCATCTGGCAATGCGTTGTAAAGTAACGTACATGTATTGTATGTTGATTTCTTGTACTGAGCTGTTGATACTGACACTTGATGCACGTGATTTCTACGGCGTGTGTTGTAATTATAAATATCAATATTGCATGAAAATATGTTCCCTCCGTTAAGTAGGTCATTTTTGACAAATATTACAGATTCGTAAATAAATAGACAAGGCAATGGTAGGATTCCCAGCTCAATGAAAAGAGGCTTGCAGGAATCACGTGGAAGGAATTTTTTCATTATTCGAATAATTTTCTTTTGCAATCTGAAGGTCTGAATACTACAGGATGAGCTTCCCCAGAATATTATGCCATATCTCAGGCGGGAATGCACATTTGCAAAATAAACGCAACGAGCTGCATGAAGGCTGACAGAATTTGAAAGAATTCTGAATGCATAGCATAATGAACTTAATTTAGTGTTTAATTCTGTTATATGTACATTCCATTTGAGGTTTGATTGAATTGAAAGACCTAAAAATTTTGTTGCCTCAACATCAGCTAATTGCATATTGTTCATTTTCAATGGAACATGCGATTTCCGATTTGAGATGCAAAAATGCATTGAAACAGTTTTTCTTTCGTTAACAATTAATTTGTTATTATTAAACCAATTTGAAACTTCTGAAATTGTACTATTTACTGCTTCTTTTTTGCAAAGAACATTCGTGTCATCAGCAAACAGAACCGTTCTTCCATTTTTAATAGACGAGGGCATATCGTTTACATATAACAGAAAGAGAATAGGACCTAAGATCGAACCCTGCGGGACCCCATGCACAATTGGCAAAGAATTGGAAATATAAGTATGTAATGTCCTTTCCTGCCAGTATGGTATTTCTACTCTTGAGTCCGATGTTTAAGGTAAGAAGTTATCCAATCTAGGGCAATACCACGAATTCCATACGAAGGTAATTTTGAGAGCAAGATCTTATGGTCAATAACGTCAAAAGCTTTCGAGAGATCTAAGAATATTCCAATGGGTACTTCATTTTGGTCTATTGATGAAGCAACATCTTTGAGAAAAGAAAAAATGGCAGTTTCCGTCATCATTAGAAAACGATGAGTGATCCCTCAAAGTATTGAAAAAGAAGACAACTATTGTATGACGGCGTCGATTGCCCATCGACACCATAGGCACAACAATAGATTAGTTCCAGCCAAAAGTGAGAAGCCTAGTGGAACACAGGCATATTCGCCCCTTCCCAGAATTGGCACAATGTCGGGACACGACCCTTCAAGGCCCAACAGTTTACTACTGCCTCTCTCTCTCTCTCTCTCTCTCTCTCTCTCTCTCTTTCTTTCTCTTTTTCTTTCTTTCTCTCTCTCTTTCTCTATCTTTCTCTTCCTTTCTTTCTCTTTCTTTCTTTCTTTCTCTCTTTTTCTCTCTCTCCCTGTTAATACGGTATTGCTATTCACTTACTGAGCAGTTGTCCTGTGTGGTGGTACACAAGACATACAGTAGAGACAGAATATGGTATTCAAATTCACCCAAGTACTCTAGCAACACTACTGTCAGTCCCCAGGCTCTACGCTGCCTTGAACTTTCTTGCTAAAATAATTGCGCAAACACAACTCTCAACTCAACATATAATCGCTTAATAGTAGATTGTCCACTCGGCTCCTCGTGTCAGGGATGGAAAACTTTGGACTTTCTCCCCACTAGTGGGGGGGGACTGTTAGTGGGTTCTCCCTATAAACGCACGCTGGAAGTCTAGTGGGTGGCGGCCCAGGTGTAAGAAAAATAAGATGAAAGCTCCAAGAGACCGAGCCGGACGAGATAAGAGACATTTCGTAAGCAATGGTCCCACATATACACATGCAAACATAAACACTCTAGACTTAACTGTAAATACAACAGTAGTCTTTAGCTTAAACTTTTTAAATGCATCCTCAGTTTTTGTCAAAATGTTTGTAAATATATGTTATGTTCGTGTAAATAATAAGATTATTAATGAAGTCAGTAATGGTATTTTCTTTTTAAATATAACTTTACTAAGAAACAGAGTAATTAATGAGTTTAGGATATATTGCAGAGTTATTTATAAACTCTTGTTATATATTATAGAGTCAGTTATAAAATTTCCTCGTAAAATTAGGAGTAATTAAGAAAGCATGTGTCTGACAAGTGACCTGGCGAGTTGGAATAGGGGCTTGGGAATAGGCTTTCTAGTTGCTGCTTAGCCGGTGCCCTATGTGAACTTACAGAACATTAACAAACACATACTGCAAGTTCATGAGGGAAGGTAGGCTACGAGAGTTGGACAATAAGTTAGCTTGCTAAATTTCTTAAATACAAGGTACGCGTTCTAGAACGACCAATTTCGCATATGTACTAGTTTTTAGGTTCTGGAATTCAATTGTGCCATATTCCGACAGTCGGCGTTTCTTCACTACTAACCGTTCAAATCTCGTATATATTTTAGAAATCAAGGATACCATCATTCTATCTACAGTTAAAAGAGGCTCAGAATTGCTAAAACAGTTTCACTGTCTGCTCGGCGGGCTGAGCGAATCCATTTATTCATTAACACATATTTCATTTAATTAATTCATTCGGGTTGTTCTCGTTCATTTCATTGTTGTGGCCTGGAGCGCTAACCAGAGCTGGTTGAACATTTTGAGCGGGGGGTGGAGCCGTGTGTTTTTGTTTGCTGTTTTCTCGGATTATTGTGCGGGTTTGTGGAAATGTGTGGTAACCGCGACCTCGAGCATTTTGGGCATGTTCTTGCCCTTTGTTCTTCTCAGCGAGGTGGGCGTCGGCATTCATTCATGCGGCCTGTTCCAGCGTCGGTGCTCCCGGCCGCCGCCGGGGAAGCCGCGCCGCGCCGCGACCGGGAAGTCACGACCGCCTGCCCGCGCGCGCGCTCGCTCGCGTTTGTTTTGTTTTCCCGCCGCCGCCGCGCCGCGCCGCGTCGAAGAGAACAGTGCACCTCGGCGAAGCGTAATGTTAACGACGCGGGTATGGCTTGGCGGCGCGGAGCAGTCGGGAGTCGCGGTGTTGCCAGACGATCGCGTCTGTGCGGAGACAAAGTTTGTAGCGGAGGTTGCCACGATGCTGGAGATTGGGGCTTTCGTTACGAAGTGTTCTGAACGAATTACTGCCGGTTTTCTGGTGATTGGGCTGCAAAAGCGACTGGTGGAGTTCTTTAATTTAGTTGCTCTTCATTTAATCCTGTCGACAAGTTTATATGCATTTGATTTGCATATCTCATTTCGCACATTTTGGAGGATAATTTGTTATTTTTTCTTCGCCTCGTATTCAGATTACTTTGTATTCATTTTTCTATATTTTTGTTTCTTGTGTTTTTTGAACTTATAGAATAGAATACTATTAAAATTATAAAATAAACTCTAAGTAAATACTATATGTTCTTGAAAATATATGTATTTAACTGTAGATGTTCAGTTGACTAATTTCTTGTGATTGACTCGCGATATTTATTATCGCATTATTAGTAGTACATTTTGAGAAAGGCATTTTATTTTTCATCTTCTAAAGTTTGAGCGTCGATATCTAGAATTTGAAGGTGGTCAGAAGAAATTCGAATAAGGGGGGTATTTCTCTTTATGGGGGTTCAAAATACCGAAACTGGAAATCGAAGTTGAAAGTTACAAAAATCGAGGTGTTCGATCTGTTTCTCTCTTTCGATATTCCACTACACACGCAATAAAAGCCATTCCTGGTGTTCGGTTGGGCTGGGATTGTGCATCCCTGCGGTGCTCCGGAGCGCTCCAAGTGCACGTCCCGGGGCGGGTAAAAGGATTACGCGGCCTGAGAACGCGAGCACTCTACGTAACCGTTACGGCGCTGCCCTCTGCCCCCAGCCATCGCTTCCCGAGGCGCGGCCGGAGCCAGAGCTCTGCAGCGGAATCGGAGGCCCTGTGCGATAGTCCAGGCGAAGTGCGAAAGTAAGAGAGATCGTGCAATTGAATGAGGAAGAAGAATAGACTATGTATTAAAAATTAAACATCGAAGCGATGCACTTGAGGAATTAGTGTCATTCTATTTAGAGTCTTGTTGTAAAGCATGTTAGCTGCAAGTTCATTTTAAGATTAGTTTTTAGTGTCGGAGCTCAGTGCTTCCTCATAAATCGCAAAGACCAAAAAGTGTTGCGGCGTGCGAGGGGTAACCCATACATTTTCATGAGAGAGGTATTTTTAATCCCGTATGTCCCTTTATTTGCGAAGGTGCCGTTTGTTTGTAGCGAACATACCTAGTTCTCCCGTTTTTTTGGCTCATCCCATTCCTTCATCGTTCAGATCATATCTTCATCATCATCCATGCAATAAAACTATTCATCTCAGGTATGGCTGAAAACGCTAGAGACTGAGGATCGTAATAAAAGCGTTATGCCCCGTTTATACTAAAGGACTCTGTGCACCAACTCGCCACGCTCGCCAGCGAGGCTTGCGCCGCTAGTAAATATCGCTGCCGCATTGTTCCCATTATACATATGAGTCGAATGAAAATCGATTTCATTCATGTCCCATTGACGTGTGTGATTATAACTTTTAATTTCTTTAATCATATTTAAATACTGAAAGTAAAAATTAGAAAAAAATAAAATATAGATATTTTAAGCGACGTTTAGTATGCATCTTTTGTTTAAAAATAATCTCTCTCAATATTTAAAAAACCAATGCAGTGTTTCTTCTCCTCGCTAAGGAGGCCTTCGAAGCTTGCGTTCCGGGGCATTGTCCCGGATGCTTCGGTGGTAGTTACGCCCTGCGGTGGCGGGTGGCGGTGGCGCCTCCGACCTCCGCTGGCCGCGCTCAGCATTAATTGGGGGAGTGGCTGCCCCCGGGCGGAGCAGGCGGCTGCGGCGCGGCCTCTGGAGAGAGCCCTCGGGCGACCACCGCTCCTGTACTGGGGAGAGGCCACGAAATGAAAGGGTTGAAATACAAGAAAAGGAAAGGAAAAGAGAAACGAATAGGAGAATGGTAAAGAGGTGGACGGTGAATCACGAGACGAGCAGGTGGCTGCGGCGCAGCATCTGGAGAGAGCCCTCGGAAGTATTCTGCGTAATCGGTAAAAAATAGATAAATGAATTCAAATATTACTGATAGAGTGTAGCTCAGAACCAGCATTGCAGCTGTCTCTATTCGGGTCCTACCACCAGGAGGTCGTGGAGTTCGAAGTCCTTAGTATAGTTTTATCGATACTGGCTAGATAGCTAGGGCGAGTTCAGCCACTGTCTGGAGAAGAATTCTACTAGCCGACTGCTCTGCTCGGTGTTTTTTCCAGTGCCAGACGAATGCCAGAGAAGTACCGTAACAATCGACCTGCGCACCGCGCGCTTTTTGCTTTGTCCTATCCTTTCCCCTTGCTTACACACCCTTGCACGTACATCCACTAGAGACCAGACTACCACACATGTTGGGAGACCTGTCGGGAGTTTAGAGCGTGTCTCGACTGGGACGGTGCTTCGCTGGAGGGAGATACCTGATGAGGATTTCCACCGCAAGTCGACGTGGAGGTCGTCGCCGGATGCCACCATCCAACGGGGTAGGAACACCCACTTCCAGGCATAAAACATTCTCTTCACTGACGGGACTAATGACCGTGATAACAGTTGACTTGCTCAGAAGCCTCAATGAATCAATCAATTAAAATATTCTGTATCAGCACCGATAGCGACTAGTGTTAAAGGCTTGAAAGAAAAAAAAAAAAAAAAAAAGAAAAAAAATCCGGTGATTCCGAGGTCGTGCTTTTGATTCCGATAAGGCGACAGAAAATTGTTTTAAATTGTTTAACGTCGGTGCGTTCGTTGCACCTACCGAAATTTCAGCTCAGGCGATGGGCAGATTGGCTGACCTCGTTGATTAAGATCATTGATTCACAAAATCTCCGTCCGATGTCGGTGATCCGGAGAGCAGCAACAAACTACAAATACTCCTAACACTAAATGTGTCGTGAGGTGTGAAAAAACAAAGACGGAGTAATAAGAAAAATATCTGCATAAGGACATTCCGATTATTCTGAACTTGGAGTTGTGGGTTCAGGTTTTTTGTTGAGTGCCTCCGAGAAGCCTCATTTCTCTCTAGCTCGTAAAGCCCGGTGTACTGTACACGGTACAGTTTTCGTGCAGATTGGACCTGCAGAAAACGTCCAGTCCAGACTGCACGTTTTCTGTATGAAAACGTTTGAGAATGTACGTAATTTTTTCATGCAGAAAGCTTACAGTTGAACTCAAACGTCTCCTGCGGCAGAATGAGTCATTAACGGATTTGTTTACCCGTCGCGACGGTAATCAACCATTTCGATTTTGTTGTTAGGTGTGTCAAGGTCCGATTGTGTGAAGTGGTAGACTGTGATAAATTACGTTTTTTCACGTTTTTTCCCAATTCCTGCCTTCCTATTTTTATTCTCTATGCTCCTGGTGGTTAATTAATACATAATAAAGATCATAGCCAGAACGTATGCACATAAATACCACTACTGAAAGTACCCGCACGGTGCAGTTCAGTTGTTTCTCGTTAGTCCCCCCCCCCCGCATACAGTTTCTGTACAGAAGCTGTTTGAGAATCTACAACAATTGTGCTGCAACCCCTAGCGCTGCACCAACAGACACGGACACTGGTCAGTGCAGTGAAGATAGAGGTTCGTGATTTTTCTGTCATCAGTTCAGAATGTCAGATAACCTCAGATAGGATGTAAAATGTGGTGTATTGCCATATGCGTTGAGTTTTCTTCATTATTTTCTATCATTAAGTGTTCGTTCTCGCGAATCATAGAACAGTAGCACATTATCCTAGATTATTCTGACTTCCCTAGCTGTCGTCACTGTTTACAGAAATCTTCAAAAGAATCTCCTGAGATTTGTGGATCAATAAAAAAGACTGTGAGACTTTTTAAACAAATGAGTTTACGTGGAGGAAGCGAATCTACCTCTCTAGGAGTAAGTTAAATCCAATGCTTACCTTGCGGCCAGTTCGATGCGATCGAAGAAGCCGGTTTGACCAGCGTTACCCTCGAGGGATCCAAACATAAAGTGCATCAAACCAGTAATACTCCTCTGTTCGAAGGAGACTTCAAAGGGTGAAATATCAGACCCGAAACAACCAAATCCACGCAAATTGAAGACCATTCCAAACCTGTCCTGATCCTTTACGGCATGTTTCTAACGACACATTATTGCCTTTTTCACATGTTTTATACGGTGCTGCCAACGGCAGTATTGCCGCAGACGGCCATTCACGTTACATTCGGGCGAAATTGAACAGCTGCTGCAACCCACTCCCGCAAAATCAGCCTACCGGAACGTAAGTATCCCCGATTTATATGTTGCGATTCCTGTCGCGGCCTTCGAGAGAGTGCAACTTTGGTTTTCCAACGTGCTATTACGTGCATCCGCAATGCATGCCTAAAGGAAGCCGTCAATTAGACACGGTGGAAAGCGCCAAACAATTTAATTGCAGAGATGGCGTTGAGTGATACTACGAGTAGTGGTTCCATTTTATATACGTAATATTTTCAAATAACTCGTGAAGGAAGACTGAGGTCGATTGAGAGTAATGGAGTGTAATACAGCTCTTGACGAAATTGTTCAATGAAAAATCTATATCAGGAGGAAGTGCCGTTTTTATTACGTTTTCTTACAACTGTGTCTGCCAAGTCGGTGTGGGTTTGGATTGAATCCGTTAGTTTTTAAATATATTCGGCGATTCGTATCGATCAGCAGCCCCCTCTCCTGTTTTCCAAGAATTGTGCAATCAGCAACCAGTATTTTTTTATGCCCAGTTTTGAGATACATGTAGATAATTGAATAATGGAAGTGATCTCCAGGCTCATTATTGTTTTCACTGAGTGAGTGTATCCCGAGCAATATTTTAAGTGTTTCATAGTACAATGTGCTACATTTGGCATAATGACACCTGACGCTCGCCGCTCCCCTGCGCCCTCCGCCCACCCACGCGCCGCGACACGACACGACGCGAGGGAGTGGAAACTCAGGGTACGGACAGGACGCGGCGAGATCAAAACCGTGTTCGGCTACGAGCACAATCCAGTGGCGGTCCGTGCATGATACATATGACGAGAAAATAAGTCAATTGCACAAACTACGAGTACTTTTAATGAACTGTTAGAGAAAGACTGACGGGCTGACGACGTGCTGACGAAGATGCGCTCACAAAGACTGGCGGAGTCGTAATGATATATTCAAGAGATCGTTTATCTGTGTTATACAATAAAATTATTGAGAATTGACAGTTATTGAACGTATTGCTTAGGAACGTCGCTCGTATGGTGTTCTGAAGGGGAGAGGTGTCTGCAGGACACATATTTTCTTTGCACCTAAAAACTTTTCCATATGTAATCCTCTTTCTATTACTCCAATTTCGTAATATATAATAAAAATGTTTCTAAATAATGTGTTATTTGTACATTCCAAAGAAAATTACATTAACAATAAATGAATAATCCTTAAGAAAAACCTCTGATGTCTTCCTATATGTGCAGTAGCTTCTTAACCGGTTTCAGGTTCTTTGTAAGTTGTTTCCCGTTTCAGTTTCTGCTCACCCAATTTGTTAATTGAGGGGGTGTCGCGATGTCTAATTCCAAAGCATCGCGGTGCATCCTACACTGGCTCAGGCTACTCTAGAAGAATGACCAAACACTGAGAGCTTACTAAAACCCTTTTGTAATAAAAAATTAGGAACCCCTTTCGGGCATAGCTGATTTGGCGCATCACTTTCCATTAGTTGCTAGAACGCGTTCCTTTTTTTATACTGAGTTTCCTTTTTGGATCATAATTGGCCTAAAGAGGTATCACCTCTAAATGGTCCTGATAACCATCTTTATGCACCATTTTCATTTTCCATCAGTTGCAGCTGAACAGGGCAGTGACCTGGTAATGATGTTGGCGGTCAGCGAGAATCGAGACGTGCGGCTTCAGAGTTATCCATTTCCATGACCGTTCCTCATCAGTCACGCCTCGCGCTCTGCGATACCGTTGTTGCCAGTTTAGAACTTCAATTTTATCTCTCCGTCGTCGGGATCTTGTGTTACCGATGATTTATTTCCATCCCACGTCCCCGCGAACCGTTGCTTGGCTCCAAACTTCGTCGAGCGAACCTTTGCGGGGCCTCGAAATATGGGAGAACTTCGAAGCAAGAGGGCGTCGCTTCAAGAGGCCACAGGTTTCCCAAAGGCGAAAGAACATCGCAACGGGCTTTTATCGCCATAATTCTCTTATAATAACTCTCGCTAACTACGTTGGAAAACAACTTTTAGCGACTCTTCAATTGAAAAAAAAGAAGAAAAAAAATGGAAGAATTTATTAAAAGTAAATGTAACTTCAAGGTCCGAGTGACATGCGTTTGCGTTGAAATAGTACTCTAGGCGGAAGGCGGAAGTTAATTCGTATAACGCGATGAATCTAATCGTGCCGGTAGAGGTATAAAACCTTTTTTTTTGTTTTGTTTTGTTTTGTTTTATTATTTAAGGTCGCATCAACATCTGGGTCATTAGCGATCACTATTGGATTTAACGTAATGGTAACTGTGAAGATGGTGAAGATATGACGAACACAAATACAACCATGCCCGAGGCGGGACTCGGACCCGCGACCTTTCGGTCCGAGATCGCTACAGCACTACTGTTTTAGGGATATCGGCCACCAGATCGGCGGTTTAAAACTTTGATGTTTCTAGATATATGAATTAGCGGAGTTGTATAAAATTTAATATGAAAATCAGCACATGTTTTCGCAATATCATATAATAATTACTAGGCATTTCGTTCATATTTGACTTGTAGATTTAGTCAGTGTATAAACAATCCCATCGTAATTTTCATAGAATGGATGTTCTTAGAAAAAAACCTTTTACATCTTCTTTTGAAACACATGCTTCAAATAATTCTTATTTCCAAGTTTTGTCTAATGAACATCCGCAGTGGAGTAAATGGAAAGTAAGTTCTCAAATTTTCTTCATTCTGATATATTATTAAATTCGATCAATTCAGAACTATGATTTGAAATTTCAAATCTTGTAATGCCGTATGATTGCCATCCAGTACGTGCAAGCTTTTGTGATCAAATATTTATAATTCCTAAACGAAAAATTTTAGTAACCTGAAAACACAAAATTACCAATAAAACAACACATTTTTTTAAAAAATTCCGTGAGTGGATGTAAGTAATTATTTTTTTGTGTTGGCAATAGCTTTAAGGAAGTGATTCAGTATTTAATTGGAATGTAATGAATTTATTATTGTGAAGAACATGGGTATAAAAGTGCTAGCAGTGTTTTATTTCTTTTGGGGTGAGACATTTTCTGTACTTTCATTACAATTCGTATAAAAACATATTTCGCTCATCGGAGGGTTAGTAGATGTTCATGAGGAACTTGTAAAATCATAAAATCTATTAAACTGGAGAGAAAAATCATTCCAATTCTAAAGACTGTGCTGAAATTAATGGATGAAATCTCTCCAGTTATTACGTGGGTATAAGCCACAGTAGACCTTAATCTTCTTATTATCATCCTGCGCAACAATAGACTGGCAATCATTCTAAACGCATTAGGACAATACGAATGTACTGGAAATGGAGCGCGGTCTTCCTGTGCAAGTATACCCGGTGCGAGTTTGCCATTAATCTCCCGGGCAATGCCATGGAATCTGCCCGCCCCTTCCCCGCAACCCATCCATAAATCAGAGGAGGCCGTGATTTCGCCGCTCGAGTGGCTCCGTCGCCGAGGTTTGTTGGTGCAGGTGGCCGGGACGGCCCAGCGAGCAGCGGAGAGCAGCTAGAACGAGCTTGCGTCATGTGTCAGTGACTGAGCGGGGGACTCGGCTAAGGATGCCCCGAAAGGAAAACAAAATACCCGTGTATCTGACTTCATTAATCCTTCGCTGAAACAGGAACACTACATGAGTTAAATAAGCTAAACATATTTCTTCAAAATCCAAATTTATTTCAAATGTTAATAAAAAAGGTCAAATAACTATGAGGTCGTACTTTAATATTCAAAACAGAATTTTACAAGATCATCTGTGATTAAACGATATTGAATGTTGTTTAAAAGTGTGTTTTATGTGTTTACGTTTACATTAATTAAAGCCAATACCTTTTATTAACTGCTTTTAAAGCAACCCTACCATTTGTATGTTCGCCAGTCTGCCTGCTGAGATTGTCTGGTTTGGCAATATTTGTTGTTGACGATACTCTTTGTGATGAAACTGAGAGACAGAATAGACTCTCCTCTAATTAGGTTGAATGCTATCTTTACTGTTGAGTCAATATTTTAAATATTGTTTATATCTGTAAGTTGTTTATACCTATGAGTTTGTTTGTGTCTAATGTTTGTATCTATTTTAAAAGTTATGTTTTTATTTATAAGTTGAAAATAACTGAGTAACTTTAATTTACATGTCAGATGACTAAGGGGCACAGTCAATAAATATCTGCATCCAGTAATAAATTTTTATTATTGATTTAACGGGATGTCGGTGGAGAAAATATCGCTTCCATTTTTGATAGTCGATATTTTGTGCTCATTGCTTGCACACCGTTCTTTCGTTGAGATAAACTATGTTCGGAATATCGTTAGTCAGTTTTAAATGCACATCAAATCTCTTTTACACGAGAGTGAGTATATAATCTAACATTTTTCTTTCCCGTATGCAGGAAAAGTAAATTGAATTGGATATTGAACTAAAAATTCGAGTACACTCTAGGAATTAAATATAATAACAATATTATGTACTCCCGGCGAGTAAATCAGATTTTAAAGAACCCTTTTTATCTATTCATACTTTTTATAGTAGTTGAAGTTTCACTTAAGGTTTATTCAAAGCGGAATATCAGTTCTTACTGAAAGGGGCGGTGTAAAAAATGAAGGAGGAATTAATATTACTGTGTCCCCATAAAAGTTTTACGATGAAGTTTTAAAAACGAAATGACATATGTATGCCTTTTTTTGTCCTGAACTACTTAGCAACATTAGGGATTGGAGTTTACCGGAATCCGAAGTATTCAAAAGTCAAAGTTTTAGTTTGTCTCGCTTGTTAAAACGCGTTGTGTCAATCTCTTTGCGAACAAATTTAGGAAAATTAAATAATTTTCAAACTCTCCCCTAGACATATCGAGCAGCCGCTGACTAAAGTAAGTACTCACTCGATAGTGTTGTACTCGGAATATTTACTTCGAATTTTTATTACTAATAAATTAAGTTGGTCCTTATATAGAGCTGAATCTACGGATATCATATCATATCATAAAATGTAAAGATAAATACTAAATAAATGTCTGAAAGGTGATTAGCAGCTTCTGTATCTGGAAACCAATTAAACAGTCGACCTTCGTTCAGCAGCGTTGGCAGTTGTCCCACACCATGTGCACAAATGAGAGTCCGCTCTCTCAATATTAAACCTGCCTCCTAATGTACATACATTATTTGACCTCCTGTTCATGATTGTATTGGCGCAAAATTTCCGTACAATCTCCTGTGATGTAGAATGTAGTCTTTGAGGAGAGATCGTCTAGAGCTGCGCAACGTAAGAATGGGTCAAACTCCAACTAATCGGTTTCCTGCGGCTACGAAGCAATAACAGTAATAACAATTTTTCGAGTGTGCAGTGACGTTTCAGGACTCGCTCTTGATTATGTCAAATGAAAAATAAATATCAATACAGAACAGTAGTAATTACAAACTAGTAGTTGATATACGGTATGTAGTGCAGACTATATAATACGAATTCATTTTTTGCACTGAGAAAATTCTTGTATCTGTTTGTACGTGTGACGACCACACTGAGGCTCAAATAACAGTGCGTTATGAAATACCTCGAAAGTTACGCGATAGAGATCACAGTATTCCTCACTACGTATCCTTAATGTACTCCACCATATAGAATCGAAAGAATATTGTTAGAGGAATTCGGTCATCAAATGTGATTCCAATATTATCAGGAGATGAAAAGACCCGAGGCAACTTTCATAGGAAGATACGTGCTTTAGAGACCCAAAATGCATGACGAATTGATAAATTGAATATTGATTGCGCTGTAAGCAGAAAACTATTTATAGATAACATCATATATTTATCAAATGGTCTGATGGTGAGGATTTCACTAGTGGCGGTTGCTCTGGAGTCGGGCTAATCGAGTACGGTGCTAGACAAAGCTTGTGAAGCGCCACTGATCAAGTCTTCACAATTCAGTCCATTGGGAAATTGCTCCAATCAGTCCAATTGCGAAATGAATGCGAGAGCAATGGAAGAAGTGACGAACGAAATAATGGTGATGCGTTATGGAGATTTTTTTTTGGAATGCTAGGCAGACCAATCGGGCCGGGAACTTGTTTATCCCCCGCACATTTCACACAAGGTAATCAAGAATCGAACCCTGAGACCCAGAGATGGAAGGTGAGCTGTAGGACCCGTACCAATGGGTCTCCCCATGGTAACAACGAAGAGTTTAAATTCGTTCTATGCAACGTGCGTGGCACGACATCTCGCGTTGAGCAAACGGAAGCTCTCGCAGCCTCTCCCTCCCCCCTCCCCGCCTCCCTCATCCCTTCCCCGTTGCGCTCGCTGCTACCGTTTATGGTAACGGTCCCCCGCAATTTCGTTTCCGGCTGCACTGCCGCCCGGTCGCACTAATTCCTTTTTGTTCCCGCTCTGCAGCTACTGCGTTATGAATTTTATAATGGAGTTTCCGGCGCCCGAGTGCTCGGATTAACCACTTGCAGCCGGTTCTCATTCCACTTTGTCCCTCCCTTCTCTCTGTCTCTCCGTCTTTTGTTTTCGATTGTTCTCTCCATCCGTGTCTGCCTTATCTATTTCTCTTCTGTCTGTTTTTCTGTTTATCGCGTCTGTATGTGTTACTTAACTGTAATTATTTCGTCTCTCTGCTAACTCGTTTATATTCTTTGTATCTCGTCACCCTAGTCCCTCTCAGTTTCTTTCTTTTGTTTTTGATTGTTCTCTCCGTCCTTTTCTGCCTTATATCACCTCTTAAGTTTTTTCTGTTTATCGCTTCTGTGTCTGTCCCCTCCCTGTACCAATCTCGTCTCTCTGCTTTCTAACTCGTTTATCCTCTTTGTATCTCGTCTTGTTTATAACGCGTCTCGTCTCTCGTGTTTATCTTTCGGTATTGCTCTCTTTCCTTCTCTCTCTCTCTCTCTCTCTCTCTCTCTCTCTCTTTCTCTCTATCTTTCTGACTCCTCTCTTTTGTCGTATCACCCCCCCCCCCCAAGGGGTGACGCGCCCCTACCCCTTGGGGTGCTTCCTCATTTGCGGGGGTTGTGATGAACTGAGCAGAGGTCGCGTTCGTTGCCGCGTGTCCCCCCTCTTGCCCCTTCCCAAGTGAAATGGCTTGGAATGGGAAATTGGAATTATGCAGAGTGCATCGGGACGTTTTCCGTTGCCTCTGTTATCGCTCGCCTGCCCTTTCGACATGTTAAAGCTACGAGCATTTTATTCACGAATGCGATGTTTTGTGTTTTTTAAATGGTTTTGTTACATTCGTTTAGCGTTTTCGCGCCTCAGCAATACCTTTGATTGTATGGTATTGTTTTCAATAAATTATTCGCTAAAACAAGGGACTCGTTAAAACAATGGATGATAATTTTGTCGTTATTTATTCCTTTCGTCGAATGATTATTTTTGAATGAAAATAGTGCAATTGAAGAATCAAATGACCAGTAAGTTTCTGCATTAAAACATACTTTTTAAAAGCATTTAATATGGAATTTTTAAACTATTATTTCCGAGATTTTTCAGTCATTGTCCGTCTTTTCCCTTCGTATATCGCAACAGCTTTTCATTGCTGATTCATAAGATTTCCAAATCTTATGTTAGGCCTTAAGGGTTTGTAGCCTAAAGAATTATAGCAGAGGTTCGGATATGTGATGTGCTTATCGGAACTGAAAAACTACACTTGCATTTTGTTATCTATTAAGAAAGCGGATCAGTTTGTAATAACAGTGGTCTCTGATAAAATACCCTTTACATTCGTCATCCTAAACTAGCCCAACGAAGTCCTTTCCTCTGTTAAAGAAATGTGTGTATCTGCAATTGATTTTCCGCAGACTGCAAACAGAGTGAATAAATTGTCATGTAACCAATGAATCTCACGAATAAAGTGCGCAGACTAGAATAACTTAAATATGATAAAATATTTTGTCGTAAAAGAAATATACTATTGTAAATTGGTACTAAATTTAACGCATTATTTGTTGCCCAAAACCGACACGCCGTATCACACACATTGACCGAAAACAAAACAGAAGAAAAACGCTAATCACAGAGAAATGATATGATGCAGATTAAATGTGGTTGTGGGTTATATGCGGTTTTTAGAAAAGTGAGGCGTTTGAATCTATTTTCATTGTGTTGAAAGTTCGGAACCCTTACTAGAGTTCACCGGCGGCCTTGTCTTACCATTTTGATCGTAGTTGACGAAATTACATTTTTTTCTTCTTCTTCTTTTTCTTTCTTTGGAGGGCGGTTCCGAGACGCGTGTTTCCGCCCAGTGGCAGGGGAATTGCCATCGCCTTCAAGCGCCGTGTTGTTTCCGCTTGGGGAGGCGTGCCGCCCGCCGCAAACGCCCCCGGGAGCAGTGGCAGCCCGAGTGTCAGTCGCGTATCGCCCCTTTCAGCCTCTTAACTGCTGGCGCCACACCCGCGCCCGCCAGTCGCCTGTGTAATCACGCGTCGTTCCGAAGACATGCCGCTTTTCTCTCCATCTCCGCCCCTGCGCCCTTGGACGACGAACTCGCAATTTCCTTGACACGAGCCAGATCGTTTTCGGGTTTTGAGATCTGTCTTCCGTGAAAGGTCCGCTTCGAAATTGTAGCTCGGCTTGCACGAGAATGGCCTTATACGTAGACGTTTGGGCAAGGGCGTGTGTGTATGGTGTTTTTGTTACGAGGGAAGGACCTCAGAAAAAAACACTGCTACCACCATTATCGTTTACTTCAATGACAGGGTGTCTATGTTAAGTTTTTCTTCGGAATAGTTTTTTGTTTTTATAGGGTTTATGGTGGCGCCTTCAAATTACTCAGTCGTACGACACTGAATCTCGCACATATTAATTGCGTTGCCTAAATGCTTTGGTTTGTTGAAATTCACGTACCAATGAATCACAATCTCTCTAAACGCTTTTATTATGTAGCAAATTACCCAAATAATTCGATTGAAGTACCTTTCATTATACATACCATTACTGTAATCTACGGGCGTAACAGAAAAAAGATGAGGGTTATGAATGTTTTACATGGCACGCTTACTATCTTATTTGCAAATCAGGGCATGCAGAGGATTCAAATTAGATTAGCGGTTTACAAAAAGATGGACGACGCCACGTGGAATAAACGACTTCGGCATTTGTATCGCCCTCACGTTTCGGTAGAAAAAACACGTCCTGCGTTCGTATCGGGAGCCTTTGAGATTTTGCGCCGACGCTCCGCCACGCCCCCCCGGTGGGGCAGGGCGCGAACTAATAAGCGCGCTGGGGAGAATGATGATATGCGAAGCGCCCGCGGCGCGCGGGTGCGCTGGTATGCTGATTCGCGCCAGCGCCCGCTCTGCGAAGCGGTTTTTCCGGGCGTGGGGTATTATAGACGTGCGCGAATCGCGGCGGTTGGTGCGAGATGTGGGACGCTGACTCCAGGGTGGCCACTTTCTGGAAAACAAGGAAAACCGGGATAATTCAGGAAATTTATTTGAAGACCTTCTGGCTATAACATGCTATAACCACATTTCGGATAAAATTGCGATATTGGTGTATTTCGATAAATATATCCAGGTGTTGGGTTTATATTTTAAAGATTTTCCGCAAGAGTGCAGTGTAATTCATTAATTAATGTTCTTTATCATAATGTGTAGAATGCAATGTCTGAACTTTGACGTGTCTTTTTCTCAAACTTACGTATAGTGGCTTAGCTTGTTATTGCCCCGAGGTCTTCAATGCCTTTGGAAAAGTCAGGGAAAAATTCAAATAATTTCTGGAAGAATAATTCGAAGTCAGGAAAAAATAAATTATAAAACTAGATTCTGTTCCTAAAAAAAGGTACACCATTATTTTTTGCTCAATTTCTATTTGTTCGGTTTTGTTTTGTTAATTTGTACTTGATCACGACGAAATCAGAGACCTGACTAATTAGTTTCAAGTTTTCTTGAATATTTTCTTGTCTTAGTGCGAAATACTCTGGAAATGTTACCAGTGAACAATTTTTAAAAGATGCAATTGAAAACCAGGAAAAGTAGGCAAATTTGTTCGAGAAAATAAGTGACCACCCTGTTTGACGTGCCGTTGAGAGCAAGGTGTAAGATGGGATGTACGCCTTTCTATTCGAATGAACGTTACCTGTTACGAAATGTTGGTTGAGGAATGATTTCATGTTGTGTGCTATTTTCCATATTAACGAAAAGGTGAATTAAACCACATGTGGTCAAAATGAACAGGAGCTAATACGAATGATAAATGTTATTTTGGTAATAATAGTATTCTTGTTTGTTTGTAATGTAAAGTTCTCATAGGTTGACAGCTATCTCATGATGTGTTTACTGAACATTACAATAGGAAATTTATTTGTGATTCTAAATTAGTACTCAATTCGGAAAACTTCCTTTCGTAAACCACGATGAAAGACGAGGACATGTAATAAATATTTTCGTATTAACCCAAACATTAAGTGAAAATGAAATTCGTGAAACATTTAACAAAAAATGAATCTAATAAAGTGTCCTCTAATAATGATGGTGTGAGGTTGATTTTTAGTATTTGATATATGTTTGAAGAATTTGTCACCAGGCTTAATACCCAAAGCAAATTAAATAAATTAACTATCTACCAGCATTTTAAGTCGGCATTCAAAATTCCAGCAAATTCGCAGCAAATGTCAATTATTTCATGTATTTCACAGTTTATTTAATTTCTGGGACTGCCTATATTTTGTGTCATATTGAGTCTTTTTACTTTCTCGTATACTACTTATGTAGTATAGAGGAAGTAATTTTGATGCGGCAAAAAGACTATGTTTCTACAGGGGAAAAAAACAAAACAAAAAAACAAACTAGTATTGGTGGCCCCTGATCGAGGGCAAGAAGTCGCTAGGGCGCGGCCGAAGCGGATGCAGGCCAACCCCGCTGTAGCCCTGAGGTTTCGCGCGTCGCCCGGGCAGGCACTCTGCAATTAGCCGCCAGGGTGCGCCCCCATCGCCGCCCACGCCCCAATTGCTGTGGGCGGCCCCGGGCGGAGCGTCCCCCACAGGCGTGCGCGCTCAAGCAAAAATCGTCCTTTCTGTAACAACTAATCGGTGCCCTCTGAATAGCACCTTTACAGTATTGCGACTAGTGAAGGATGTAAAATAAAAGCAAATATCTGTTCGAGAGAAACATTCTCAGGAAAATGTTGGTTCACGTAAAAAAGTCAAAGCCAAGCAAAACTAAAGGATTTATGTGTCATTAAAACATAGTTGTATGACGTAAATTCCAAAAGATAACATGTAGACAAGATATTTTTACATATGCTGAGCAGATGCGAACTGAAAACTCACGTCGAACTTATAATATGGAAACGCAAATAAAGCGTTCAGTAAGATTCAATTCAGCGAGATTCAATAAGAGTTAAAATTGAAACAGTTAAATATTGTTTTGTAGCGTGTGTTGTAAGGCAGTTGTATTCTCATTTTCTTTCCACATGTCATTCTGATTGCGGTTCCTACGGAAATATTGTTTTAACAATTAAGAATCAAAGAGACTGTCCTTTGCCACTTTATATTTTGAAAAGGAAGCTTTATAATTGCATGGGAAGTCCAGTGAGAGATAATAGCTGGATTATGAACGAGTGCTTGAACTCAAGTCGAAGGGTCTTCGCCGGAGAGGAGCAGTTTTCAGATTCTTGCGATACCTACTACTTCCAAATCTAGAAGTGTCGATACGTTCGTGTACGACATTGTAACTGGGCCGCGTAGAAAACATCATTCCATTGCGCACACGCTAAAAGTTTGAATGAAATTCATTTCCAATCGTAACTGTCGGCTGCCGCCGCACAACGGGGTGTCATTATGTTTTTGGCATCAGTGACAGTTGATTCTTTGCGAACACGATTGCCTCACAGATATGCGACGCCAATCATGTGGCATGCGATGATTGCTGCATAGACTCTTGGGTCATGTCCAGAGACCTGTCCACGTTCAGCCCGAAAAGAGGAACTGTCGCCCTGCCCCTTCTTCGCCTTGGGAGAGGGAGAGAAAAGCTCAACCTAATAGGTAGTTTTCTAAGCAATGTTAGCATGACAATAATGAATCAACATCATCGCTGTATCGGTACCAGAACTTCAGTATTGATGTAGAAAGTGGACATCAACGGCACATCTAAAGATCGTTAAAATGAAGTTAGCCCTTGAAGCTCCGTTATTGCAATATTGCCTCCATCCCCATTGAGGAAGATGGAGATTCAGAAATTGTCAGTTAAAAATGTATGAGGAGAAGTATTAGCCAGTTCATATTGCTTCTTGTAACTCAGAACATAAACAGGCAAATGCAGTCACAGATGCACACGCTCAAAGTGGGACACGGACCAACGACACAATAAACTTATGTGCTAGGCGTCTACGACACTTCCGCCGTTGGCACCTGGCGTATTTCTTCTTTTTTTATGTCGCTTTGATGTTCGCCAGGGTGTTGGTGTGGCTTATTTCGCACCTGTCGTTTATGTCTGCGGTGACGATGGGGGAGTTTTTCCGCTCTTTTGCCTTCCAGCCATGCTCAGGAACCTGTGCGCAGCGGCCTGCACAGCCGCTGCCTGATCGCTTTCTCTGGAAGGCCTTTGTTGTGGTTCCACCTTTCTTCAAAAGGTGAGGAGCCGATCGAAATTGAGTTCTGAGCAAGGAAATCCCAAGAAGTGGTTTCTTCGTGTATACGTTGCAGGCATAAAAATTGGTCAAATTGAAGTAGTAGAAGACATTGAAGAAGAAGAAGAAGAAGAAGAAGAAGAAGATTGATTGTATGATAAGAGCGTATTGCCCTGTTAAATATAAAGCTTGGTAAATTGAGCTCTGATTAGGAAATCCCATGGAATGGTTTCTTCGTGTTTACGACGCATGCACTTCTAAAAATTGGTCAGACTTTGAAGAAGTAATAGAAGACCTTGAAGAAGAAGAAGAAGTAGAAGAAGAAGAAGAAGAAGAAGAAGATTGATAGTGTAATAAGTGCGGATGATCATCTGTTGTGCAAAGCATGGTAAATTTTGACGATATCATCAAACACGAAGGTGATCATACAGGGAGAGAAAATCTTAAATTTCCCTCGACGAACTTGACGAGACGAACGAGATGTGATTTGGATGTACCTGCGCAGTCGCTCTGTTTTCGCCTGCTCTAGAGTTTTCGGATCTCATTTCAGCGAAGACTCTCAGAGGTAGTGTATGCAATCACTTCGCTTTTTCCTGCTAGAAATGTGATGATTGGTGTGTAGATGTGTATTTTATATGGAATTGTGTTTTTGTATTTCTAAGTACGATTGAAGTGGAAGAAATGTTTTGAACCGTGCCCCTATTGGCTTTTTTATACTGTTACGTAAATCTTTTTTTCTTCCCTAATTCCATGTAATTTCCGCTATTTTGTGGAAGAAAATAATTTGAGCCGAATTTGGAAAGGGAAGCTGGTTTGTATACTTCCAATGAAAATGTTTAACAATCATAAGATAGACGCGAAAATGGACGCAGAAAGCGGTATAAATGAGTGTGCTCCGGAACTGTAAGAATCTAGAATGGAAACGCAAGACAACTTAAAACATTATCAGTGACTTACTGTGTATTTTCTGAAACTAACTTTTTCCTTTTTTTAGGTGGTTTTTTTTGGAAGCAGGCAGGTAATGCGCACATCTTTAAACACGTTTGGTGCTAAATTGTTGGGAAAGGAAGAGAATAATCGCGAAATGATTCAAACAGATGTGAGAAAATTTGTTTGTTGGAGCGGTAACTAGTTTCGCGAAAATTGTTCTGTCGAAATTAATCCTTCTTCGCGATCCAGACTGTCAGCATCCCATTGTAGTGTCGTTTCCTGAACAATGTAAAACTGTAAGTAAAACTAAAATAAAGAAAATAGAATAAAATTCTGCTTTGGTGAACACGCTGCTTTGTCATTGTAAGCCTCGCTAGCTTTCGTATCTTTCTCAGGTAAAACGCGTTTCACGAGCGGCGCAATAACCCACTGTGAGCGTTTTGCTTCGTAAGACCTGCAATGGCAGGTGTTTGCTTTTCGTTTACATAGGTTCCATTTCTGTGTACTACTATCTGAAGTATTACAGTAATATTGCAATTAACCTTTATTTTTCAATATATCTCGCCACGTATTTCTCTATACTCTTTGAAAATGAAATGTGATTTTTTTTAAATTTCAACGTAGTTATAAATGTAATTATCACTCATGCGAATTGCACTTCACTTTAAAATATATGTTTTATGCAAACAAAAATTAAATATATATTTAGCTTGTGCAGTACTAATATTGATATTGATCATTAATTTTTTATAACGCTATATTACATTAGTTATACTGTTAGCAGTACTAACAAATGTTAGAAATATCATGTAGCCGTAAGTGAAGTTTTTTTGTTGTTTGATAACATTGTTTTTCTAAAAATGCGTTGATTACCGCTATGCGAGCAATAAAATCAGAAAACCCTGGACCTAAACATAGAAAAGTTACAGTTATGTCGACGCACGATACTATATCGAGAGTGGTTAAAAAGCGTGAGCCACTGCCTTTCGTTTGCTTCGGCGAAACAATGGAGCTGGAGGGGCTTGTTAGTTGAATGTCGATGACTGCGCACAAGACGATCGCGCGTCGGCTTCGAGAGATGCAAGTCAGCAGCGCGGCCGCGCGTACTACGGCGGCAAGCCGTTTCTCGCTTTCGTTTTTCGCTTCTGGATTTCGTGATCTTACGTAATATCTGACGTACAGCACGGCTTGCTTGGCAAGAAGCTGGGACTGATGTGTGGAATTTACTTTCCGAGTGAGTTGATCTTCCTTGTCACCTCATCGGCTGGAGAATCCCAAACGACAATGATATTTAGTTTATAGGTGTTTTAGTTATCTTTTGTGTTGTTTAATTTTCAAAACATGATTGTGCTTGTATATTATAATACTGAATAATTAAATAGACAGAAGGCATGTTTCTTGATTTTCCAGTTATCGTCGATCTTTACTGTTTTTTCTAAATCCCACGAAGAAACGTAGCCTGTTAAACATTTATTTGCAAGCAGAATATGAATTTTTTTTATGTTCGAACAAAATAGATTGACATAATTATATTGTTGCTACAGTGATGAGCAATTTCTTTAATATAGTTTGAATAAAAAAGACAGAATTTTACTGATATTTCCTCCAAAAATCGTGCTGTTATGATGAAATTAATTTTATGAATAAAATTTTATAAAATAAAAAGGTTAATACCCGGTAGGATTTGTTACTTTTTTGTAGGTAGGCATGTTACTTGTTACTCGTTTGTAGGTATGCATGTTACTTGTTCCTTGTTTGTAGGTATGCATGTTTAGGCATTAGGTAATAGCGATTCTTTGGATGGCGACGCGCATATTTGAAGAGACCGTTGTCATGTCAATTACGACACCCCATGCTCTATTGTACAGTACTTTTTTCAGTGTATGGTATAACCATTGCTCCCTTAGTAGTTGAGCACAATGATTTATCTTTGTTCAATTCGCTTTGAAACTTCACACTTGAGGTATATTTTTGTCGCAGTTTTGGTACAGAAAAGTGTTGTTGAAGCTTTTTTCAAGGGATTGGACAACCAGAAACCATTTTGACGTGTAGTTTAATTGAATTGTTTTTCTGCGGTACATCAATACGATCAGCTGTGAGTGTTTCCGATGTACAGAAAGTAGGTTTAAAGTTATAGATCCTTCTTGTACGAACTGGTTGAAACTGTATGAAGTATACTTATGCTACATGCTACACTCAGCCAAGCTTCTCTTTGTAAAGTTCCAGAGAAAATAAATCATCTACATAAAAGGCGCATTGATCTTTACCGAACATCCGAAGAACATGCTCATTATCTTGTCCGACATGGGTTCGATACGAGGATGAATCGCACCGCCCTTGTCATGACAGCTGCTTGGGAGGTTCTCATCAAATCTGATACTTAATGTCAGGTGACACTTCAAACGGTCACGCAAGCCTCGTGCGAAGATACGAGAGAAAAACATTTCTGGGAAATCTGAGTGTTTTATCTGAAGATTGCAGTTAACAGCGAGTGGATGATGCAGTTTTAATTGTCAGAAGGTCGTCTGTGTGACATTGAGATAATCAGTTTAGTTCCTGGAATATTCTAAATGAAATCTTCTAATTTTGTATAGATATTCGAATGTATGTGCTGTTTGATTGAAATATCTCTGGCGTTCGATCAGATACAATTAACATCAGTAGATATTCGATATTCTGAGCATACATTTAGAATAATCATTTTGCACATTTACTTGTAGGATAAGATTGAATTTTTCACTGGCTAACTACTTTCATTTTCACGTGAGGACGACAGCTTCCAATCAGCTCACGAATTGACAATTTTCTCCAAGGGTTTCGTGGAAAAATCCAGGTGGAAGGGGGGAGATCAATGAATCACAATCTGATTGGATCCTAAGAAACTCGACGGAATATTTAGTTGACCTGTTTCTTTAATTTAGTACTAACATTTCAAAGCGTGCGCAAAGAATTAACGAGTCTCTTTAAAACAAATATTTATTTCCTTGGAAGGGAAATAATTGCTTCGCCAGTGTGAGATGTCAAATTTTCAAAGGAGTTGATACCTGGCGTTGGAACTCTAATACTTGCAACATTTGGCTGGCGAGCTTTAGTCATAGCCCAGGGTTCGGCTTGGGTTGCAGTTGTCTGGATTTTGAGGAGGTACACATCGAAACATACTAAAAAAAAATTAGGAAATTTATCGTTGCAGTGTTAGAATAAATATGAGATAACCAAAATTATAAAAGTGTATGAAAAGTGTAAAATTATTGAGATAAATGTAAAAAGATGTTTTTATTTATTTATTTATTTGGTCCAAAAACTGTAAAAACTGTATATGACGTATGGGGAAAGAGATTATCTGCGCACATTTTCTTGAGGCCCAGAGTAAAAAAAGTTATAATGTAACAATAATTATTGTAAATCAGAAGTATCGCATTTTCACTAATCTGAATCTGTGTCCAAAGCAACTTATCTTGTTTCAGGAAACTACAATGCGGATTTCATAATTACTATGTTGAAGTATATTAAAGATTTCTTTCTCCGGGCTATCGTCTTTCTAAAGCCAATTTAATATAAAATTCCCTCCCGGACAATACGTTTCTCCAAATTCTCCTTCAAATTGATGTATTCACCGTGGCTGTTCGTATTATCCAGGAATTGAGAAATAAGAATGACTCGGTCTCCCAATGCACGAAAGATACTAAAAATGAGAAGCGTCTACAGGCGAAACTTCTGTTTCCATTGGATTGCCAACGGATGTAACAGCTTCTGAATACCTGCAACTAATATTTATACAAACCTCCTGTTATCCTTAGTAGTTTTGTAACAAGGGAATTTCAAGATGGATTACACTATGTAACAAAATTTTTGTTTAAGTTAATTTTGTTGTTGTTTCTGATGCAGTGTGTTTCAAAACACTGCAAACACAATTTTGTCCATGGTAAATTGTTTTTAGGGAAATGACATAGATTTTCTTAATTTTAGGAAAATACACATTTTTGAAACAAAGAATTCATGAAACAAAATAAAAGAAATTCATAAATACAACCTTTGAAAAAATGTAAATGCAGTAAATACATATGACAAAATTGTTAAAGTACATGAAAAAGTTTACATATCGTGTACAGTGTGCTAAAAAATGTGTTGTCTTCCTAAATTTTCTCTTCCGTACGTTACATCACTCTCTCTGATCAGTCCCCAGATAAAATCATCAAGCATTCGCTCATTATACTGTCCCTGGTACCTACTTTCAAACAGTTTTTTCAAACAAACCTGATGGAACCTTTCGCCCTGTTCCTCTGAATATGCACCCATATGAGGCTTGAAAACATGCGAGTGGAGTACATGCAATTTTGGAGACATTCTGCATCCCATTGATTTGTAGTTATTCAACCACATCCATGCCACCTTCTACCACATCTCTGTAATTGTCCACTCTGTGATTACCTAGGAAACCATTTACAACATCTCCGAAGTTCTTCCAGGCCTTTCTTTGAACTAGTAGAAGCTTGCTAATGAATGTGTTATCACGAAGTAATTTTTCACTTGGGGTCCCACAAAATTCCTCCCTTTATCTTATCTTCTGATAGTTTGGGGAACACATTCTGGAGGTACTTCATTGCATCTGATGTATCTAATGCCTTTACAAATTGCTGGATGAGTCCAAGTTTAATACGGAGGGGAGGTAATAAGAAATAACAGTAGGAGAGGTGATCTGTTGGTTCTCGCCAAATTCTAGGTACACCAAATTTCATGTTTCTCTTCCTCCTCTATACCAGGCCTTAAGAATTGATCTGCAACACCCACATGTAATGCCGAATTATTTTCTTTGTCTTCCACAGAAATACCAAAATATGAACTGTATGCTAAGCAGATGTTAGCATCCTTTATTCGATGCTTGACTGATTTCGATCCCAGGAAGATGCCTCACACATAAGAAAAACAGTCTGGATTACGCTTACAACGAGAATATGTCATTATTAATCAATTATGTGAATATGAAATAGATACACAGTTGAACCGTTTATTCATCTAATAGAAGTATTCTTAGCTAATAAAATTTTAACCAATTAATTTCATATAATTGGGAATAAAAAGCAAAGAAACGATTATATAAAAGTTAGAATATTCATTGTAGCTTTGTGACCTAGTTCATCCAAAACAAGCATAAAATTCACTTAAACAAGCAAAAGGTTTTTTTTTTACATGGTGTTATCGATGGAATCGAGATCGATTTGAAAAGGCTTGGGATGAGCTACAGCTGTGACATCAAATATTGATTTTTCAATGAAGGTTTAACGAGGTGACAATTTCACCGTGTACTACTTTCTCACAATTTAAGTTCATTAGTTCTAATTTGTTCTGTAATGTTTAACCGATCTTTCTTATATTTTTTTACTGGCGATAATAATACCATTACAATTTATTCTGAAATAAATACTTTAGTTAGTTTATAAGTTATTCTCGACGCTGTGAATGCAGTGAATACTGATTTGTCCTTTAATATTTGTATATTTTTTTATTTTTATTTTTTGAAGGAAATGTTTTAAGGAAGTAAAAATTATAAACTTCAATGTTTTTTTATTCGTAAATGAATAATTACGATTTTCTCTTGGAAAATGAAATATGTGATACATTTTCAGAATTATTTTTAGAACACTTTATTTATCTGTTACCCTCGATTCTTGAGAGTACTTCGGAGGAATCCTCCCTCGTTTGCTTTCGGAAATCGCGGTGAGTGCGCTGGACGCGGCCGGTGGTTCTTGCGTGTGCGCGCGTCGCCTCCAAAGCGAGCGCGCGGGGTGCGGTTCGCAGCGGCCGCCCGCAGGGTACTTGTCGACTATTAGCGACAATGGCGGGCTGACTTGGAGAGCTCCCACTGGCAAACAAGCGGCTCCAGCGAGGTTGCCTTGTGAGTACAGTGCGCGCACGCACCGCGTCGGCCCATTGGCGGACGTCACTTGCGTGCGGCAAACAAGAGCTGCGGGCTGTCGGGATTCAGGTTGGACGACAGGGTTCCGTGAGCGTGTCCTGCCAAAGAACATTCTGATTGTACGTTTTCAAATTCAATGTAATTTTGTCTTTAAAGAATTATATTTTTTTAAAGTTCACATAATACTTGCACAACAGCACAGTGCTTGAATTCGAAGAATGAAACATTTTGACAGATAAGTAAATAAAAAAAATAAATTAATTAATTTAAAAAAATGAAGGTGGAGCATGTCCGCTTGTTGAAACAGTCGCAATTATTCGTATGTTTTTCCATTGCACTCCGACTTTGCAATTTGCTTTTTGATAGGTTGAAGTTGATCTCTATGGTCGCGTATGTAGACGTCGCTACTGTCATTGCAATACTCGTAGTTCGTTGTCATTAACTTTATTAGCTTTGACCAGTAGCTAACTTGTAGACCGTCAGGCTGGCAATCATAAGTCACCCAGAACTCTCCGCCGGACAGTTAGTCGGGTGACAGCCAAATATTGCCAGATAGGCAGACAGTTACGCAGACACAGAGAGGCAGGAAGGTTGACAGATAGATAGGCAGGCAGCACGCCAGCCAGTCAAGCAAGGAAGCAACCAACAACCGGTAAAACTGAAGTAAACAACCCGAAAACCCCAAACAACCAGTAACCAATAGCTCTGATGTAAAAAGTTTCGCACACTGCCGACATGATCTACCAACTTGAAACCTTGATTCCTCACCGATGCGACTATCTGTTTGCGCTTGTGAAATGACAGTTCACATCGGGTACAAGCATATCTGGATCAAATCACTTGTAATAGAAAAATATTTATGAAAAAATCATTCACCAATCACATCAAAACACAGAGCCTTCAAGAAATGTAGATTGTTGAAGAATTATTTCAAATAAAAATTCACTGATTGGAATGTTATTCAAGAAAAAAATTGTAACTGATTGCACGAATGTGAGCTACCACTAGACAGAATAATCACAATGGATAAAACTCCGACACTTTAATAATAATTAATTATTTATTATTATGTAAAGGGGAACAGGATACGCGGGAAATGGCGGTAAGTGCCAATAGGAGCCCTGCTAGTATAGTCACGATCTGCCGTATGCATTCGGCCACTTGTAGACTGCCTTAGGATATACGAATTAGGCTCGTAAAGCATCTCTTGCTTTTCTCATCGATCGATTTTAATGTGGTATGTCAAGGGGTCTGTTCATCTTGAACAGGATTTTCACATAAATTAGGGACTGAGGAAGCAGTCCCAAATTGCATAAAATATGAGTACTACCATTGCAATGATGGCTGAACCTCGTGATCAGTATAGGAAACCCTGCTCTTGACCATGCAGATGGATTAGTTACAATGACTTGCGCGATTTTCTAGTGCTATAAAGATCTTGAGGTAGCAAGTGCCGGGAAGTATTTTAAGTGATATTGTGAGAAGGCGTTGTAATGTTAGAGATGCTAATGTATTTGCTGACTAAGCAAGAATACAATGCGGGATACTCCTTGCTGTAACCGAGATTCAATAATGTTATTGTTCAAAGTGGTATGCGATTCATAATAGAGTGAATCATAATTTGAGGAAAAAGTGACCTTCTCCTATTAGGAAAATGTGTTTTAGTTCCTTCCTTTAAGTATGTCCGTCTATCTATATCACAATATGCCTGCACGTCTCAATGCTTTTCTTTATTTCTGTTCTGATTACCCTGCATTTGGCTTACAGCGTGCGTGTCAAGGAGTCCGCGTCTTTGCTTCGTGCCTGCCTATCTGTCTGTCAACCTTCTTGCCTCTGTGTCTGCGTAACTGCCGGCCTATCTGACAATGTATGGCTGCCATTCGACTAACTGTCCGGCGGACAGTTCTGGGTGACTTACGAATGTCAGCCTGACGGACTACAAGTTCGCCAGTCTGCCTACCCGGTCCACCCGTGCTGCTTCCGCCTTTGCCTTATCTCCGTGTCACACACATGGGAGCCCTCACACGGCTTCCGTGCACTTCCTGTGAATGCACCTCGATCGCCCCGATTTGCGAGGCGCACGGCGGAAACGGCTTGCCCCGTTGCACCTGGGCTGCGCGGGGAGGCGGGGGCGGGGCCGATGGCGCCCGCGGCGGCCTTGCGACACTCCCCCTGCCTCCCGCCGCCCCCGCCGCCGGTGCCCTTGGCGTTACATCATGCGCCCGCGCTCCTGCCGGACAGGGCCTCGGGGCTGCCACCTACGACTTCGCTGCTCTCGTGTTCCTAGTTTAGAGTACATTTTTTATACTGGTATTCAAAATTATAATCTCGTTATTTTGACCTAAATAAATGTGTGGATATCTCGTTACGAAATAATTTTCCGCTCCAAAATGACATTTCACCTAGATTTCCTTCAGTTCGTTTTTCCGTCGATTTGTTCATTCGTCGGGTCGTTCTGTCCATGGTTCGTTCTCTGTCCGTCCGATAAACGTTCGTCTGTGCGTACGTCCGTCAGAAGTTGTTTCTCCATGAATACTCTCGATCTGACCCAAGTGGACTCCCCTCGAATTTGTTTGGAATCTTTTGAATCTGTGGGAATCATTACTACGAGTTTCGTTAGCCATTTTCAATAACTGCTCCTGCGGTTTCCTTTTCAGGGACTCCATTCCCTTCCCTTCACGTTTCAGTAGAAGATTAGAAGATGAAGATTATGCGAACGGTGAATATGAAGATGACGGATCCTAAATAGGAAGGTAGTGAAACATGACGTTGATAAAGAGGAATATGATAAGAAATTCAGGTGGAATAGAAGGTGCTTAGGGAGTGCACTAAAGAGGAAGGTGATGGTAATAAGAGATTTGGTGAAACGGACGATGGAATATATCCTTGAAGTAGATGATAATAAAATATTACGGTGAAGAGGAAGATGTTAATGTATCCGCTAGTACCGTAGCGTGGAGCGCATTGGCGCATAGGGGCGCATGTCGCTGCGGCGCCGCTGACCCGTCCCTGACCCGTTGCCCTCTCCTCCCCTCCTCTTCCCCTTCCCCTCCCCACCTCACACCATCCCTTCGCCCCATCGCGACGTCGGCGTTGACCGCCTCGCCGCCCGCTGCGGATGGTCGATGCCCCACTTGCCGCTGCTTCCTCCGCCGCCCGCCAGGGGCAGCGCTTCCCTTCGCGCTGCTCCGTCCGCGTTCCGCGTTCTCGCCGCTCACTCGGAAATCCCTAGCGAAAGTAAGTGGTCGGGAATTCTCACTCGGGTTTGCTGAACGTGCAAAGTTCTTCATGACAGATAAACTTTCAGCGGAGAATTCTAGCGTCCGGGTGCTCTGATCGGGAGTTTTCTGTGGTTTCTCCGATCAACACCAAGGGAATGTAGAAGCAGTACCCTTACAAACGGGGCACGGACAGCGCGCGATGTTTCCTTCCTCTTACTTATCCTATCCTTACCCCTTAATTACACACAATTGCGTGCACTACACTACCGCACGTGCGGGATACCAGTCGGGAGCTTAAGAGCTTGTCCTGGCTGGGGCGGTGCCCCGCTAGTAGGAGAAACCTAGTTGGAGAAAACCTTGCAAGACGACGTGTACGATTATGTCGGCACCGGGATCTCACCATTCATCGGGGAAAGATCACCACCACCTCCAGTGATTAAACATTCACTACCCTTACGAGACTAATGACCACGTCAGTTAACCAGTCAGGGAAACAATCAAACAGTCGGAAGTTTAACACGCGAAAATTGTGGTATCGGTTAAGGGATAATTCTTCACATTTTGTTGAATGAGATGATTATAGTCCTGAAACATGACACTCTGTCAGTGTGTGTTGTTTGGGCGGATCTTGGCTGTTCTCATTTGCCGACCCCCGAGGATTGATTCTCGCCGCCAAGTTCAGCCTTTGTCGTGCGCACGCTTCCGCCACCGCCGCCAACGCCGCGTTGTACGCGTTCGTGCGCGGTGCCGTCTCATTGCGCCGCATGCAATGCAACCGGCGGTGCTGCTGCTTCTGCTTATCACGATGCCCCACATCCGACTCCCCGGCGCGTTGCAGCGCCGCGTAATTGCCTTCTTGGCGGCGGCGGCGGCGGCGGCGGCGGCGCTGCGCTGCACCACCCCGTCGTGTCTCCCATCCCGCCCCCAAACCCACAACGGTCCCTTGCCGTCTGCGTGCCTCCTCTCTTGCCCTCTCTCCCGCTGCCCCCCTTTATCACTATTTGCGATTTCACCCTTCCTCCCCTCGTCTTCACTTTTGTCTCTTCCCGTCTTCTCCCTCCCTCATGTTCTTTCGCTCTCATTTTCTCTTTTCCCCGTCTTTCCCTTCCTCCTTTTTCCTTCTCGTTCTTCCATCATTGTCGTCTTCTCCCTTTTATTAAGTTCCTTTTTCCTCGTCTTCCCCTTCCGCGATTGTCTTCCTTCTTCGATCTTCCCCCTACTCTTCTTCTGCCTTTTTCACTATCTTCTTTCCTACCTCAACTTCACCCTTTCTCCCTCTTATTGTATTATTTTATGTAATCTTCACCATCCTTTCCTTTCGCCTTCAGTTTCCTCTGGCTTGGAGCGCTTTTGAAAAATGCGTGCGTGAAAAAACTAAACTTCCGATTACTAATTGTTAGATGAGAATGCTTTATTTGTTTTAATTTTCTGCATCTGAGAATTTAAATGGACCCACTGGCAATAAAACTCACTGAAAACCAGAGAAGACATGAAGATATAAATTTGTACAATGATAAATGAAATTGTATGGCACCTCAGACCATGGCATCATAAATACCCAACTAAAGAGTATAGATTCGACGTAAACATGATGGGTAAGCTAGTAATTTAAGACGATCACTACCGATAAAAATACCGGAACTGCTTGCGGCTTTCTTCGAACTCATTAATGACAATTGCCTTTCCTTCAGTGGATTGACCAGATAAGTTTGTAATTTTAAAGGTAATTTAAAAAAAAGTTAAAACAAACAACAACAAAACTTTAAATGTTTTATCTAAAATAATTACCTATGTATAATTACTAACGAATCAACTGGCATTTGTTGGTTCTAATGTCGCAACATCTATTTTCAATCACTACAAAAGTTCCGGTAATATCGTAAAGTCGTGGGAAAAGTTTATAAATTAAAAATCTAGAGTGACTTCATCAGAACATTAAAATAGGTATTCGCCTAAAAATCCAAACTCTAATTATGACCGTCATCACTCACGCTGTTGTCCCAGCGCTGCCGCTGCCAGCGCCTGCAACGACGCTGCCAACGACTGCAACGACGGCTGACGGCAACGACGGACGGCACGTACGCCGTCGCCGTCACCGTCACCGCGAACTTCGTCGCGTGTGCCAGTGTCTTTCTGCCTCGGCGCATCCCTTTGGCTGCCGCCGCGTGAGATCCAATTTCCTCTCGTGCAAGCGGGATATGAGACCGCTGGCTCATGAAGTGCCAGTAGCGCTGTGGCATTCCCCAAGGCGGCAACACGACTCCCGCAAACTAATATGCAGCTAGAATGCGAGTAATGAAGGGATTGTGTGGGGCTCTGGAGGATGTTTAAAGTGTGGCACTTTTATAATAAAAGTAATACGCAAGATCGTTGCCACAACAGGGGTACGTACGTAAAATTGGCGTTTAATGTGAGTTATTTAAATTATGCATCGTTCATTATGTATTGCGTCTGTCATTCTCTCGTAGCAAATGTTAATTAAATTGCAATTTCCTTCACTTCTTTTCAGTTCATGTGGCGACGACCATAAATATCAAATGAATTATGAACGGAGAAGTACTCTGCAAACAAATAATAAATAATTCAAACGGCCAGACATAAGCTGTGAAAGTATCAGGAAGAGGATTTATTTTGGGAGCAGCAAATATATAAATAATATGATACGGTAAAAGTACCTGTATGTGATTTACGTTTCAAGTGGCAAGAATCGCCTCATACAAGAAGAATGGGTCGCTGGTTTGAAGAGAAAAAAATGTGCATTGTAGGGCCATTTGTTTCTCATTTATACTTGATAATTTACTTTCAATAAATTATACCTCTTTATTTTAGTGTATTAATAAGTTACGCATTAGCACAGGTAACCGCGTAAAATTTATTTCTTCAAAAGTAGTGATTTGATATTCATTCCTGTGCATCTCACTTAGTGATTTTAATTTAAATATTTTCTTTTATGTGAATGCTTACATGAGAAAACGACGAATTGGAGAACGCTCGACTGAAAACACGTGGACAGCCTTTTGTTTTATTTTCCATTCTTCACCTTTCCGCAACTGAGAAATGTTAAACACTCATAAAACACGCGTAGCAAACAGGTGTGGAAGATCCGAAGGTAAACAGCGCGACTCGCTGTTGCTTCCCAGTTTGTTATTTTTCCACCACCTACTGTTCACATAGTTACATTGTTCGAGGACAACTTACACAAATCAGCGTTGGTGTTCAGAAGAAATGTGTGGTATTTGTGGTAAGTTTAGGAGTTAAGACGACGCACGATGGTTTTCTAGGCGCAGAAAATAACGAATGAATAATGGGACAAAATCTTATCATTGCGTTATTTCCTGCTAATTATGATTGTTCCATTTTGTATTTGTAACTTGGATACCTTTGGAGACTATAAGAAATATGGGTAGGCATTTGCGAGAAAATGATTATTTCTATTTGCTGTTTTCAGTTCGGTGAATGATTTCTAATATCGTGCGCCAGGAAAGTCTCTTCGCCGCTCCAGTCGATCCAAGGGCTCCCATTAAAAGTTGCATTTATGTTCGTAGCAACCATATCACGGGAAACTAGTGAAGGGAACAACACTTCCAGCTTCTGTAATGAATGATTGTTGTGAGTGCGCAATTTACCTTTTCGTTTGGTAACAAGCTCCAGTTCGTGCTACCGACATTTCTGTTGTTAGCACTCTCGCCAGCCACTGGTGCCACTCTTCCTACTGGCGCGCTGTACATCTAAGAGAAACATATTTGCCTTTTTCCATTTGACTGTCCATAAGTAAATCTGCTTCCCTCGATTCATACTCTTTTATTTGATTGATTTGCAAAGAACTGTTCAGAATGTAGTTTTGGATATTGCGACGTTAGACTCAAGAAAGTATTACGACAGAGTTCTTTGAAGCCCCCCAGTGAATACATTAACATCACACCCGATAAGATGCCACAATATTTCGTGAGCATTAATTTTCGTAACGAGGGGTAACAAGGGGAATTGAGGCAAAAACGCATTCGTGCTGCACTATTTCCGAGATTGACCTCGTCGTCATCCTATGACGCTGACAAGATGGCACGCAAAGATGTCCTCGTCAGATCCTTTGCAACCAGTCCGATCCGAGGGCGGACACACCCGTTAGACATCGTCCGGCCAATCAGGACCGCCAACAGATGCAGCGGCTTCCTGGAAGGCCCCAATAGCGCGACGGTCGCGTGCTCGCCACTGCGTTGCGTCAACTAGCGACATGGACTGCGACCTTGGGACGCGATTCCCACATCCCACTTGCACTCGCGATTCATTCATTCATGATGCTATTCAGAGTTGCTCGTAATGGCGGATGGACCTAGTTCCACTTCACATGCTGCGTGGACGGACAATGGGCGGCGGCGTTGACCGCGGAGGTGGTTGGCTGCAGTGCAAGTGATTGGTGTTTTGTTTGCGAATGGCGGGACGTGGTTGGCTGCCACGCAGGTGATTGTTTTGCTAGCGAACGTACGTAAAGTGGTTCAGTAGTGCTGTGTCTAGGCGCCCAGCCCCTATGCGATGAATATTCATGAGTTTCTCCTAGGTAATGAAACAAAAAAGGGAAGAACAGAATTTTCAATGCAAACTAAAACGCATGAGAACGAACATACAATCTGAATGACACTAATCGAGAAGATATTTGTCATCTTGATTAGGTAATACAATTGCCAGATTTTAATTCGTAATATATAAGAGGTTATTATATTTAATTATAAAAGTTAAAAAGTAAGAAACATTACTTCTAATACGTGATCTGCCTTAAACTTCGAAGAAAAAAATCACACTTCATAATTGGATATTTGGATTCGCCACTGTATAGTTGACGTGTCTAATTTCTTCATATTCTTTCTTCCCACTACGGTCCGAAGCAAATGATGTATTTACTGGTATCCATGAGCAGGTCGCCGCTGGTTTGTATGTTTTGTGACGTGATGGCAAGTAATGGCGATACACCTGAGTGAACAATGGAGAATATTCAGGATGACCCGGTACTTCGGTCGAATGGTGCGGGAAACCACGGAATAGAGCTTACTTAAAAGGAAATGCCTTATTTCTTTTAGCTTGTATAACCAGCTATTATGCAACACGGGAGATGACTTTCTATTCCTGAACTAGTACAGAAAAGTAGGCTGAAATGTAGATTGTGTTTATACAGTCACTAAGAAATTTATGATGTAATCCTAGATATATTTATCGTTAGTATTTTTATGTTTATAATTAATTTCATGTACTAACTTGCGAGAAATAACATGCAAATATAAAGTAAGGACGTTGAGCCCCAGGAGACATTTTACAAACGTGTCAAAATATGAAATTAAATATGTAAACGGTGGATAATACTAGGAATTGAATGTTTTTCCATAATACAAGTAAATGGTATGTCAGTTGAATAATTTCATCGTAATTACAATATTGTAGGTGTTCGGGAACAATTGTTATACATTAGGATGTAAAATATCTTCCTGCTTGTATATTCAATTTACGAGAGTACTTTCAAACTTGTTCTTGCGTATCATTTTATTGTCAAAATAGATGTGCGTTTATAATAAATAAAAGTGGCCCCTGCTATCGATATTTTCCAGGTACCGGTACGACATTGGTGGTTGGAGACTGTTTAAAGGTTTTGGTTGAAAACCAGTTTCTTAAGTTAATCATTGGTTACAGAAGTTTAAATATTAACTTCGAAAAGTGTAAGGAATATGTAAATGCATGTTGCATTCTTTTTACCTTTCTATTTAAACACTGAAAATATGAGGTCTCTCGTTATTCTTTGTACAGCGAGGAGAAACAAAGAAAACAAAGGACCATATGCATTTGAATGCGTGAGTGGTTACAGTGGACAATGGAAGTTGGAGATAGCTTTGAAGAATAAAAATATATTGTGAATGAAAGGCAAATATAATGGTGCCATAAGTGTGGGAAAGTTGTATTTAGTAAATAGTAATTTACGTACACAAGATAGCGAATGTATTGTTCGGAGAGAAGGTAAAATTGACCTGTGTTTCAAACGCCTATAAGCGGATTATTTTGTACAAATGTGTTAAGCAGTCTGAAAATGGTTTGGAAGTTGTACGCGCCGCATTAATAAGATTTAATGAATGTGTAGTAGAAAAGGTTCGAGATAACTTTTCATGTTTGTGGAAATTAAGAACGAAACTCTCGTGATAAGCAGAAGCTATTTAGCTGGAATGTCGTGCATGCGAGATATTTGCAATACCTATATTCTGAGTTATATTGCAACTGAATTCCTTACAAAATCAGAAAATGGTGACCAGCGGGAAACAGATGAAATAAATGTGAATAAACCTCATTTCTAGACTCAATATTAAGAGTATCAATCAAACAAAATACGTACCATACCGGCTTCTTAAGGTATTGCTCCAGAATCCAAGTTAATTGAAGGAAATCAAGCAATTGACCGATGAGAGCAGCTCTGCTATGGAAGAATCCATACTGCAGTTACCTTGAAGCCAGGAACTTCATTGGTGCCGTTAATCCCGCCTCCGTCGAGACTCGAATTTAGGACCGATAAGTTTACGAAGCGGACTCGCAACTGCAGAAGCTACAGCACCCGGTGACTAATGTCCGTCTACGTTGTACAAACGCACTGCACCAAACGTTCGATCTCCCCTCAGATTGTTAATAGTGGGTAGGATGGGGAAGGAAAGGATAGTGGCAGCTAAAGGGATTTGTATTTAGCCCTATATGTTCCGTAAAGGGGCAATTAGCCTCGACACCGTTTGATCCTGGGTTCCTAATCAGACATCCGACCAGGTACCCGCGATGTCTCGAATTCGCTTAACCTTCGTGACTTCGCGTAGTTAACAAATTCGGCCAGCAGCGCTGGTTTCGCGGCCGTGGCCTTTCAGTAGAACCATCCGAGCATTCGCCTGGATCATCGAGGGAAACCACGGATGGCCGGCACTGGGATTGAACCTCCCGAATGCGAAGTCAGCGTGCTGCGCAACGCCCTGAGCTACTTCGCTCGGTCTGCTAAAGGTATTGCTACAAAATCCACGGAGTATTGATCTAGAGAACCACACAACCCACCGATCAAAGCAACAGTGCTGTAGAAGACGCAGTACAGATGTTAGCTTAAAGCCAGCTCCTTAGCTGATGTAAATCCGCGAATGCCGTGACTCGAACCTAAGTCTCGTCCTCTAAGTCTACGAAGCTTCAGTTGCAAACTCGACAAATGCTTACTCGGTGAGTAATAGTCGACTGTGATGTTCAACCTCACTCCCGCAAACATTTCGGATGATTCTCGGAAGATTTGATGTCCAGCGCAGTTTGCTTTGGCGGTGGGAAAGACAAAGAGCCGGACGCGTTCTGGGGCGGCTTTAGGATGGAGCTTCTCTTCGCGGAACAACCGTCTCCTATGGACGTAAGGAAGTTGTGAAGTTTGGGAATGACCACGAACAAATGTTGCTTCCTGATTCTATTAATTCCTAGTTAGGAAGCTCCAGTAATAATAAAATTGATTTTTTCTCGAAATACTTGCAAGAATATTGATATGTACACGAACATTATCTCTCTTCTCTTTCTCTCTCTCTGTCTCTGTCTGTCTCTCTCTCTCTCTCTCTCTCTCTCTCTCTCTCTCTCTCTCGTGGAGAAATATCATTTCTTCGTGCCAGCAGCAGTCAAGTATATATGTGAGCAAAACATTAATGTCTCTTTTGATTCAGTTGCATGTTTTCATGCCACAATTAAAATTCACTTTACAAATTAATTACAAGTTATTCATAGACCTCTAGGAGGCGATATTTTCTTTTGCATATTTTTTATGCTTCCACACTGATAAATTGCATTAAAAATGACTATTCCGCCCACTTATTTACTGAAATAGCAACAGTCTTTGGAAGTTATAGGAGTGTTCCGTGAATGAAGTGAATGAAAATAACTTCTTGTTTTCATATTCCGGGTAGGGACGGGCTTAACGTGATTCATCTGCTGGATATGCAAACGGCTTCTTGTCGTGATGACCCGTCCCAGCTGCTGCAGCCGTCTCCGCCTCCAATTTCGCACAAGAACTTCGTTCTTCCCAACCCCATGCCGAGAATGAATTTTGCACGCGTTGTGCAATTACAGTTACTTATTGTTGTGTTATTTCTCCTTCATTTCAAGCCTACTGAATTTTTCTACAAATGTATTCTTACTCACTATTTTAGTATTTTAACACGTCGAGAAATATACCAGCCTGCAGATCAAAGAAGTCCGCATGCATGATCTTCACTGTAATTTATAAACATTTAAGGCAGCTGTAAGGGTAGCAAAAAGAAAGTGAAGTCAGTTTTTATCCATACATTTTAGTGTATTTTGGATTTGTAAAGCGGATTCGTTATTTCTGCATTCTAAGAATGATTAAGTGCAGAATAAATTGAAAATACTGAAATTTTCTCTTTCTCTAGAATAGCAGTTTCATAAAAATTCGAATAATCACCCATGTGTATTTATATAATCCTCCTTTTGATTCTCTCTCTCCCCCAAAGTGTGTTCTTATTGCCTAAGGACGTCAGCCATCCAGCCTCATCCACGAACACCCTCTCCCTACGAGGAGAGAAATGAGGCGCATTTTCTCAGCCCTGTTTTGCTGCTCTTCTCCTTTTCGCTGTCAAGGGAAGGAACTTAAGTCTCCAGGGGAGAGTAGGCCTTTTCCCTACGATTGGTCGCCTGTAGTGTCAAGTTTTGTTGTTTTGTTTTTTTCAACAAGTGGAAGTTGAATGACGATGGCTCACGATGATCGAATACTTACACTTGGATAAAGGATTAAGACCTTGGCTCAAATTGAATTTTTTAAATAACTTTTCAAGTTCAAAACGTAGTAGAAGTTTCGACTCTGTATGCTTCTCCACTACTGCAGTGTGGCAGAGACGGGCAGAGAGCGTGTCCCCGTAGGGAGGTGGGGTGTTCGCTGCGACGTCGACTGTCTTCGCGTCCTCCGGGAGCTGTCGTCGCACGCCGCGGGGCGCGCTGGCGTCGCCGCGACGGAGGCAGCGCCGACAGCGGGTGACATCTCTGCTCCTGACAGCGTCTCCGCCCCCGCGCAGCCACTATGCAGCGCTTTGTTGTACTTACGTCGGTTCCACGCCACACGCCGCTTGCCTTGGCTTCTTGGGCGCCTCTTTGCCCCACGATTATTATTATTCTCAGGGTTGTGTGGGTGCTGGTGTTTGTTTATCGAGTTGGAGAACTTGTCTTTCTCGATTTATAAATCGGTTAGTTGCGGGATGTTCTTTGCTCTTGACAAGACACTCGGTGTTTATCTACTTGAGAATTAGTGTCATTACAGAAATTGTTTTTCTAATGAGTACGTAATATAAATCGTGGGAAGAGAGTTTCGAAATAACTAAGGCTCCTCCTGAAGGGAGTATTTTCCCGCTACTTTCAAATGCCACGGATGCTTTTTAAAAGCAACTTTCACTGTTCATTATAATAATCATCAAAGATGTATTGCGAGAGCAGAATTCTAACATTTTTTATACGTTCATTTATATGTGGGAAATTTCTTATATAAACCAATAAATGTCATGGAAACGAGAGTACAGTACAAATTCTACAGTTCAAAATTTACAAATCATTTGGGAGCTTCATTTACTATGTTAAGTTTTGTGATGAATACACAATAATTGTGGTTATCTCTGCCACCTTTCGTTCTATTCACATTACAAGAGAAAATTTCCTTTTAAACCGCATAAATGCATTACCATAGTTATTAATTGACTTTAATAGTCATACGGTTTCATGAACTCGTTAAAATAACATGAAGAGACATGCGGAAAAACGTGCGGTACAAAGAGAAAAATATACACACATTAGTAGAATCGCGTTGAAGTCCGAGAGGAGGACATACTACTCCTTTAATATCCCAATACATTACTCTTTATACAGATTGAACACGCTTCGAAACAGATAATAGAAAGTTTATACCCGCAAAGCGAAGAATTTACCTGCACGGTGAGACCCGTCAGGCGCCGCATTCATACTGAAATAATTCGAATTTCATATTGACGCTGAAGCGAAAGCAAATTATGGCTAGTCATGGTAAAGGATTTTCGGCACGACCGGTTCGCAGAAGTCGCTGTACTCGGCTTCCTCCATTATTTGCTTAGATGTTCTTTTGAGCGGGTCGGGAGCAATGTTCGCTGTAGCGAAGAGCACCGCACTGTTTCCGACGCAGATCGTGGTTCCGCCTGCGCCTCCACGACTCCTCCTCCTCCTCCGCCGTCGCCGCCGCCGCCGCTACTAGTATCGCCGCGTCACAGTCGGCGAAATCGCGAGGCTCTTGGCTAGTGATGGAAAATTGTACCAAAACATCGATACCTCGATACATCAACAAATGGTTTTCGATGTCAATGAAAACATCGACAAAAAATAGCGATGTTTAAAATATTGATGCTTTGCAAATGTTGGATCATATCGAAGTAAAATGTCCTGCTCCTTATATGATACATAACACGTAAATGTTAGTTTAATGTATATTCTGTCTTAACATAAACTGCCATCTTAATTTTGTAATCTGTTCTATGTAGTCAAGGGTTCAGATTGCAGTTTTACAATATTACCACGTAAAAAAATATTCAAAAAAGTAATTACACTGCATAAAGATTGCGAATAGCAAACAGTTTCGTGCAGATCGAATGAGGGTCGACAATAGTGACAGCTGTAAATGGCTGTTGATGGTGAGCAATAAAAAAATGATGAAAAATGTTGGACGTTTTATTTATAATCTGAGAGTTTTTGAACATCGATGTTTTTGCCATCCGTGCTCTTGGCGTAATGGCTTGCGCGTACCTCTTCCATTGCCGAGGCATGGGTCCAATCTCCGGCGAAACCAAGTGGAATTTCTGGGGAACTATGCGAGTTCTTGGCTGGCTTTCTCGGGGTTCTCTCGTTTTCTCATTCCATCATTTGTCGGTACCTCCGTAAAACACTGGCCATCCTCCAGCTCAGCTGAGGCAAAACAATCACTAGCTTCTTCTTCCTCTGGCATCCAAGGAACGTAGCATAACTCGTCAAACACTTTCAATTATCCAATTAAATACAATTTCGGTACAGTATATTTGGGATTCCTGCGTCACAACCCCGTTACACCATGTATTTGGCATTCTGAATCAGAGAGAGGCTTCCAGAGAGTGTCCAGTGAAAAGAGTGAACTTAATTTTTACCTCATCCAGGAATAGTTCGGGACGTGAAAAGCGAGCTCGATAGCTATGAGCAATCGGCCGGGGGGGGGAATCTATCGGCAGGAGGGATCATCCTCCTAGGATAAAAATTAAGTGTGTGCCTAAGGGACGTAACAGTAGGCTATTTACATTTTATGCGCGCCATCTGTGTCTTAGCGACCCAGTGTACGCGTGGGTGTGATTCGCGGAAATGCCCCGTCGCGTGTCGTGACGGTGAGTCGGCGAGAAGGATCCCCTTCATTGGCTCCGCCGTGGCAGTGACCTCGGCGTGGATACGGTCCAGCCGGCGAGCCAGCTTACTCAGCGCTCAAACATTGTAAGGTCCTGCCCAAGTACCATGCTTTTCGCGCTTGCGTCATCAGACAATACCGCACGAGAGTGGCTCGTGTTTGTAATGCGGGTAAACTGGTAATTGTTGAGTCAAGTGATAACGTGGTACTAGTAGAAATGTTTGGATGTCAATTACTATGAAGGACACTATTGTCATGGGTGGCCGGTGGTGGACTGAGTGAACGACAGATTTTCTGTGGGTTCGCTTTCCTCGGTTTCATTCCAACTCCGCTTTTTTGGTTCATTTTTATCTTATCATTGCCGTCAGAACAACTCTTCAACAATAGCTCCGAAAAAATTAGTGCCTCATCTCTTGTTCACCCCCGCAATCGCTCACATTCGAGCCTGTCCCGCTTTACCTAGACACACGTACACTTACATGCATTACAATACCACATATGTTCGGACACCAAGCGGGAGCTAAGACCTTGTCCTGGGTGGGGCGGTGCCCCGCTGAAGGGAGATATTTGTGTTCATCGCCGTGCCCTCAATCACTTCACTCGTCGCCTGCCCGAGTCCCAGCCTCCGGCTAGCCTTCACACACACACACACACACACACACACACACACACCCGTCGCCTCCACACCTCGCCGTCGCCTCCACTTCACCTTCTTCACCCCCGCCCCATCCATGTCTCGCCTCGGCACCAGCCTTCATCGGCCCCCCTAGCTCTGCTCTGCGACTCTTCCCTCCACCGCCGCCGCTCTCTCTGTGGAGTCTCCTTCCTCCACCCCCACCTCCACCTCCCGCCCTTCCCCACGGCATCGCGCAGACCCATTGGCTCCGCTTTTCGCGAAATTAGTGCGCGGCGCGTGTTTATCTGCCATCGTCCCGCCTTCCTGCCCCACCCCACCCCACCCCAGGCCTCTTCGGAGGGCTAATTGGCTGCCCAGGAAATTGGGCGCCCTCGCCGCCCCCCGATCAATCCGCATCGCCTCCTTCCCCCTTCACTCCCCCTCTACATCCACCATCCACTGGGCTCCCCCTCGCGGTCTTGTGCACGGAGCTGCGATAAGGCTTCCTTGATAAAGCGTTGTGGCCAATCTCGAAGACCACGTTCGTTTAGGTCAATACAGAACGCTTTTGTGTAGCACACTAAGTTTTCACAAATTAAAATGGTTTAGATGATTATGGAGGCTACGAATTGCTATTCGCTAGGGTTGTGAGTTCGAATCCTTGGAAAGGCACGCTTGATTTCACATTATGGTTTGGAACAGAAAAGGTGATAAATTACTCATCTCATAATTTTCCAGGGAAGCCTAAATGAAAGTAAAAGGCTTGTACATTTCATGATACATTTCCTTTACACTTTAGGAATTTGATACTGAAAATTAGGATTGTACTTATTCATGAATACGGTACGAATGAATAAATCAAATGAATTGACTTAAAACGTTTTCACCATTTCTCGACTTAGGAAATTGTGACGTCCGGCGTTCGTTATTCTGATAGAACAGTGCATTTTCACGTTAAAAATACTGTTCTTACTTTGCATTTATACATCCAAATGGTAAATCAATCATGACTTTTCAAATCAATCGAATTAAATCATGACTTTTTTAAATTTATTTTTAATTTTATTTTGTAGTTGCGACAGACAAAATCGATAGCAACCCGTGATAATTTAAATGAGCTAGGTTGTAGATTTCTTGTGTATGGGAGATAATGTTTCAATAATGATTCAGGAGGAGTAATGTGGAAAAGACTCCTCCCCTCCCCAACTTCATATTATTTTCGTCATTTTACATTTTTTTTTTCAAAACCACTACCATATATTTATTGCATCACATGCAATGGAGTTTTCCCAATGTGAATAAATATTTTTAAAAAATATTAAAGTTTAGAAACATTTTATGGGGAGGGTGGTCCGAACTGGGATCTGTCCCTCCCTCCGACCCGGAATAGTTTTTGAATGTACCTTTGCAAAGCAGCACAAGCGAAAAAGTTCGTGCAACGTGGTATTTTGAGGGGAGCGGTCCCTTTGTGCGGCCCTGGTCCATCGCGGTGATTGCGGACGCGTCTAATTAACGGCGTAATTACGGCGCTAATGAAGCGTCGGAGCAGGCGGAGGCGGCGCCCATCCATCATGCTTTGTGCCGCGCTCACCTCCCACCTCCCACCTTGGGGCCGTGGGTGGCGATAAGGACACGAGTCATCTATGCATCACGCAGGATCGGGGCCGTTGGAGAAGGCGCATCTCAGACCATCCTATCCTGGATGATGAGAGGAGCGTGTGGTAATGTTAACGAATCTCCCTTTGGATGTTGTTCCCAAGCTTACATACTTGGTCTTCTGAGTAATCACTTCCGAGGATGAAGTTATCGGGAAGGAGTAGAGTTCTGAAGACTTATACGTGATAGATGTGTTGTTTGTTTGAACAAAGCAAAGGACACCTTTGTGAGTTGACGATTGACGATTTGAACACATGCATTCCTTTTATTTCGAATGCGTACTGACATTGACGTAAACAGCGGAGAGATATAGTGTGAAATTACGTCATCCAGTATTAACTTTTGTTATTACGGTGATATTGTTTTCTTTTGTCTCCCATGTGATTTATGTGCAATATGGATGTATAATTGCAATGTATCAGTGAATGTCCGTCGATTTAGGCAAATGGACAATGATAGTCACGAATTCAGAAAATCAATTACTTCTGCATATACCAGCTGGTCACACAAAGTAATTGAAAACAAACAAAATTACCACCAAATTGAATTGGACCACATAGCAAAGAATATAAGGGAAACTATCCTCCAAAACCGATGCTAGTTTCAGAAATTGCCTTCTGAATGAACGTTTAATTAGAATGCAGTTAATGTATTAATTTAATTCTGTACGTTGAAAGTCACGCATCAGTAAAATGAAATGGGGTAAATGAATATCGAATTGTTTTCGTTACATGTTTCAAATTTTTTACCGACAATGTGCATTCTTCCCTCACTCCCTACATCTTTGCTTCTGGATCTTGTAATCTACCCCCCTTTTTAAACTGCTGCTTTTCGGTGGTAGGACTGGTGATGGGTTCTTAAAAACACACACAACACAACATTTAGATTTAACAATAATCATTTAATCTAAAAATGTGAGACGAAAGATGCAAATTTTACAATGATTTTACATTATGTGGTACTGGCGGCTTAATTTCTACTATCTGACAATTGTTGGTTGCCATACCCAAGCAAAATTAATTACAAAACAATTATGAGTTTATGCCGCTGGATTTTTCTTTCACACTTTTACGCTGAAGGCGTAATGAACCCCTTTTCTCCTGGAGTCTCAGTCCTTCCGCATTATTGCGGTCACAACAACATTACCATTCTTGGTGTTTGAAGGCGTCGGCTCCAGGCAGGTAAAGTGGAGAGGGCGCTCCCTCGCCTTTGTCCTGAAGTCGGCCGTCCCCTCAGCTGCTCCGTGGCCACCGCCAGCAGGTCAAAGCACCCAGCAATTATCGCGTCCAGGCACCCGGGATGCGGTCATTGACTGACAGCCGCGGCGCGTGCCCCTCTTCCTCGAAACTTTCGCCTCGCAATCAACTTAGGCGAATAATGCAGACGCGTAGGGCGTGCAACTCCGATTATTACCGGTCATTGCGTCGGTAACAATCGCGTTCGACAAGTCGCGGATAACTGCCCGCTAACTATGGCGAGTACAAGCCCTTTATGTGAACTGGTTAGCGAATACGTCTCGCGAAGCTCGACGAGCAGTGTCGGCTCGCAGAGTTCACGCAGAAACGAACTCTCGTGAATTTAGAACTGAGTGTTCTCTCGTGGCGTTACTTTCGAAGTCTAGCTCATCGAAGTGTTACGTTCAGTGTCTACCTCAGAAGTTTTTTCGCCGTAGCTTTCCCGTCGTGACGAGAGCTCTGATGCCCCCCCATTTACATCTCCAAGTCGCCCTGATTGCCTGAAATTGAAATTTTGGCGGAGTGGCGGGGCGAACCTCCGACCAATGTCCGCACGCGTCGCGTACAAAAAATATCCGTTGGCTTTGGAAAAATTCGTTGGCCTACTTTCTCCGCGGCCCGTGTGAAAAAAAATACGTTTGGCCATAAACGTGGAGTGGGTGGTCATTCGCTTTGACGCTCGCGCCGCCAATGGACAAAGCGACCCTTCTTACTTCCCCGCTGCCCCTCGTCGGCTCCGCGCCCCTCGCCGCCGCGACCGGATGAGCGTCGTAAAAAAAAACAAAAAGAGACCCTAGCCCCTCTCTCTCGCCCGTGGCCCCGATGCAGGTATGCGCTCACATCCGTCGTCGATTCTGCCTTGACTGACAATAAATTAGTAAAATTAATATTAATTTCATTGTCTCCCGTTCGCGTCGGGTCGTACCGTTACATTTGCAATCCCCCCCTTCCCAAGAAAATTCTAAGCGCAGTGAGGAATTTTCTGATGCGAAAAAGAAAACAAACGGATACGGGCCACGCGAACGCAAACAAAAACAACACGACCTAATTCGACAAAAATTGAACTAAATCTAGAATAATGAGAACAATGAGGCTAATGAATGACACATAAAATTTGCAAAAATTATAAAAAGAGCGGAGTGGCGACGAAGAATGCCGTGAACATTAATAATTATCCACTAGAGCACAGTCGGCTATTTGGCGTGGAAATGACAGTGCCTACCGTCGTTCGACTCCCGTTACTTACTAGTTCTACAAAATTCAAAACACCTAAAATAACCTAGAAATTCAAGAATCCTATTCTAACAAAAACTTAAACTATTTTAACTAACTCGACAAACTCTGGTGCACAAATTTCATGCGTCGAGTGCGCGGTGCGTCAGGCAACAATTTTGTACTTCTTCATTCATTAAAAGGGATCAGATTGTAGTGGTTGAACTTCCCCGCGGGATTTCCTCTCTCGTCTCGGAGCTCGCAGACATTTGGGTGAGGCTTGCCGACGACCTCATACGGTCCTGTAAATAGCGGAAAGAACTTGCTATACAGCGCGGCAGCTTGATCCGAAGGTCTCGGCGTCCTTACCAGCACCTTCTCCCCTATCTTGAAGTCATATGGGCGCTTTATGAGCCCTTTTCTTTTTGTCGCTGCGGCGTTTAAATTGTCATAAACAATCCGGCAACGGTCTTCAAAATTTAAGTTCACCTGCGTGGCAAGGCGGGACAACAATGGAAAATCTGGAGGTAGCTTCCTCCCGAAGTGGACTTCATATGGGGCCATTCCCGTCGAGTAATGTGGCACGTGGTTCAACCAATTATTGATGTGAGGAATCACTTCCGGCCATGCTTTATGCTGTGTCGATGCATACACCCTGAACAGCCTCGACAGTTCTCGCATTACGCGCTCCGAGATGTTCGATTGGGGGTGTCGAATCGATGAAAATATGGGCCGCACGCCTAGTGCCTCGAGCGCACTTCTCCACGCTCTGCCCGTGAATTGAGTCGCATGATCACTCAACACCCGTTTGCATTGACCTGCGATATTAAAATAATCTCGCGTCAACCTCTTGAGACAGTTTTGAGCGTTTGGCCTCGTAACGGGATATACTTGGGTGAATTTCGAAAATGCATCAATAATCACCATCACATGCTTATAACCGTACCGGGCCGTAGGCAATGGTCCGTACAAGTCTAAACATGCCAATTCGTTCGGGGCCGTCGGAATGATGTGCTTCATTTCCCCCTCATAATGACGATTCGGGAATTTGCATTTCTGGCACACGACACATTTTGAGATACAAGTTCTAACGTGCCGGGCCATATCGCGCCAATAAGCGAAAACTTGTAGTACTTTCAGAATCTTGCCTGCACCGAAGTGTCCGTATTTCTGGTGAATGTGAGTTATTAATTTTCCCGTAATGGCCGCTGGAATCCACACTTTGAATAATTCGGGATCTCGCCTCGTTCGAAATAGCACAAGATTGCTAGATGACTTGTATTGCGATGGGTCCCTCGTAAAACGGTCGAACAATGGATGCTGTTGTTCGAGCTCGCCCTTTATAAACCTGTTAGCAGCGCCGATGGTGGGATCTTGATCCTGCAGTACTCGAAGATTTGAAGGCCGCATTTCCGGAATGGGTTCGACTTCGAAGTTCAGCGCATTCATCTGGAATACAGCTTCCCCGTTTCTCTCGCTCTCTGATGGGCCTGGTAGGCGACTCAAATAGTCGGGAATAATATTCTTAGCTCCCTCGCAATGCCTTATCTCGAAATCGAATTGCTGGAGCCAAATGACCCACCGGAGAAGCCTAGGGTTTGTACAATGACACCTATTCAGAAATATCAGCGACCGATGATCGGTTATGATGATGAATTTCCGATGCAGTAAATATCCACGCAGCTTCTGTAATGCCCAGACAACACCCAAAGCCTCCTGTTCTGTCACCGAAAATCGTGCCTCACTGCCTCGTAAAACCCGACTCGCAACGCATACAATTTGCTCTTCACCATCATCTCCTTTCTGGAATAGCACGCATCCTAGCCCCGTGCCACTGCTATCCGTCTGGAGGTAAAATGTTTTGTCAAAATCTGGGTGGTGAATGAGGACAGCTTCCGTAAAGGCGCTTCTCAGTCTCATGAACGCGGCTTCCCTTTCGCGTGTCCACTCCCACCTACTGCCTTTTTTCATTAATTCCACTAGGGGAGCGACGAGCGTAGCATACCCGGGAATAAACCGAGACTGATAGTTGCATATGCCGAGGAATCCTCTTAGCTGCTTTAGATTTCGAGGCGATTTGATTTTCGCAATTGATTCTGCTTTCCCTGGATCGATTCTTGTCCCTTGATTATCGATGATATAACCCAAAAACTTGATCTCTCTTCTGCAAAACTGGGATTTTTCAAGATTCAAATGCATGTTGTTTGCTAGCAGACACCTGAATAATTCTTCTAAATTTGCCAAATGTTGTTCGAAATTCTGGGACGAAATCACTAGATCATCCACGTACGGCGTGAGAAATTTCTTAATAGACGGGGGCAATTTAGAATCTAGGCAGCGAATAAAATACGCGCCTGAGTTGCGAAGTCCGAACGGGCATCTCTTCCACACGTAACTTAGGCCTTCGTAAATAAATCCCGTGTACTTCTGATCATCAGGATGTATGGCAATTTGCCAATACGATGCCGTAAAATCTATTGCTGAAAACAAACTAGTATTCCGGAACTTCCATAACGTTTCTTCAATGGCTATAGGAGCGTCGTAGTCGGGCACAGTAATTTCGTTTAATTTCCTGGCATCGAGACAGATTCTAACACCTCCATCTTTTTTTCTGACGATGACCAGTGGATTGATATAGGCGGTCGGTTTCCTCTCGATAATGCCGTCTCGAATCATGTCTGATATGACTTGGTCTACGTCTGCCTTAAGTGCTTGTGGTACAGGGTAGCTTCTACATTTAAATGATTCGGGGGATGTAACCTGAATTCGGAATTGGAAATCTGGAATCGGATCATTCGGCCTTACAAAAACGTCCTTATAATTTTGAAGCAATTCCTGCAAACGGTAGAGCTCTTCCGGCTTGAGATCGCAATTTTCCTGCATCTTCTCGTTAATTAGTCCGTGAGCTTCTTCCCGCGTAATCGAAAACATGGTGGCCTCTTTTGGCTCATGAACGCCGGCTTCATTCTCCTCAAATATTATTACTTTTCCTGGATTCAGTATCACTGTTCCCGTTTGAAAATCTATTTTACCGCCATACTCTTTCAAAAAATCGACACCCAAGACTACGTCATACCCTAAATTCTTCACAATGAGACAAGTGGCATCAAAATGGTCTAAATTTAACGATAATGTTAGAAGGACCTGCCTAGTGATTGGAGAACTCCTCTTCTTGCCCACTCCGACAACAAAACATTTACTAATTGGAAGCTCCGGTAAATTAATCAAATTCTTCTTTAATTTTAGATGAAACTCTTCAGATATGGCCGAAACTTCGCTCCCCGTGTCGATTAATGCTCTCGCCTCGATTCCTTCGCACGTAGAATTGATAATAGGACATCTTCGTGCCCTGAGGAAATCATGCTCCTCGTCCTCTGCTTCATTAATGGCAAAGTTTACGCTCGCCGTTTCCCTTATGGGTACCTGCACTGCCTGCACCAGCACTCGTTCGGATTTCTGGCACCCCGTGAAATCGAACGGTTTCAGTTTGCCTGCATTTGATTTTGCCTTCCCTCCGGCGCTCGATCGCGCGGCGCGGCCGCTGGTGGACCCCGGTTCGTCGCCTGATGCGCCGGCGGGCCTCCGCGTCCCTGACTCTCATTCTGCCGGTATTGATTGTTCGGTCGTCCTCCTCCTGACCCTTGACCCATGCGTGTCCTATCGTATTTCGCAAGCAGTAGCTGCATCTTTTCTAAATCTAATGAGTCGACGCTATTCAACAAGTTCTGGATTTGATAGGGGAAGTGCGACGTAATCATCCAAATTAGCCTTGTGTCAGAAATCTGCGGATCGCATAATTTCAAGGCCGCGATTTTATCTACCGCGTAATCTAAAAGTGATACGCTCGCTCGTTCCTCCCATCTACCTTCCATGACGCGCCTCTCGAAGTCGTACCGAACCTGCTCGCCCCAGTACCGTTCTAAAAAGCGATTTTTGAAGTCCGTGAAATTGCGCGGAAACGGGTTAATAGCGAGGAGCCAGCTCGCGGCGCTCCCTCGTAACAATTGCTGGACAAACTTCGTCTTTAAATGATTTGGAATCGCCTTCGTGAGCTCCATGTAGTCCTCGACTCGTCGAATGAACTCACACGGATTCTCGTTCAAATTTCCCGTAAAGTTTAAGTTTGACGGTGGCGTCCACGGCAGTGACGCCGTCTCCCGTCCCCCGTTACCCTGCTGCGGCATCTGCCCACAGATGTCGACTATTTCCTGCCTCATCTCCTCCCGCAAGACATTCACCGACTCCGCTAGTGCTTTTTTTATCTGTTCCTCACGGTCCTTTGAGTTACCTGGCGCGCCCGCCTTAATTTCTTGAATATCATTAGTCACGGCTTGCATGTCCGCAACTACTTTCGTTTCTAATTTTGCCAGACGCCGGCACACGGCCTCGCCCTTGCTTCCTATCTCCGTGATCGACACTTTCATAGACTCGTAAATGCTGTCCATTTTCCCTTCCTGACCACTTAATTTCGCGTTAATCGCGCCCTCGAATTCCGTATACCGAGCCGCCTGTCCCTTGATTTGTCCTTCGAGGTCTGTCTGCATCTCGACTAGCCTCGCGTTAGTTACGTCGATGTTTGCATCTAATTTTGCCGCGATGGTTTCAATTTGTTTTGCCAAAATTGCTGTCGATTCGTTGCAAGCCGCCACGTGCTTATCAAATCGAGATTCCAACCTCCGTAATTCGGCCGCGGATTTCGCCCCCTGTTCCTCAATTTGATTTGCTAACTCAGAGCATTTTTCAGCCACCTGCTCCATGCTCACGTCTATTTTCGCGTGAATGCTCGCGTCACGTTCGCTTATCCTTTCTTCAAATGCCCCCAATTTATTGTCTAAATTTTCGTTAATTTCCTCTTTCTGCTCATCTAATTTGACCTTCTGCTCATCTAATTTTGCACTTTGTTCACTTAATCTACTGCTAATTTTGTCCCTTTGCTCATTTAATTTACTATTCATTTCGTCAAATTTTGCCGCGATCATCGTCATGAATGTCGTGAGATCGACTGGTGGAACGGTAGGTGCCTGGGGTTGCGCATCATCGCTGGGTCCTCCCTGATTTTCTATGTTTCTCTCCATTTTAACTAAATCTGATTCTGTCACTTTCTGACTTAATCTTTTTCTGACGATCCCACACAGAACAACACACGCAAACACAAAAAACACTAACACTAAGCTGAAAAAGATGACATCGAACACAGACCACAAGTTGTTATTAAAAACACATCTCCGATCCATTCACCATTAGCAGAGTTTAATAAATTTATTTTCACGGGTACGTAAGACTGGTGTCTTAATCAAGCCCCACGTTGCAAGCGCCATTTTTGTAATCTACCCCCCTTTTTAAACTGCTGCTTTTCGGTGGTAGGACTGGTGATGGGTTCTTAAAAACACACACAACACAACATTTAGATTTAACAATAATCATTTAATCTAAAAATGTGAGACGAAGGATGCAATTTTACAATGATTTTACATTATGTGATACTGGCGGCTTAATTTCTACTATCTGACAATTGTTGGTTGCCATACCCAAGCAAAATTAATTACAAAACAATTATGAGTTTATGCCGCTGGATTTTTCTTTCACACTTTTACGCTGAAGGCGTAATGAACCCCTTTTCTCCTGGAGTCTCAGTCCTTCCGCATTATTGCGGTCACAACAACATTACCATTCTTGGTGTTTGAAGGCGTCGGCTCCAGGCAGGTAAAGTGGAGAGGGCGCTCCCTCGCCTTTGTCCTGAAGTCGGCCGTCCCCTCAGCTGCTCCGTGGCCACCGCCAGCAGGTCAAAGCACCCAGCAATTATCGCGTCCAGGCACCCGGGATGCGGTCATTGACTGACAGCCGCGGCGCGTGCCCCTCTTCCTCGAAACTTTCGCCTCGCAATCAACTTAGGCGAATAATGCAGACGCGTAGGGCGTGCAACTCCGATTATTACCGGTCATTGCGTCGGTAACAATCGCGTTCGACAAGTCGCGGATAACTGCCCGCTAACTATGGCGAGTACAAGCCCTTTATGTGAACTAGTTAGCGAATACGTCTCGCGAAGCTCGACGAGCAGTGTCGGCTCGCAGAGTTCACGCAGAAACGAACTCTCGTGAATTTAGAACTGAGTGTTCTCTCGTGGCGTTACTTTCGAAGTCTAGCTCATCGAAGTGTTACGTTCTGTGTCTACCTCAGAAGTTTTTTCGCCGTAGCTTTCCCGTCGTGACGAGAGCTCTGATGCCCCCCCATTTACATCTCCAAGTCGCCCTGATTGCCTGAAATTGAAATTTTGGCGGAGTGGCGGGGCGAACCTCCGACCAATGTCCGCACGCGTCGCGTACAAAAAATATCCGTTGGCTTTGGAAAAATTCGTTGGCCTACTTTCTCCGCGGCCCGTGTGAAAAAAAATACGTTTGGCCATAAACGTGGAGTGGGTGGTCATTCGCTTTGACGCTCGCGCCGCCAATGGACAAAGCGACCCTTCTTACTTCCCCGCTGCCCCTCGTCGGCTCCGCGCCCCTCGCCGCCGCGACCGGATGAGCGTCGTAAAAAAAAAACAAAAAGAGACCCTAGCCCCTCTCTCTCGCCCGTGGCCCCGATGCAGGTATGCGCTCACATCCGTCGTCGATTCTGCCTTGACTGACAATAAATTAGTAAAATTAATATTAATTTCATTGTCTCCCGTTCGCGTCGGGTCGTACCGTTACAATCTACATCCACCTTTATCACGACTTGCAGAATCTAGTGAGTCTTAGGATCAGCTCTGCAGGCGAAGTCGATGCGTCCTTCACTACACTACGATTTTCGTAACTTTGCCCCTGACAGGAATCAGGTGTTGACGGTTTCATCCAATCGGGGGCTTGAACGTCACCACAGTGATGTCACTTTAGCGAAATAGAAGCGCCCGATTGGATGGCAACGAAACAGCTGATTCCTGTCAGGGGCAAAGTTTAAAAAAATCGCAGTATACACCACCATGTGTGAACGCACTGCGATTCCCAGTTTCCTGTCTGGCAGATACTGCAGCGGTAGGGGCGGCGGCGGCGCGGGGCAGCAATTGACAAGCGGCGGCGGTTGCGCCTTGTTGGGACGGTGCCTTGCGCTGACCTTGCGCCCGCTGTCGGAGAGAACCTGGTTTAACTTGTCTGCGGCCGCTCGCGAGATTTATTTTGCATCCGCGAATGGCGTGTTAACAGCCGTTCTGCTCGCGTCGGTCGCACAGCCGCGCTGCGGTATTCCGCTCTGCGTCTCGGACCGTTCCGCCCTATTCCGAATATCCCACCGCGTTCGCCCCATCCCACCAACCGCTCTCGTAGCTGCGGTGTTTCCGCGCCATTCCAACCATATCGCACTATTTCTCCTCGTCCTGCCCGATTTCCCTTCTCCGTCTCTTTCTACCCGTCTCTTTCTGCCATATTGCCCCCCTTTCTCTCCCTTCCCATCCTACTTCTTCCCATTGCCCCACATTTCATCCCATTTTTTTCTGTTCCGCATCATCCCGACACATTTTACCGCGTTCCGCATCATCCAGACACATTTTATCGCGTTCCGCCTTGTTGATTGATTAATGATTCCGGGCGCGTCAACGGCTAAGATCATTATTCCCGTACGTGTAGTACATGTTTTCATCGCGGGAGGTCGCGGTGATCTCCCGCTGCTGGCGAGTTCCAGCGCCGACCTACTCGTTGTTTTACAGTTTTCCCCAACCAGAGTAAATCATTATAAAATTCATTTAATCTGTAGGCATCTTTGATGAAGTAAGTAAAGAGCATTCACATATTAGTTGTTTCTTATTCATGTAAATTGTATTCTCAGATCGTGACTGCTTAGTCAATCGGTCGCTGTAATGAATCGTGACGAGATCGCCACGGTAGTGCACTGCTCTTTCATATTGTGGTTCATTGAAACATGCGTCCACATTTTCATCTCATTACTGCCAAACAAACGTTCTTCTTACCTCTATGCGATTTGCGTTGTGCGTTCTTGATCTCGAGCGTCAAGGTCTTCTAAAACAATGCACCCTTTGAGCGTTCGGCCTCTTCAATTTGGCCAGTCAGTCAGGCAGGTTACGACGTGTGCTGATACACATCTCTGTAACGGACAATGGCGAACTAACGAACAGGTCGAAGTATCATTTGATCACGAGTTTCCACATCCCCGGAGTTTTCAGTGGGGAAATCCAGCCATACCGCCTTGTTGCCTCTATTGTTTTAACGCAAATTAAATGAAGATTAATTGATCATTTTCTGCTTTGTCAGCGGTTAAAAGAAAGTGCATGAAATTTCTTATATTTGTTGCAACACGTAAGCAGTTTGTAAGAAATGAAACCAACATTTACAACTTGACATATTTCATTACAAGTCCCTTGAAAATTGTTAATTGTGTAAAGCATGGTGTACATAGTTCTTTCCCGTATTACTGTGACACTTGTGATCGTGTTACGATACCGTATTTTACTATTCTCCCCTGATGACGCATGAACTAGGAATATTGATTTGCGACCAGACAAATTATTTATGGCTTTTCCAGTCACGATAAAACGAGCGTTGCGTAATAAAATTTTCTGATAACTGATAACGACTGTTATCCGCAACATTTGCCACTAGTCGCATTTATGTGTGTTAACAAGTTCGCCATTAATGGAAAATTATCTCTGACCAATAAAGGTTGTGGCCCAATCAAAGGAGCCACACGATGTTCATTCTTTGTTGATTTCAGTGAGAAGGAATACAAAATTAAACCTTATTTTTTGAAACAAAGCCTGTCCCTCTATCATCGTCGCGATTTTAAATTAATGTTGATTTTCTCTTTTTTGCGAAGAAAAACAGACTTTTCATTAATTGAAAATAATGTAAATTATAATAGTAATAATAAATATTTTTCCGTCGTATTAATTGTTGGATACTTTTAGTTTCTGGCTGTTGTTTTTTGATTATGTTACCATTTTTTCACTGAATTTCGGCGATAGGTTCGAAAGTTACGAGGGTGGAAAGAAACTCACTAATTCCACGGCGAAAAACAACCCTCGTTTCGCGCAGGCTGGTTAACGTGTACGTTACCACGCGTTACCGCCTCACTAGCGAAGGCCTAATTCGCTGCTGCTTGTCCCTGCCGCGGGGTCCGCCTCCTACACGCGTCGTCACTTGTCCTCAGTCTTCCTCCCCCGCGAGGAGGCGCGTGTCGCGACGTCCCGTCGCACGGAGACGGCGCGTGGGCACGGAGACGGCGCGTGGGGGGGGGGAGCGGGAACGCGGCCGAGGGCGGAGAGTGCTCCGGCGGCGTCATCCATCAAACGACCGCCGCCGCTCCGCGCCCCCTCGCCTCCACGCCCCGCGTCGACGGACACCAGGGCAGTGGGTCCATGTCCGAACAAATAAGCGCGTTCAGGGGCTTTTGAGGAGCATTTTTTTCTAGGGGGAGGAATCGTCGCCCCTTTCTGCAAACAACGGAAGTGTAGCTAATGGAGGAAGGAAAACTTTGTAAACGGAACTGTTATTAGGAAGTCACAATTAAAGCACAGGTATTAGTGTAATTTTCTAATAATAATGATAATTATTATTAATATTATTGTTGGTATAAATTATTGTTAATAAAACATGTATATTTTTTTCCTATGACATTGTGTAACGAAATTAACTCATATCAATGCTCTCCGTTCTTAATGTCCTTTCCGTTTGAGAGTCATCTTCCATATTTTGTTAGTTTGAATGTTGGAAGACTGTATCATTTAATTCTCACGAGGTTTCAGATTTTGTAACATTTTTCCACGTCAGATGGTCAAATTGTGGTTTCTGGAAAGGCAGTGTAATAATGAGCAAATCTTTGGTGTGCTGTACAAATAAAGAACAAACAATATCGGTGGTACACAGGTAATACCGGTTATTCCAAAAAAATTCCGAATCGCGGAACGATAAGGGAAACTTAGAAATTTCGAACCCACAAATGGGGGATTTAATGGGTTTATTCCAGAAATTAAAGTACTTTCAGAAGAGTTTTGGAGTATTTATATTAATGCTGAATTTCTGCCTAAATGTTTTTTGTACACCGTACCTCCTGCGACTGATGTATCTCATCTTATGATCGGTCAGTAAAGAAAAATGATGAGAAAAAATCGCACTGAAAACGGGGTACGTATTTTAGATAAGCCGCCATGATTGGGGAATACGTATTGTTAAACGCTATTGGTTTTAATTTCATGAGTGGAATAGTTCCTCAAATTTTTCTGATTTGCGCTTTTCGACCTTTTTTTTTTTTTCTTTCTTCGCGTTTCGTCCAATTTCGGTGCAGAGCGTCCCGCCCCCGGGCGTCCGGTCGGCGCGTGGGCTTTATTTAATTGGATGACATCATCGACGTCTCCATCGCTTCCTCTCCCCCACCCCCCACCCCGAGCGCTTTGGGCGTTTTTACCCCCGCCCCTGCCTCGCCTCCGCTCGCGCCGTCGCTCTCTCCAGAAAGCAAAGACCGCTGTCAGGTTACCTCGTTTACGAACGATCTTCTTTGTAGACTTTGACTCAGATGAAATGGGCGTTGTCGTCTAACCTTTTGCGAGAATGTTAATTTCATTCTGGTAATTACTTCAAAGTTAGTTCGAAAATTGGCATATTCTCTCTTTTCCGAGAAAATTGCCTTTTAATTGGTGTATGTTCCTTTGCCAGTAACATTTCGTTGTCACTTTGATTTTAATTTACTGTCTCTTTACACAGATTGAGTACTTTAACGCCAAACATTACAGCACAATTAATTATTGTTAGAATGTCCTTTGTGACTGGAGGGTCTGATTATTTTGTTTTCTTGTTTCGGTGTCGTCCTTTCGAATCAATTTCCTAATTTAATCAGAACTTGTAGTTGGAAAACCAATCAATAATCTGTTGAATCTAGTCGAATATTAGAATAGTTATCTAAAATTTGAATTCCATATCGAAAACAGGGAGAAAATCTAACATAAATACAAAGGTAGAGCTGATTTTAGGTGTTCTGATTGTTCATAACTTGACACAGTGCAAGGAGACCACAATGCTGCTAAACGTATGTAGTCTCCACGAGTCGTGCCCATCAGGAGTTGATCGTTTTCAAGCCAACCTTGATGTGTACGAGAGTTTAAAAAATTACAAATAAAGCCATACAATTGGCACGTAGACTCGATCAAAATTGCACCGAAATGCATGTGCAGGTGGATCGACTTCAGAAATTATTTTCTTTGTGGAAGTAATACATTTTCTACAAAGATTCATAATAATATGCGCGTATAGTAACGGAATATCTGCAATGCCTTCATCATCCAGACTGTCGATTATATTTATTAATTACGGTCCCACGAATTATTGACGGTCCCACATAAGCTTTTTTATCCTTCTTTGTCTGATACATTACTATTTCTGAGCAATTTATTTGTACTGATTTACTGAAATCTTCATTATCACCTCAAAGTATTCATTTAAATGCAACTGGCCAAATAATGAACAATAGTGTCCTCTAGGCTATTAATTGGAAACGAGAGTTCGAATCATTCGAATGCGGCATTTTCATGTTTATTTTTGTCTTACGTTTTGGAGAGTTTAATTTTGGATAACAAGCTTTTTTTGCTTTTAATACCGTGAAGTATCGTAATTTCAATGTTTTACCTTTATTTCTACTAATATTTGCTAGTTTTAAAAATATATCACACTCTATATTTAGTACATTAATAGTACCAAATTGGAATTATTCTGTAATATTTTGCGATTGATGTTGTAATTAAAAAACATTAAGATTGCGATTTAGAGTAGAGAAATTCATGCCGCCTGTATTGTGAATCGTCAACTTGCGATTCAGATTGTAGAAATTCGTGTCGCCACCATTGTGAATCGTCAACGTGCAATTCAGATTGTATAAATTCGTGCCACCTCTATTGTGAATCGTCAACGTGCAATTCAGATTGTAGAAATTCTTGCCACCTCTATTGTCAATCGTCGACGTGCAATTAAGATTGTAGAAATTCGTGCCTACACTATTGTGAATCGTCAACGTGCGATTCAGATTGTAGAAATTCGCGCCTCCTCTACTGTGAATCGTCAACAGCGGTCAAGTCACCCAGTGGCGTCAGCTTCCGTGCGCGCGGGCGGTGTGCGGGGGCGTCACCTGTGAGGAGGAAGAGGAGGGGGAGGTCGTGAGGGAAGGCCGCGCGTGGGCGTGTGCGGGGGTCAAGCTGGGGGGGGGAGCGGCGCCTTTGAGCTTTGTCTCTGCGCCGACTACTTATTTTGTTTGTTTCATAATCGTTACCAGACTTCATAATCACTCGAGGGAAACGAGGTCTTGGATTGAGATTCGAAGAAAATGGAAAATTTTAGAGCAGTTAAGATTGGAAAGTAAATAAGGATTAGGATTATAAAAAAAGTGAATTGAGAATAAGATTCTGGAAAACTATGAAGAGGTTTCGAGGAAATTTAACGTTTGTTTTGTGATTCCAGATAAACATACCTGAGTTCCAATGAAGTTCGGAATCGTCTCACTTCGTAGTCACTAAGAAGTGAGACGATTCCGAACTTCATTGGAACTCAGGTATGTTTTTCTGGAATCATAAACCAAACGTTAAATTTCCTCGAAACCTCGAGACCGAGCCGCTACGTCAGCAGTAGACGCGTAGTAGGTGCGCAGTGAGAATGGGGAGGGGAAGGCGTGCGCGACGGCAGCTCTCGGGCGGTGGATTTTGCGCTTTGTTCTCCCCGCCGCCACCGACAGCGCCTGCTTCGTTCGTTTGTCACGCGTTTCCTGGACTTCGTCGTCTCTCGAAGGATTCGAGGGACTTCTCGTCTTCTAGTTCAGTACATTTGGGTTTGAGAAAAGTTTACGAAGGGAATAGGATTTGAGTTAAGTTTGTTAAGGAGTATATTCACGAACAACAGGACGGTTACTATAATTCGAGTAAGTTTGGGACTGCGATAAGAATTGTAGAAAATTTAAGTTGGGAATTTTTACTCAAGTCTCAAATTAGAGAAAATTTTGAATATGCTCCACCTCTTCTATCAATGAGTCATTGTCTATGGTCTTAACTGTCGCTGCCTTCTTGTCCGAGACATATGCTTTAGCCAGAGAAGAACCGCAAGGGAGCGGGGGGGAGGATGGGAAGAAGGAAGGCGTAGAGGAAGGCTGCGTGTGGGCGGCGTGGAGGCAGTGCGGGAGTCTCTCGGACGATGGCAGCTCTCTCGGACGGTGGCTTTGAGAACTTTGTTGTGTCCTCCGCCTCCTCCGTATCCTCCCCCCTCTACAGAGAATGGTCCTAAACGGTACTAGTATGTCATGGTCAATACGATTATAATCGCCACCCTTTTTAAGGAGAAAACGTCAAAAAGCTTTTTTCTATCTCAGTCGCGGCTCGTGGTCTTATAAATGGGGAAGGCTGCAAATGCATTACATTGCCTGCATTGTATTTCTATTAATAATAAGTTTGATACAGACAATTGAGAACGACGCGAAATACCATGAGATATTCTATCCTGGGGCCCAGTCCTTACAAGTTATTAGTACTAGTAATCACAAGTACTCGTAAGTTCTGTTTCACAACGAATTTGCCGGGCCCCAGAAGACAAGACCTCATGCGCCAAGAAAGAAAAACCCAAGTATAGCGCTCCTACCGCATACTGGGAAAACTAGTTGAAGCGCAATGCTACTCGCGGAGCTGCAAAGCAATGCTATCTGGTGGGCCCGCCGTTCTTCAGACCCTAGGCTCCACCTAAAAGGCTGTCTCGCCGCAGCCTTCGTCCGCTGGTAAGCGTCTGCAGTGAATGCATGACGTCACGCCTCCTCGTTTTGTACAGGCCTTATGGGAGAATAAAGTGGGAGCCTAACGCTTCTCTCTTCCCTGTCAACAGCTTTAAATGCGTTACGGACGGCCGTTAACGAACCGACGAAGGAAAAGTTTTGATATAATTGTAACATAATACAACTCATAATTCCATTATTAATTAATAAATACATTTGCAAACATATTTTTAAATTTCTTTTGGACGGCGATTTCTCTAGGAGAGGCTCCGCCTTACAGCCTTTAATGACGAGCCGCGCCTGTTCTATCTACTTTAGCTCCGAACTTTTTGTGTTCGATGTATCATGACGTGTTTCGAACTCTATTTACGTCAGTTCTGTGCAACGTCAAAAGCATGGCCCGTATATAAACGCACACTCCTGCAATGCAGATTTTGTCGAACACTGTACTTACGCGTGTTTTACGACAATGACGATGAGCCGGGTACTGTGAAACACTGCGTATATTACTATTTCGTAAAGAAATTAGGTGAAAAATGCAGTATTTTTGCGCTTACAAATTAGAATGGCTTGAATACTTTGCTTACGAATTACTAAGGCTTACAAAGGGTCAATACCCTCCCCAAAACGCCTAGAGTTTTCGTTTACCTTCCTGTATTTGGCAAAACTGATTTAAATATTTATTTACATTCGAATTATATAATTATTTAAACAAAAATATGGTGTAGTTTTATATCTACAGTACATGAGTGATATACAATATGATAACAAATAAGTTGGTTATTTAACAAAAACCTACGATCCCCCCCCCCGAATGATTGGCTGGATCCGCCCCTGTTCGCGCGTGTAGGTGGTCCGGCGGCGCCATCGCGAGGGGGAGGGGTCAGCCTTCTCGGGCGGCGCCTTTGAGCTTTGTTCTCCCGCCGCGCCGCGCCGCCGCTGTCTGTCTCTCCGGCGCGCGCCCGACCGTGTCTTCTACGCCGCCGCTCGCCCCTTCCCGTTCCCTCTCCCGACCCTCCCACTGCTGCGATTGCCATTAGACTGGCTGTCAAGTGGCAGGGACGTACTGGAGATGTCCAGCAAGGCGATATCTTCATGCCCTATTTTTGGGAGTTACGGAAATATCAGAGGGCCATGTTTTACTCGTGAAGAGTGTGTCATTTCGAAGGAAAACTGTAGTTCATAACATTTTCGCTGCTTTGAACAGATTTCTTAAAATTAAGAATCTACCTTTTCTTTCGTCAGAATCGGGAAAGGCACCCATGATTATAAGATTCTTGATGATTGGCTCTTCGACTCAGTTTATGCTATTCTGTGTCGCTTGCGTGCTTACGTCTCCAGACAATGTTGAGTTCCGTGTAATGGATATTCAATATTTAACAGAGCAACTCCACAATGTATGAAATTAAGAATTATTCCATTTGACAATTCCTGGGTGAGCACTCTTGTTTTTGTAATCATGCTATTATATTGATAATGTGTTGTTGACATCGAAATGTAAAAGCTTGTTGACCGCTTCTGAACACTATTTAGGATGCTTTTGTAAGCAGCTTTTAATGACGTAGTCATCATTAGCAGGAGTCATCATTAATGGCGTAGTCATCACTAGGAGACAAGAAAATCGAAATCTGTCCCCTTCGGCAAAACCCGACTCGTTTCCCCTTTCAGAGAAACCTCCATGTCTCTCAGTCAGCGTTCCTCAAATTCGTGCTTGTCGATCGCCACTGACGCAACTGACTGGCTGGCGTTCCATGTAACCGTCGGTGGGGCGCGTCCGCTTTCCCCTGTCGCATGCGACTCGCCCCGCTGCGCCGGTCGCGTGCCATCTCCTTTCCCGCCTTCGCGCTCGCCTCCCGTTGCATCGAGGCGACCGGTTCCTCTCGCCGCTTCCTTTCGCGGACCCGGTCTCTCCCGCTGCGCCTAGGTCAGGGAGCGAGCGCGTCCGGCTGCGGGTGCAGCTCCACACTCAACTGCAGCCGATTAGGCTTATGCAGTTGGGCGGGGCCTGTCTTAAATAAACTACACTGTCAGAAATTTTTCCATTACTTTAATGTAAATGTACGTAAAAGTAATAATCATGAGCGCACATTAAGTTTGGTGTACACGTGTACATTAGGGTACAAGAGGCGAAGCTTTATGATCATATCTAGAATGAATGTATGATCTTGATGGACTGGTGTTTAAGAATATATGATGTGAGTGATGAGAGGCAGGGGAAACGAGATAACCTCTAGATTAAATCTTCGTTGGTTTTAATTTAGGGATTACATTCAATGTATATTCAGCTCTTTTTAATGTACAAGGTAGATTAAATTTCATGAACATTAACACATTACTACATTTCATATAATGACATTTCTGGCAGTACATCATATAATTACTCTTATTCTGCTTATAACCAATTTTTACGTGTAGAATATAAGTAATATAAGCTACATTATTTAAGGTAGTCCGTGCCCAACTACAAAAACCTAATCGGCTGCAGTTATTTATGAGCCCCCAACACATCAATACATACCCGCCTCTCCAGGGATACTGGAGAGGGAAATTGAAAAAAAAGCTCGACACTACTACTCATTTTGATTGTCAGGGACGAGGCGCGGCCCATGTTGTCCCCCCCCCCCCCAATCTTCCACCTCGGGATACGGGGATTCGTATCGCTATCGGTCCATGTGGAGTTTGCGGTGGCATGTGACTTCTTTGTCCCACTTTTCAACGGAGATTATCGACTGTTTTGATATCCATATTGTTTTATAAAGGTACAAAATATTAATGTCTATTTCTTTTTTTTTTGCAGGTAAGTTCGATGGTTGGAGCTTCATCTTGTCGGGGTGTGTGATAAGTATAGAAAATTATTGCTTCAATATTGTGGATTCACGGATCATTTCTAATAACTAAAATGTTCATTTACAAAGGAAACTATCGGGAGAAATGAGACTCTTTGAGATTCATTCAGATGTTTCATGTTACTAGGAGTACCATCTTGATTCTCGTAGTGATCTGAGCTTTTGAGAATAACTTCTGCAAACTATGTTTATTTTAAAGTCGAAAAATTCTGCCCGTTCTTGGAACGGTATTGTGACAGAAAGTTTCATGCAATGATTTAGTCGTTTTTTTCGGTCGACTCATCGGTCGATGATTGTTTTGCAGTACCCATTACAGAATTAATGAACATAAATAACTAACCTGAAAGCCATCTAAAAATAATCAATCACATCAGGCAAAACGTCTAGATTATAATGAATTGATGAATGAAAAATCACGCAATCATTCATGAAGAGAAACTTTACCACAATTATCATTGAGATCCGGTCTCCTCGAGATGTAGAAGTACTGAAGGCTTACAATGAAGTCAGTCCTCCACCAGCCCCTTCGGGAAAGGAAAAAAAGGGGGGAAGGGGAAAAAAAGAAGAAAAAAAAGGAAAAAAAACCCTACTACTTTGAATTGATGATTTGGATCGATCTCCTTCCTCACATCTATGACCTGGGGGTTTGGAAGGCCCGATGATGTCCTTGGTAAAAAGGCTACCAGTACTTGGAGGCGCTAAATCTTCCCGAAGAGAGTCATGTTACTGCATGCATCACGCACAGGAGTAAAAACCGCCTGGGTGGAGTACGAGGGCGACGGTAGTTGCATTGGATGGATGATCTGAGATCACGCATTGTATTTAGAATATATCTCAAAACGAATATACACAAGAATATATGACTAGAAGAGATCCAATATGAGGCATAACGTTGATATATTAATTGAATATTTGTATGAGAAATGATGTTTCGAAAGTAACTTCGTAAAGACGATTCGCGAGTTTCTGTCTAAATCATACATGCTAACGTACCCGCTAACTTGTAAATTATTTTACTAGTCAAAAGTCTGTACGAAGGATACTCACGGTGTGCATTGACGCAGTGATCCAGAATTGTTAGAGCACATCTCGAAAACGAGTGAAGTGGCTAGCGTCACATGACCAGCTTTGACCCCAGGAGAAAACAAGCAATGGAAATGGTAGGCCTGGAGTACCTTTGAGCCTTTCTAAAAGGTTAGGATCAACCTGACTCGTGACCCGGATTTCCTACCCGGTGGTCTCGTGCTTTGCCAAATTTCCTACCACTTTTCCGTAAATTTACAGTTTCAAATTAATGGCCGTTTCATTCACGACACATCACAATCATACTAATGCTCCCTCCCGTCACACGCACAGAACAGACTTTACGACTCCGAGCATCTTGCGCAGAACCATTTAATCACGCGGAAGGAGCCATAAAGGGCCACCGAATCGCCCGGAGGGAAGCTCTTCTCAGAGCGAAGGGCGAGCCGCCTCACGCAAGGGTCTTCCGCTCCACACGCGTGCGCCCCCGGAAGCGCCCAGGGCAGCACGTGCACGCGACGCAACACCCGCCCCGCCCCCTCCCCAACCCCGAGAGCGTGGGGCTTCTGCGGACGCCGCAGTGACCGCCCGCTCGCTTCCGCGGCGTTTAAGATCGCTGCCGCGTAAAAGTGAAAATCCAATTAGCTAGATTGCAGGGGACAGCGCTGCCAACTGACAAAAATTATCTGTCTTTCATGTATAAATTATTTGAAGAATTATCTGAGAGATTGTCATGAGGTAAGAGTCAAGATGCCATAGTATGAGTTTTTGTAGAGGAGATAAGCACGGTCATTTTTGAGTACGGTTATAGAACGTTCTCATTAGGTGGCTGGACAACATACGATCGAGTTCCCTGGTTCACCATTTATTTTAATGTGTTCCAATATAGTATTTCAGTCGAAGTAATGTTTAATACAGTCAAATTCTGTTCGACAGTTCGTCCAATTTCTTAAAAATACTTCAATTACTCAAATACCAAGAGGTGAACGTGCTCTCTCCTGAGGATTTCCATCTCCGCCGTAAGATGTCTGCCCACTCTATGATCTCGTTGGCACCTTAATTCTAGATCTTCGCTTACAGATTCGTCTTTTCCATTTCGCCGATGCCTACGGTCTCACAGAGGCCATTGGTTTGGCCCAACCGTTGCCGTAGATTCTATTTGTACTGCGTATTTGGAATGACTCGTAAGAATATTTTTAGAATTGCATTCAACCTTTTTCTTGTAATGCGGCACGAAGGGCTAGTACCTGCAACAATACCGTAACGTATAATGGACTACGGAACGATGTCGAATCGCATAATGTACAATGGCGTGGATAGAAGTTATAATTCCTTGAAAATCTTTCAGTTGACAGTACCGGGAACTGGACAATAGATGCTACGACTACGCAAGTGCAAATTGACATCGACGCGAAAGGAAAGGCCCAATTAGTGCTTTCCCTGGCACATTTTCTCAGGAAATCCTGCCGCCTAAGAAGAGCGAGTCAGTAAATCCCGCCTTCTTTTGTGTTGTCACTTGAACAGCAGTATACTAAGACTATTACTTTCATCATTTCGCTACATAAATCAGGCGTGTCGGTTTGGTATTAAGGTATGACCTCGGTGGTTTCGCTTACCACAACGAGGCAGAACGAACAGTTTCCTCCACCGTCCCCGAGTCAACAGTCTCTGCCGACTCCATCGGACCCCTGTCCTCGCAACGGTGCGTGGCGTCCATTGAAGTTCACCCACCAAGCGAGGCAACAGCTTGTTGACGCTGGAGAGGAGTTCCTTGAGCCACTTGAAATGCGGTCGCTGCAGCCAGGCGAAGCGAAGGATTTCGTAATTTGCTATTCTTTCTCAAGGCCAATGCCAGATCGACGTACGCGATGGAAGTTGTCGACATGGGAAAATATCTCTGCACATTTTTTCCCACTTATTTATTTACTATCTGGACAATCTTACAGGTTTGAAAAGTTCTTTGTATTAAATACGTATTTCAATATTCAATTAATGCCTTATATTAAATCATATTCGTTAGATCACTTTGCGTGTACAATTGTAAAGATTTGTAGAAAGTATGGAAGAGAGGCTACCTAAATGGAAGGGCACATAAAAATAGTTTGAAAAAACGTGCGTTGTCTCAACGTCAGTGGCGCATCAAGAACATGGCAGTTACACCACTTGCCATGCACGCTACATACAAGAGAAATGCCGTTCTGCGTTGTTCTTTCGTAAAGCAAAGTTTACGACACCGAAATTCTCTATGCCGAAAAAGATGATATATTGGTATTGTTGGTATTGTTAGAAAATGTAATACTTTTATAATATATCAAACTTAGTCTTACTACCTTCATAGTGACGTAGTTCTTGACTGTCTCGTATGGTAGGTAACGTACATACTAGCCGTATGGGCTAATGACGAGGAACACCAATAACCAGTTTCAATTATAAAAACATCGTCAATAACACTTATTTATGATTGCGTAAATGCACATTACACAGAAAAGAAAACATACTCACGATTTTTAATAAAAATTGAATTGGATACAACTTTTGTTGAAAAGTTTTGAGAATTAATACAAATTGTAGTTACACGTAGATTCTACGTTAAACTGTTTAGTTTAAATTCATTGGTCATGTTATCTGATGGTTTCGTGTATAGTTATATTTGCTTGACGTTTTGATAGTTATTATGTTTGCTTGTAAATTAAAACATATGTCATAATTGTTCATGAGTAAATATTAAGAGAATTGTATTTCAAGCATTTTTCTTTATTATCGTAATTCTGTTTACCTGGATGCACCTCTGTTCAAAGTTTCCGGAGAAGCTATTTATCTGCTAGGGAAAGTCATCTTTTCTAATGAGACACACTCACTTTACCAAGGCATTTGTATTTAAGTCACAGTTGTGGCAGCTTAGACACTTCATCTGAGGATTTACCTAACCTTTTATTGCCCCATCGTAATCTGGCTCGAAACTTTCGAGGAGGTGAGCGACTCTTGCCTCCTTGGAGAACCGTGAGATCCTCAAATCCGTGTCGCAAACAAGAGTGAGAGCACGTGTATTTTCGGCACCGTGTCCTCCCGCCCTCGGGCTACATGAGAGTATTTTCTGGCAAGCTGTCACTCCGGGCGATGTCCTCACTCTTGGTCCGCCCGCCCTCGCCGCCCGCCCGCCCTCGAATTCTCTCGAGTCATCGTCATCACCGCTGCCGCCTCCCAAAAATTCAGGTCGCCCCCGCGAGGCGGGTCTTTTGAGCGAAGGAGGGTCCTGAGCCGGTTTCGGAATGCCAAAGGCCAGCTGCCTCTGAGGTCTTTTTACGAGGTCTGCGTAGGTCACAGTTTCACGCCTGGGCGTTGCATATTTCGCGGAATGAGATGTGTGTGCAGCACATGAGAATGTCGGGACGAGATCGTGTTTTTTATTTCGTTTTTCAAAGTGCGTTGGAGTCTTCACGCATATCTTACAAGTGCGACAAGACGTCTTGACGAGTACTAGTGCGGCTAAAATTAGAATGTACTCACGGTTTCAAATCTTAAAGGGTTCCATCTTCCGTCTTAAAAGCCGTAGAACATGAACCGAACAGAGGTCCGTTGTTCTAGAAAAAGTATCTTTTTATTGGAAATATCGCGCCATATTTATAAATAAATCTTCAATTGTTTGGGCTTAGCCCACATTATGGTCTAAGGTTTATTTTGCGGATATTGGGCAACATAGGATTGTTAGAAAAAGTGTTCACTATTCTTTCTCAAATTTCCCAGCCGGGGTCGCCTTCTCTTGTTTCTGAAAGGCCTGAAACGAGAATCAGCTGAATCTTCTGAAACGAGAATCAGCGACGAGAGCTATCTGTCTCGGCGTGGGCGCGGTCCGCGCCGGCGAATAACCGCCCCGTGTCGCCGCCATGATGAAGCGTGAAATGAGAAACGCGCGCGGCGCAGCCCGGCGCGACGCCCTGAGCGTCGAAAGCGACCGACGCGCCATGGCGGGGCGTCGCGACGCCCATTGAATGCAGCAGCGGTCGTCTCCGATCCCCTCGACCCTCGCAGTTGCGGGTGGTCCCAGGGGCAACTGAGGAGGGACTGGAGTGTTACGCATACCTTTCACTCTTCCAACACTCACTTGACTCCTTCAGAATAGCTCCTAGCTGGGGGAGCGCACTACTCAGTTTCCTGGGACGAAAGACCTTGGGGTTGGGGTTTAATCGCGTTTTGGCATTAATCCTGATGCCAGCCGGAGGGGTTGTTCTCTTTGAAGGAAGTCGATTTTATGTCCTCCCTTTGAACCTCAAAATCCGTCGTAAAATGGGTGCGGTGAAGGGATCTTGTCATGTCACTCCAATTTAGTGCTGCCGGTCTCCGTTAGTAGCGGTATGAGGATTACACGACAACCCTGAGTAATGTTTGGAATTTTGGGGCGACCCGTGGTGTCGTGTGTAGTTCACTCACCACCCACCTCCGGGTGTTATGGTTCGAATCTATGCCTCTGCATGTGAATATTATAGTGAACAATCGGGTTCGCGGCAAGTTTCTTCGGAATCCTCACGTTTCACCTGCCTTGCATCATCATCGTTAATGATCATAATTTTTCTGCAAGCTTCTGTACTCTCGCATTCACCTGGAGGAATAAAAAGCGCTATTAGCGAGCCATGACAATCTAGGCGCAATTCAACCATATCGGATGGTCTCTCTACAATTAAGCCATACTATAAATGATTTGGCTTGATAGCCTTGCTATAAATAAAATTTAGTGACAACTTCTCAACACAGTCATCACGCCGCAGTAATGGAATGGGTCCAGGAGCGGTGGTCTCGGAAGCGTGATTCAATTATCCGGAGCAGGAAGCGCGCGCTGAGGCCACTGTGCAAAATCGCAAATGGCTGCCTCAAGTGGCGCGCTTAGCGGGCCCGCTCCCCTCGTCTGGGAGAACGCCCGTGCGACGCGAAAAACGCCGCCGCGTCGTTAGAGGCGCATAATCAAAGGGCGGAGCAGGTGGGCGGAGCCAATGAGGTGGAAAGCAGCTGCCAACTGCGCAGTTTGCGCTTCCATCGACACCTTGCACCTCAGGGCGGGATTCTGCTTGCATCCGCTGGCGTGTTTGCATTATGCACTGGGTAGATAGGTGCTCATCTACAGTACTCATGTGCTAAAGCCGAAGTGAAGTTCATTAAGTTGGTAACAATTTTGCTATTTTAAATAAATCTAATTCAATAGCAAAATATTGTGTGTTGCTTGTAAAATCTTCTTGCTTCATATTATCGCGAATATAAATTAAGTTGGAACGAAATTAATTTTCATAACTACCTTGAGGAAAGTTATCTAAATGGATTAAAATAAAAAAACAAGTGACACGGAATTTGGTAAGATTTTTTTATGGAAAAAATTAGAAGACAGCGAAGCAAATCGGAAATTTTAGGCGCAATGAATAAAGTAAGAAATAGTATTTGGAATGTTACATATTACATTGAAAATCAAATGCTAGGAATACATCGAAAAGATAATGGTTTTTAAAATAATTGTGTGTGTGTGTGTTTTAAATAAATTTGAGGTTTTTTATATTGCGTTTAGGGAAAATGCGATACTGGATGGTATTGCACTGAGAACTGCATTAAATTGAAGACATTTTATTTTGAAGGCGTAATTTGTGGGAGAGTCCGGCCCATGATCTTTGCGATTCACAAGGGTTATCTTGGTAGTTTGGTTTTTGGCGTCTGTGTTAACGCTTTAGGCCTGTGAAGCACGTGGCTGCGGCGGAATTAAATGTTGATGTTCCTGAAACGGAGCCCCCTGTTTCCTGCTTCCGTTCCGGGCGTTGTTTGTTTCTCGTTTAACTATTTTTTTTCCCTGCATTGAGAACAGTGTTGGAAGAATACCGTAAAAGAAAAGATGGGGTTCCTCGCTAAGGACTTCGTTTCAAAAAGCAAAATGTTTGCTGTGAAAATGATTGTAATAAATGTCTTACGGAGCATTTTATGATGGTCGTTGGAGGAGAATAAATTTACTCTGAGAAGAAATATGGACCTTTCTATAGTTTATGGCTCTGATAAGAAAAACATCTTTCATTGTCTCTGCTCTCATTAGTAATTAACTTCCCACAACTTCTCTTGTGCAAATAATGTACTGTTAATAGAAGTATTTATGTATTTATTTGTTGTAGCCATTAAACACTTTCCAGGTAGTGGCTTCCTGTTGACAGGAATGGCAAGTAAGCCAATCTAACAACTTTGTCTGTAATGATGGTACATGGCAACCACGATTTTTGAGTGTAAAGCGAAGAAGGAAACTTGGTTGTCCAATATTTCGAAAAATGGACGGCTCTAGTTACTTAGAAACGTAATAAAGAAGTAGGGGGTGTAGAAGCTCTACGTTGTTGGAAAAATGACGGGACTGTTTAAATGATACTTTGAAGTGGCCCCTATTTAACTCCCAAAGAGAAGTCCTTTTTCAAATGTTCATAAAGAAATTGACGATTGTTGTGTTAATATGGTTGAAGACGAAGTGTTGTGCAGCAGGTCTACACAAATGTTAACTTGTTTATTGGCGGAGTTACAAAGCTTCGAGAGTTTTCGCGCTCGTGTGGGCAGACCAGTGACGGGAGAAAGGTTGTGGTGCTGCGACAGATGCTTGGGAAATTTGACTCTGCGTCGCATTCCACGTAAACAGATTGCCTGGGTGGGCAGGAAATAAAGAAGTTCGGTACAGCCTTTCAGTGAAATTAAACGCTGTGCTCACGAGGAAGTCAGAATACAAACAAACAAGCCGCCCTCCGACTTCTGAGTATTTTTACCTCCACTCGAAAGAAAGAACAGTAGAGAGAAGTTCCTAAAGCAGCAGAACTCTTTCATAAGAGGTTCCATTGATGACAATGGATGTGAGTGTAAATTAACATCAATGGGTAATTAAATTATGCATGCAGCATTAATAAATTCTACAAGGATATCAAAACACTTATTAAAATATAACCTAGCAATCTTCCAAGTTTTGCGAAATTGCATTTTATAGACGGTGTGATGTAACCTCTGTTGATTGCATTATATTGTCTATATTGTATTATCTATCTAAATTACTGTACGGATTAAAATTTGCCAATGTAGTATTCCATTATTACGTACAAACCAACGTAAATATGAGACGCTAATGAATAGTTTTCGATGCGGATTAAAATATTGAAAGTTTTTACGATATGAACATTTAATCCATAGCCCACTATGAAAAACAAAACAATTTTGAAATGTAAGTAATAATTGAAGGAATCAAAGGAATCTTTGGTCTCTTACTTCGTTCTACAGCAATTTGTTGAAAATTGTTGTTAATTGAAATGGTTACGAAGTGGATACGGTAATGGTACCATATTCACATCACAATATCCTATTAGAATACATGTTCGGATACCAAACTGGGTCTAACGACAGCGTCTGATACTTCTGTCTCTTATTGCGTTTTACGATTCTTACGGTGTAAATTTAGCTTCTGGACAGCAATATAGCTAGGCCATGCTCATGTTTTTATGCTCTCCTTCTATTTTGCTTAGATTCTTCTGTGACGAAATTTAGTCAGATTAAATCAAATAACAATTTTTACTTTCACCCTCACTTCGTATGAAGAGAAAATATTGACATCTTGCGCCGGTAAACGGCGAATTTTCCACAAAAAAAACTCTATTCCCTGCCGGCCCCTGTGACGACTAAGTCGATAAAGTTTTGTCACCTGATGATGGAAACCAGTTATTTCCGAAACGTTGCGAAGAATATGTATTTCATTTAATATTATGTAAATTGTTATTTGAAGAATTTTTTCTGTCTTTTAAATGATGGACCAACATATTGATACAAAGTGAATCAACCTTGTTTACCTTAAAACACAAGTCTTTATATATAAAGAGGGTGCTGACCAACATACAAATAGCATACAAATTGACATACAAAATATCATACAAATAGCATACAAATCAACATACAAAATAACATAAAAACAACATACAAATTGATACAAAGTGGATAAACCTTGTTTACCTTAAAACACAAGTCTTTATATATAAACACAAGTCCATATATTAATCAATCAATTTGTATCAATATGTTGGTCCAATATGTTGATACAAAGTGGATAAACTTTGTTTACTACACAAGTAGGGACCCGACGGCGCGGGCGCGGGCGCGTGCGTTGCGAGTTAGGGCGCGTGCGTGCGTGCCCGCGTGCGTGCGTGTGGTGCGCCGGAATGGCACCGAGCAGGAAGCGCCGCCGGCGGAGCCGCCCCCGGAAGGGAAGGCGCGCGCGGTAACGGGCGCGACGCTAACTTATGCGCGCGGGATAGCATCGGCGCCCGCGCCCGCCCGCCCGCGAGCGTCGACCCCGCGCCCGCCAGGCCGCGCCGCCACCGCCTCTGCCGCGGCTGCCCTCAGGGCGCGAGTGGCGGCTAGCCGCCGGCAAATGGATCAACAGAGCGCGTGTGGGATGCGCTGGGCAGTGGGTGATGGTCGAAAAGTTTCTTGGTGGCCACTTTCTGGAAAATCGGGAAAAATCAAGGAATTCTAATGCTCTGGAAAAGTCAGGAAAACATCAGGGAATTAGATGAATCGTTAGGAAATCATGGAAATAGAAGAATAGTTAGAAGTCAGGGAATATTCTGAGATGTTTATGGAATTATGGAAGTAGATATTATTATTATTATTATTATTATTATTATTATTATTATTATTCCTCTAAATCACGACAAAAGATGCTATGTGTCGGCTGAATATAAAATCTACTCCAGGTTGCAACCAACTACCTATGGAGTAGATCTAGGGTCTGTCGGCAGCCTCTACAATACTTTGCGCAAAATGTGGGCTGTTCCAAATAAAGCTATTTCTTGCACTTATTATTATTATTATTATTATTATTATTATTATTTAAAAAGATACAACCGTAGTTGTCCTAGGGCGCGAGTGTTTCTTTGACTGCCAGCCGAAGCAAATAGATAAACAGAGCACGAGTGGGATGCACTGCGCAATGGGTGATGGTCGAAAAGTTTCATGGTAGCCACTTTCTGGAAAATATGCGAAACTGGGAAAACTAGTGAACTTTCAATTGCTCTGGCAAAGTTGGGGGGAGATCAGGGAATTTGTAGAAGAATCGTTAGAAGTTAAAAATATTGAAATTGCTATAAACGTAGATATTATTATTAAAAAATAGTACAGCTTTTTTAAATTAATATTTATTCATTTTTTTAAACATTGTACTTCATCACGGCAAAATCAGACCTAACAAATTACTTTGAAGCTTGCTGTAATGTTTTCTTTTAATAGTGTGATATCATCTACAAATCTTATTAGTTAAACATTTTAAATATGGGGGGAAAAACGGGAAAAGTCAGTGAAATTTGTGTCAGGAAGTGAGTGGCCACCCTGGTTGTAAACAAGCAGTTGGATTGTTTGCATAGCAGAGCAATCGGTTTTTTCAATAAGCGTAATTTGGCTCGCTTCGGTCGCGCATTTCCAACTCGACGATGGTGAGACTCCGTACTCTTGTCTTCGGCTCCGCTGTGTTAAATTGTGGAGGCACGCAAACGCAGAACCTCATTTCAAGCCAAAATACTCCAGGTTGACTCCCATTCCTCGCGTATTACTATTAAAGTATTTCTACTTAAATAAATACGCGCATTCCACTCGTGTTTCTTGTAATTACATACATACTTTAGAGTAGTCGTTTATCAACATCTCGTGCTCCATGTATTCACATACTGAGCGTTTGTCGAAATCATACTCGCGAGCGGGATGGGTTCACTATTCCACCATTATTTCCTTTTTTTATTTTTAGTCATTTAAGCATAGATTGCAATAAAGCATGGATAAATAATGAAGTTAATTAAAGAAAATGTAATTATACGCAAGCCTTGTGCTAATTAATAATGTTTCATGAAGTTTGTAACTTGTTTAACGAGATAACGGCGCGAGGGGGATTTGTCAACTGCCCTCAAGGACTATTCAACAAGTTCATGGTTTGAAGCAAATGCCTGTCATTAACAGAAAATCTATGTACGTATTATCGAAGGGTGGGAAGCGTTTGAGATAAAAAATTCAAGGACTTATTAATAATTATGCCCTCAAAATAATGTTTTCTAAAAGCTTTTGTTTGATACTTGTAATGGTGGTTCTTAAAGACAATTATGTGCACTAGACTCAGACCTTGTTTCACTCTGAAACCCAGATCACCTTGTATTCCCACTTCTGTTATAATTTCAAAACTTTTGTGATAAATGGATCATCACACCAAAAGGTCGACTTTTGCAGGAGCAAATAGGTTGTCAGTATCATAGATGTTATTCTCAAGCGATTGAGAAACTTCTGCTCGTGGGTCAGTTCACGACGCATGGTCATCGCTTAGCGTTTACTATTAAATGTTCTTTCAATAATGCACAGAGTTTAGTGAAATTAATTTTTGTCATGCAGGCAACAAGGCAATTAACACTAGGCGTTATTTTTAAACAGCATTTTTCAACTTTGCCATTTAGAGATCATACACGCGCTGATGGAGGTCATATGTCACCTCTAAAGTAGTGTAGTTGGTCCTTAGTGTAGTTAATCTTGTTATAATTGGATTTAAACACAGAGTCCTTTGACTTGAATCTGCTCTCTTACAGTGCCATCCAAATGGGAGCTAGAACGGTCTCTATGGTGACATTGAAGCTCCCGATTGGATGACACCATAACAGCTGATGACCTGTCAAAGAACATTAAATAAATTGAAGTGTAAGAAACACTATGAAAGTGCCAAATTTGCCGAAAAACATACTCGTCGAGTCGCGTTGAACGAAACCGATCGCTGAAACAGAAAGAAGATTTCGCAGTTACCGTGACGAAGGGGAAGCCAATCCCGAAAGTGGGGTTTCGTTTCAAGAACGGGGCAGATTCGTGGCGTTTTCCTCGTTTCCCCTCCGACCGGCAGTCACGCGAGGCGCAACCGCCGGGGAAGCCACGTGCGTGTTTTAATTACAAACGCCCCGCTGCAGCGCGCACGGCGTCTCCGAGTTCGCGCGCGCCCCGCTAGATGGTGCACGCGTGCTTGCGGCGGTACCCTGGTAAATTCTGTCGAGTTAAATGTGAATGATATAAATGATGAAGTTGTAAGTTGTTTGAAAGGATATTGATCGAAAATATTTGAGAGGCACATAGCAAGGTCGATTCGTTCACGACAAATCAATCCTTTATCGATTTTGGGGGGGGAAGGAGCAAATTCGTCTCGTTGTGGTTTCTTGTTCCACTTGAAGATGGCGTTCAGAGGCCTATTTTCGACGTGCTCTACATTGTCGGGGAGGGTAATTCAAATCGGAAAGTCATGAAGATAATAGCGAACCTACCATATGACAAAATGGGATCGTGTAGGATTCCACTCCTACATTGCGTATATTTACTTCCTCATCGAGGAAATTCTCATATCGTTGTTTATCGAGAAGAAAATAATGTCTTAGTTTTGAAAAGAATTTTCTGCTGTGAAAGAGACAATGGGTTGCATAAAATAGTGATAACTTCGAAACCGGTATCGGCGGAACAATCCTCACTAATAAACTACACGCATTTGTTTTTACCTTCTGTGTAAGAATAAGTGCCGAATGATTGAAGAGTTGTAAGTAGATTTTCTTATTAATGATACATCAATCTCTGTATTTTTTATTGATGATACGTAAATGAAGGTCGCCTTTAGATGATCCGAGCAGATTCGAATGACTAAATGTGCTTTTCTAAAAGTCAAACTTTTATATTGTGAAGTTGATACCTGTAAGATTATAACAGTATACTTACTTCCGTCGTTATTTTACGACTTATTTGTGTGTGTTTGCTAAAATGTTATCGTGCTAACATGTGAAACCTGCCCCAGGAAAGGTCTAGAATTTTTATGACTTAGATAAGGCATGCTAATATTTGTTCAAGCGTAGCTTTCCAATGGGTGCAGTTTCTAATTCACGTTGCAGTTTTCTTGAATGTGAAAAGACTTCAATCTGGAAATAGGTATTTGCTGGTATTTTTGCCATCAATAAAAAAACGCATTTATCATTTTTGATCATGTACATTAAAAAATTATACTTACAACGAGGATCACAGAAATTGACGAGAGCGGTAGAACATAATTTGTTTCCCGTCGAAGTAACTTCCCCGTCGTCAGCGGAGGAGAGGTGACAATGGAGGCGAAATGTGAATATGAGATGTTTTCGGACAACGGAGGAAAAATGACGACGTCTGAGTATTGATGGGTCTCCTGAAGAATATCAACAATTGTACAGTTATGATAGATTCGCGGGGCGAAAGGGACATGCATCATGATAAGTCTCGAGTGGAGAAGATTGGTATTTCGACGTTAGTTTTGTTCCTTAGTTATTTTCTTTTCGTGTTGAATGAATTGTCTCTAAGAGCCTTGAAGAATCGTTTACTAGTAATTGAAACGGTGATTGACGGAACATTCTTTACTCTGTGATTGTCGTAAAACGTTAAAAGTAGACATTTGCGTTTTCCCCAGTGGGGCGATAACTATTTCACAAACATGTTCGGCTGCGCTGCCGTTCGCTTATCCAACAAAAGGCCCGTGGCAAAACTCGGCAATATGTGAAAACTGCGTCAGAAGGTGGAATCGCCAAAAGTGTTCGTCCATGACGGAAAATACATTTTGCTTGCACGCATTCTTCGCGTACGAGATGAAAACAAAGATATTATTTCTGACCTTGTCGAGTAAAAACACGACCACGCGAATTCAGGTGTCCCTGAAATCGTAAATCGACGTCTCCTCCGTGAAAGGATACATATTTTTAGTGCTTTCATGCACGGTGCATTACAAGAGAACACGCAACGTAAGGCACGAAATAGAAGAGAAATCATATCGGTGCCTTAAGGGTAAACTGTGTTGTTACGAGTTAATTTTACTGAAATGGAGCTTAAAAGTTTTAATTTATTCCGAATTCCACTCTAATTTTCATCCTTCAAATATTTTGGTTCTTTGTTCGAAATACATTTACTGCTTTGTACTAGTAACAAGAAAAAGAGGCAAAATTGTAAAGATCACGGGTGCAATGAGACAATTATTGTAATTGAGAAATATCTGGTATTGGGCTTCGGCAAACCTTTTGAGGTTAACACTTCCACTGAAAGAAAATGAAGGTATATCTCGTAAAAGCTTACAATTATATTTTTGGAATTTTTGTGACAACATAGTTCAGGGTTGTCCAACTGGCGGCCTGGGGGGCCGCATGCCGTCCGCCGGATCATTTTGTGCAGCCCGCGACTGCTTTGAAAAATTTTATTTTACCTACGAAATACAATATTTTTTAAAGTTATTGTTATGAATTTTTATAATTACATATCTAATAGTAATTTTCTCGTATGTACATTAATCATCAAGTATGTTTTTTTTATTTGTGTACATTTTACATTTTCGTTCTTTCGGCCTATTGTCCTTGTGAACTAGGCATTGAATGTTGCTGCTACCCTATACTTAGTTCACTTACATTTAATATAATTCACATTACATTACTGCATTGTTCATAATTATATCTGTTTTTTATCACTGCATGATTTTCACTAACACCGCATTGTCAATCGTCCCTTCTCCACATTAAGAACGTCCAGTAAAAGTCATATCTGATATATGTTTCAGCATAATCTCAGTAGTGAGGGTAAAGACCATCTTAAATTACGGTGCGGCCCGCGGTTAAACTCGAATTTATTGTGTGGCCCATAAGCCCCTCTAAGTTGGACACCCCAGACATAGTTCCCTGTAAACATATTGGCATGCATTTATGCTTGATCAAATTTCTTCTTTGGTTTAATTTATGGACACAACAGCGCTGTGAATGAAACTTCCACCCCAAGTTATGCATCCCCTTCGAGCTACATAGTGGTTAAGAACGTTGAAGAGTTGCTTCTTTAATTCTTGATCACCATCGACAGTTGTGCCTTTTCCTTTTACATTAAAACCTTTGAATATGCCCTCTCCTTTACACACAATCGAAAATGCTGCATCTTTTAGATCGCATAATAGAGCAAGACCTTGCATGGAACTTTTCTCATCAATCACTCATTTCATGTCTCAGAGGTTTTAGGATAACAATCAAAATCAAGCATCTCGAATGATTTTCTGGACAATTAATCGTAGTTTTAAAGATATTAATTAGTGCCGACGTTGATAAGACTTTTATTCTGTTAATGAATACTTCTGTAACTCCGACTTTTGGTATACTGAAACGTTTGTTTCAACATTTCTGGATATGCCGGAATGCGCAGTCTTTCTTCGCATTATGAATATGTGGTGAAGCTTATGCAATGACCTAAGCTATCACATACGACTCTCACACTCCAGAAATATCACACTTGGCGCTCACGTCACTTTCCGCACCTAACCGTACGTAACATTTCGCACCCGATTCCTTCTGGAGGCCTTCGTGAATGCGTAATGCAGAGTCGTTATCCATTTTGCACGCTATCTCTTCGCGCCTCTGACGGCCACACTTCCTACTCGGTCTCGAGAACAAGGCTTGGCGCTTCCCGCTTCCTCACTGGCTGATTTTGTAACTTTGATCTACTATTAAAATGATACCAAGTTGGAGCTTTAATGTAACGTGGAACTTTGCGTCTTAAGTATTTAAACTTGGCTTAAATTTATTAAGCCAATCAGGAAGAATACCAATTTTGCAACCAAAAAAAGTTGTTTTTTTACAAAATGATTAAACCCAAATAATAATAATAATAATAATAATAATAATACAGTACTTTAACTTAATTTTTTCTTGTGTAGCGTCGCGAGGTGGCGCACGTGCCGTTTCGCTGGAAAGCCCGGCCTTAAGCCGGATGGGGGATGGGGGTGGAATGCGGCGGCGCCTCGCTGGCGCGCGCCGGGCAGGAAATCCCAGCCCCAAAATAACCGGGACAACTGGGCGTGCCTGAGTGCGAGTCCATTGATGACCGCTGCTCTCTGCTGAGGGCTGGCTTGCGAGCCGAATGACGCCCGCCGCTGGTAGAGTGGGGGACGAGCCGTGGGGTATTTATTGCGGCGCCGACATGCGCTCGGGGGATACGCTAGTGAGTCGAAAGACGAGAGGTATCTCCGTGCAACCTTGCACGTTTTGGCATCCGGCCATGTAACATCTAGTTACGGGGACTAAATGTCCGACAGCTCGCACTTCGCGCAGCTTCTCATGCTCTCGAGCCGAGGCACTGGGCTCAGCCTAGGGACGGTCGCGGGGTTTCGCGGCTTAGAGAATAGAAAGGTTGCCTAAGGTTTTCAATTTTGTAACATTATCTCGTAATTTATTATTGTAAATATACTGTACATACTATTCAGAATCTGTCGTCTGTGCTTTTCATGTCCAGTACGCCACAGACTCGGAACCTTTCTTTTCTAAAACTGGTGGCAGCGGTTATCGTAAACTCACGCCGGTGTGCCGCAGTTTCTTTTCTAAAACTGGTGGCAGCGGTTATCGTAAACTCACGCCGGAGTGCCGCAGTTTTTGTCTAAAACTGGTAGAAGCGGTTATAGTATATGCACGCTGGAGTTACAGCAGATTAAAGACTCACGTCTGGGCTCGTTAGTAGCAGTCATCTTTGTGGAAGCAATTACTATGTTCGTAACGAACGGGGAACGCGGAAGCCTGCAACAGCATCCGCGGGGACACTAGCGCGGCATCAGAGCCATCGGTGCACGCTGATCAATTAGAATAGTACGCGTAAAGACAGTGTACCGCAGTTAAAGGTGCACACGCGTCGTAATTACGTGGCGCCGGCAGAGTCGTGCACGCCACGAGAAACCGAAAGTGCGGTAATTCGGTACGGTAGTTTCGGGGCGGTACAATCCGACTCGGAACCTTTCTTTTCTAAAACTTGGAACTGGAATTGGTATTGGTACTGGAACTGGAATTGGTATTGGTACTGGAAACTGGAGCTGGAACTGGTACTGGAACTGGAGCTGGTATTGGTACTGGCACTGGAAGGAGACATCCCGGACGGACCAGAACGAGTGGAAGGAAGGAGGCCAGAACACCGGATCCAGAAGGCGCTCACGCGACACCGAAGTCAACTGAACGTAAGTGTGTTTTTTGTACTGGCCGGGGATCAATTCAGGCAAAATGTCTTTCTTAGCGGGTTATAGGAAAGAGGTGCTTGTTAGGGTCGCGACGGAGATGGGGGAAACGTTGGAAGGGAACGAGACGATAGTTAGATTAAAATCTATCATCACGGGAAGCGAGCAGTACGATGAAATATTCGTGAAACAACTTGCTGATCAGGAGAAAGAACAGGTCGCAGAAGCACGCGAACTTGAATTAAAGGAGCAGGAAAGATTACGCGAACTCGAGGAAAAAGAGCGAGAACGGCAGGAAAAAGAGCAAGAACGGCAGTACGAACTCGAACAACGGCAGTACGAACTCGAACGGCTGAAATTAGCTAATCAGGCTACCTCGCGCGAATCTTTAGGTAGTAGAGATTCGGGAAACAGAAGTAGTATCCGTATCAGCCATGTAATGGATAAATTCAAAGGCGAAGGTGAGGATATTACCTTGTTTTTAAGTGTATTTGAGGCGCATGCTCGTCAGCTCGACATTGCGCCGGTAGAATGGGTCAGTCAATTAATGGGATTGCTTCCCAATGAAATAAATACATGGTTAGTTGTAGGATCAGATTCTTCAGAGCAGGATTATAATCAAATCAAAACGCAGCTTTTGGATATGTACAAATTCACGCCTGAAAAATGTCGTCAGATGTTTTGCAGTCATGCAAAGGGTGCGAAAACTACATGGAATGTTTATGCTCGCGAACTGACGAACTATTGCCAGAAATGGATTTCAGGGTTGAAAGTTGAAACTTATGATCAATTATTAGATTTGATTGTCACCGATCAGATGAAACGGAAGGTGCTGGCGGACATACGTGCCCATTTCGTAGATGTTTGGGGCGAGGTTTCGCAGTCCCAGGATCTGGCGCGTAGGCTGGACACCTACGAAAACAATAGGTCTAGTGCGTATAGGAAAGATTTTTCTAAGGTTAATCACAAGGATCCTGTGGGGGGAACAAAAGTGGAAAAAGGTGACGGAGAGCGTGCCCTCCACTTCTAAGCCCGCAGCGCCCAAGGCAGATAGGAACGCGGAATTCGACAAGCCGCAGGAACGCACGTGCTATTTATGTAAAAAACCGGGGCACATTAAGAAATACTGCCCTCAGCTCAAATCAAGCGAGAAAATGTGTCACGTTGTCGACACCAGTGCGCAGGAATTGTTGCTCCCACACACATTTTTTGGCACGGTTTGCGGAAATCCTATTAGCTTCTTACGAGATTCTGGGGCGACGGTTGATCTGATCAACAGCAAATACGTCAGGCCGAATCAATATACCGGCGAATCCGTATGGGTTAAGCAGCCCTTGGACGAGGCGCCGAAAAATCTACCGGTAGCTAAGGTAGAAATCGTAGGCCCGTTCGGTAAGCTTGTTACCGAAGCCGCAGTCGCGAAAAATTGCGACTTAGAATATTACATTCTGAGTAATCGATCTGCCACGCTTCTCTCGGAAATCAGGCAAGGGTTTTTAGAACCGCAGTTTCTTTGTGCGGTGCGAACCCGTGCCCAGACGGCGGCCGGGCAGGGCGACGGGGTGGGGCCGGAGGCGATGGCGGCGGCGCCAGGCAACGCGCCGGCCGCCGAGCGCCCTGGTGACGCACCGGTTGCGGTCATGAACGAGGCTTTGGGGAAGGAGCGGTCGAGCTAGGCGTGGTCGTAGGAACAAGTCGTGCGCGCGACGCACCCCAAAAACCTGCGTCGGACGCGAAAGCTCCCGACGAGGAAACTTGTGTCTTGTTAGGCGAGGTAAATGACCCGGGCAATGTTGTTGAAAACAACGCGGAATTTGAAGTAGATTCCGGGAGCGTTGCATTGTCCCGTTTAGACCCGTCCGAATTTGCGAAAGCTCAGAGACAGGATGAAGAGCTCTTACCGCTATTCGAGCTAGCCGAAGGCCCAGAAACGGAACGGCGCGATTATTTTATAGAACGCGGCTTTTGTTCCGGAAACGGCAGAGCAAGCGCGGTGAGCAATTCTCCATGCTTGTGACTCCGCGGGTGTATCGTGGCACCATATTGAAGCTTTGCCATGAAGACGCCCACGGTTCATTTAGGTGTCACAAAAAGTAAAGACGCGATGGCCAAGTATTTCTTCTGGCCGAACTGTTACAAAGATATGGAAAATTACGTACGTAGCTGCGATAGTTGCCAGCGCGTAGGTAACGGCGGCGAGAAGCTTCGCGCGCCTTTAAAAATTGTACCTATAACGGGTGAGGCGTTTGAGAAAGTAAATGTAGATGCTTGTGGCCCTTTTCCCGAGTCTGAGTCAGGAAACAAGTTCATACTAACTGCAATGTGTTTAGCAACAAAATATCCCGAGGCTATTCCCATACGTGATCTGACGACGGTCACGGTCATTGAAGCTTTATTAGATCTGTTCAGTCGGATTGGATTTCCGCGAGAGCTTCAAAACAGATCAGGGAACTTGTTTTACTAGCACTCTGATGACGGAATTCGCCGAGAGATTTTGCATTAGATTAATTAGAAGTTCGCCTTATCATCCGCAATCTAATGCCGTAGAACGGATGCACAGAATCATGAACCGGTTGATGAAGGTTCTTTGTTTAGAGGCAAGGACAGACTGGGAGTGCCAGCTTCCTGCAATTATGTTCGCGTTACGCACGAGTGTGCACGAATCGATAGGTTTTTCTCCAGCCGAATTAGTCTATGGGAAAAATCTCCGCACCACCCATGACGCTGCTTTACGAAAAGCTTGCGGGTGCTGCAGAAAGCGAAGAGAGCACGGTGGTTGAGCACGTGTTCAAGTTGATTAATAGACTGAAGCGTTCGCGTGAACTTGCCCATACCAAAATGGCGGAAGAACAACGCAAGCGTAAGGTGTGGTACGACCGCAAGGCGATCTCGCGCAGTTTTGAAATAGGCGCGAAGGTGCTGGTTTTGGCGCCTAACAGAACGCGGAAACTCGCGGTGCAGTGGTCGGGCCAGGCGAAGTTCGGGAGAAAATGTCCGAACACAATTACGTAGTTCAGATGCCGGGGCGGAAAGAACCACGCGTGTATCACATCAACATGATGAAAAAGTATCACCAACGTACTGAATACGTGAACTTTCTCGGTTCTGCGACGGTCACTGCCGCAGGCGAGGAAGACGCGTTAGACCACTACGCGTTAAGATTAGATTCCGACGACTTTGACGCGGAAGAAATGCTAAACGATACTAAGGTTGAACCCGAGTTCCGCGAAGCACTTAAAAATGTCATTTGTAAATACAGGTGTATTTTTAGTGAGAAACCTGGTCTTACAGATGTAACGACCATGGACATTGAATTAACTGACACTGATAAAGTAGTCCGAAGTGTACCCTACCGCATGTCGCCGAGGCAAACTAAGATATGCGGGAAGAGGTGGACAAAATGCTTCGCGACAACATCATTGTGGAGGCGGAGAGTGATTATACGTCTCCTATGATCCTGATCGAGGCCCCGGGCAAGTCTCCACGGCCCTGCATAGATTTTAGGCGCCTCAACGAGATTATTAAAACAGATTACTTTCCGTTACCCAATCTCGAAGAACGGATTGAACAGGTAGCTGCAGCTAAAATCATTAGTGTGTTAGATTTAAGTGTTTCTGGCAGATAGGTCTTACGGATAGGGCGCAGAGATATTCGGCGTTCGTGACCAGTTTCGGCACGTATCGACCGCTTAGGTTACCCTTCGGGATAAAGAACGGCCCTTATCAATGCTGTAAAATCATGGGCACTTTGCTAAAAAACTGCCAAGAATTCGCGGTACCGTACCTTGATGACATCGCGGTTTTCAGTAACACTTGGCAAGAACACATTCGGCACCTAGATACGGTCTTTAGTATATTGAAATCCGCCAAATTGACAGTGCAGCCGCGCAAGTGCTTGTTTGCGCGGGCTAATGTAAAATATCTTGGTTACGTCGTCGGTAACGGGAAATTGCGGCCGGCCGAAGCCAAGATACAAGCAATCCAGAACTTTCCTAGACCAGAATCAAAGAAACAAGTGCGTTCTTTGCTCGGATTGGTAGGATATTATCGACGCTTGATACCCGGGTTTGCGGAGAAAGCGGCGGCACTGACAGATGCGCTGCGGGGACGCGAGCGCCAGGGTAAAGTCGTCTGGACAGAGGCATGTGAAAAGTCTTTCAATGAGTTGCGACAAGCTCTTAGCGAAAAAACAGCGGTATATGCTCCTGATTATAGCAAGGAATTTCGAGTTCAGGCAGATGCATCTCAGAGAGGCTTAGGCGTGGTTCTCTACCAAGTAAATGACGAGGGAGTAGAACAACCAGTTGTTTTTCTAAGCCGTAAATTAAGTGATACAGAAACTCATCATGGCACCTCAGAACTTGAGTGTTTGGCTCTTATTTGGGGGTTGGATAAACTTAAGATTTATCTCGACGGGCAGGCCACAATTCAGGTCGAAACCGACCACAATCCGTTGGTCTGGTTGCGTAATACGTCTGGCAAAAACCCCAGATTATTACGCTGGTCCCTTTTAATTCAGCACCTCGATTTACGCATCATGCACAAAAAGGGCTCAGAAATGTTAATGCAGATGCGCTTAGTCGCATGTTTGATTATGTGAATTGATCCACAGGCGAGTGTAGGGAACACACACGTTCATGACATGTATAAATGTCGGTGAAATTCTATGTAAATAATTTTATAAATTCAAGGGTAAAATTGTTTTGTTATTGTGATCATTTTTATATGTAGATACATACATGTGTCAATAAATTCAGTTAAGAACGGCACATGATGTATATAACGAATTCCACAATTATTATGTAATATTTCAATGTATGTTTTGTATTTTACATTTCAGGGTTTCATGTAATGCAAGAGGCGTCAAGAATTATCATGTAATATTTCAATGTAAAGTAAATGTTTTGTATTTCAGGATTTTATGTAGTTCAAGATGCGTCAAGAATATTTATGTATGTAAATAGATGTAAGGTTAAATGTAAATGGCAACATAGTTAGGAAAAAAGGGGGGACAGCAAACAGATTTATTTCACAAATTTTGACTAGATAGGGTTTTGATATTATTATGTTCATGTAAAAAATTATGATGTAAGGTGTCAGGACCAGGTACTTTAGCTAGCAGAATTTTTTTCCTGGGCATATTTTGCTGCGAAAAAAAATTCTCACCCCCGGCATGGGAGGGTCTGTAGCGTCGCGAGGTGGCGCACGTGCCGTTTCGCTGGAAAGCCCGGCCTTAAGCCGGATGGGGGATGGGGGTGGAATGCGGCGGCGCCTCGCCGGCGCGCGCCGGGCAGGAAATCCCAGCCCCAAAATAACCGGGACAACTGGGCGTGCCTGAGTGCGAGTCCATTGATGACCGCTGCTCTCTGCTGAGGGCTGGCTTGCGAGCCGAATGACGCCCGCCGCTGGTAGAGTGGGGAACGAGCCGTGGGGTATTTATTGCGGCGCCGACATGCGCTCGGGGGATACGCTAGTGAGTCGAAAGACGAGAGGTATCTCCGTGCAACCTTGCACGTTTTGGCATCCGGCCATGTAACATCTAGTTACGGGGACTAAATGTCCGACAGCTCGCACTTCGCGCAGCTTCTCATGCTCTCGACCAGAGGCACTGGGCTCAGCCTAGGGACGGTCGCGGGGTTTTCGCGGCTTAGAGAATAGAAAGGTTGCCTAAGGTTTTCAATTTTGTAACATTATCTCGTAATTTATTATTGTAAATATACTGTACATACTATTCAGAATCTGTCGTCTGTGCTTTTCATGTCCAGTACGCCACACTTGTATTAAATAGGTGTGTTTCGTTTTGAGAAAATAAAAACTTACCTGATATTTATTTTGCAATTATAATTTTAAAAATATATTAACGGTGTGCGGGGTTTAATATAATGAATTGAGTAGTCGGTGCGATCCGGAAGGTCGTCGAACTCTGCTCTGGAAAGCGCTTTTATTACTTTGGGTAAAAAGACTCTTTGAAAACCGTGACGCAACGTAGCGCATAACTCTTGATCCTCTGCATTTCGAGTTGCGCCTGCGCAGAAGTTCAAAAACTCGTTGACGCTAAAGTGCTTTACGCTAACCACAAAGTCTCAACACTAGGGAGTTAATGAGTAACGACACGGAGAAGCGTTATAGCAATAGACAGCAACATCGACATCAATAGTGAGAGAAGTCGAGAAAGAGGTTTTGGATGAATGTTTATGTCGAAATGGTTGAATTCCGAACTTTGGCGATAGTGTGCGTTTGATTCCGCTAATATCACATCCTCTTGTTTCGCATTTGTTCGACTAGAACTTCCCAACCACTGATCTCAGATCACGAATCCAGTGATCTGTATATACAAGTATATTATTAAATAAAATTAATTAATGCCAGATGTGATGCAGATTAATGCCACCTACATGATTTTGTATCATGTAACAACCCACTCTCTGGAGAAATGATAGCACACATTTTCCGCCAGAGTTAAGAACCAATTCGTTATAATAAGACCGAGTGATCAATTAGCATGAGATGTAAGTCGACTAAATCCGGCAGAATATCAGGTTCCGATATCTCCTCCATTCGATTTCCAATTGGTGCATGCGCAGAGGCTCAAAGGTGCAGTAGATAGCTGTACATTACACCGTGCCAAAACTCCGTAAGAACTAAAATAATAAAAGTCGATGAAAATATTAGCCCACGAGTTTCGTCCATCCGTTGAAAAATAGATAGTTTTTGCACCCTCGAACGTGAAGTACTATCGATCATCTACGCATGTGCAGATGCAGTAAATAAGGGAGTTTTTGCCACCTCGAACGTCAAGCACTATCAATCTTCTGCGCATGCGCAGATGCACTAAAGTGATGTGAAACTTGGAACTGCGCATGAGCAGAAGATCGATAGTGCTTACCGTTCGAGGTGGCAAAAACTCCCTAATACGAAGCAGCGATTGGCGAGTGGGAGGGCGACGCGCGGAGGACGGGTACGGCGGGCGAGTGGCGACGAGCGGTGGGCGGCGCGATTCGAGGCGAGCGATATGTATCGATGATTGGCGGCCCGCGCGGCGAGGCGGTGAGGCAGAAAGGGCGAGTGGCGGCGACGATGCGCTCGTGGGCGGCTCGTGGACGCGCAGCGCCGCACCGGCTGCTTTCGCAAGGGGCAGGATCGAGGCTCCTCCTTTTGAAATGTACAGCATTCAAAAATAGTTTATAGTACATACGTGGGGATTCAGAATGGTGCACTATTTGTGAATTTATTTTTGTACGTACTTAAACAAATGTTTACGCATTTTATAATTTATAATAAAATTTTGAAAGATGACACCGTGTTTCATGTTATTCTTGTAGAGATGCTACTTTTAGAAGAAAAAGTAGTACTTATAGAAAAATTAATATTATAGTGTAGTAGAAATTATAATTAACTTATTTTCCACTTGTACTTTCAAATTGTACATTAAAATGTAAAAATTAGTATACATTCGTTATTTATTACGATGAGTTTAATACATCTTTTAATGCCTTCCTTCTCTATATGTATTATTCGAACCTGCCCTTATAAATAATTGTAAACAGTTAAAGTGTTGTTATGGATATTTTCGACTGAAAAATACCGGACTATTAGAGGAAGTATTTTGTCATTTCTTGGATATGTTATAGCAACAGTATTGGTTGGCAAGAACAAAAGGATACAATTTAAGATTTGTGTTAGTGACGTTTCTTTCTTCCCTTCCACCCTCCGTTCTCTATCACTCTCCGTTCACTATATACCTATCCCTCTACATATCCACCCTAACTTAAAATTGTGATTTGCATTTGATTGTTAATGATTCTTTAAATATTGAAAAAAAGAATAATATTAATAATATGTATGTTTTAGAATTTGGTAAAAGAGAGGACCTCTCTGATACGTACGTGATATACTTAGTATTAGACCTGGAAAATGGTAATGAAATACTATGTTGTTGAATAAATATTACCATTATTGTATCTACCCATCTATCTGTACGGCTACCGTTTATACTTTTTTATTGGCTTCTATTTTTAATTCCATGATTTATTCCCTAGTTAATTTTTTGTCTCGAGTTTGGTGTGGGCGGCACGAGCGGGGTGAGCGACGGCGGGCGGAGTGCGGCGAGTAAGAAACTGCGCGCGTGGGCTCTCTCTGACAAGACGCCGCCGCCGCCGCCTGCAAAAAAAGCGCCAGAACGTGCAGCTGCCCCACGCGCTGCCGCCACCTACGACCGCCTCACAGCGCAGCCCAACACACGCCGCAGCGGCGCGCCGCCCGCCCTCTGGTGTCGACGGCGCAAGGCGCTGGGGGGCTTCGAACTCTCGGATAGACGGGGAGGAGTGGGAAGGAAATGCTCTACACGCGGTGGGCTGAAAACTGTGGACCTCGGGCCAGCGCTCAGGCCATGTACACGGTGTGCCTTTATTTATTAAAATGTTCTATTAAATTAGAAGTTTTTACATCTCACCAGCCGGTCTCCGATGCCGCACAAGGGCCAGTTACGTTGTAGTAACATTCCAGTAACGTTGTAGGAACTTGAATTCTTACATAGAATAAGAAAAATATTTCAAAAAATGACAGAATTTTTTTTAAGACTTGTGGGGAAGAGGAACTGTAATCCTTGGAACGTAGACGTGTAAACACTTGGTTTCAGTATGTTAAATAAAAAAATGCCGTCTAAAATAAATCTGGTCTAAAAATCTAAAAACTCGCCAAAAGGATGCGGTTTATAATTTCAAGCTCGGCAAAACTATAGACCTACAATACATTTACATTTAGTTTTTTTCAATACCTATCTTATTACATCTGCTTGGCGTGTCAACATTCTTTTTTAATATTTTACTTTTCAGTTTGAAACTTGCGCAGCTTTTCATGCATGCTTGCAAACATCGTGATTGTAAGTTTTGTAATGTTCGGGTTGAAAATGTTTATGCTACATTGTTTATAAGAATTTAAATTGAATTGAGTGTGTGCTGCGCATGGAGTTTTTGTCTGCATTTAGAATTGGGCAATTTGCACCGGGAAATATTTTGACTGCGTAAATTAGGCATGTTTATCTCGAAAATACAATAAGTCTGTCAAATTGAACCAAGGCGTAAACAGTAAGTACAGAAATCGGTATCCGTGTTTGTATTGTATTACTATTTATTTCACCATAAATTAAATTATTTAAATCATTTTAAATGAGCAGTAATAATTAATTTCTAAGAAATGTATTAGAAAATTAATAGTGAATCATGATTACGTCATGGAAATACATCTTTTTTTGCTTGTTTTAAGCATGCATCGATTCTTTACAGGTCAAATCCGGTCTAGGCGTGACAATTCTCTCGATCTCTTTCATGACGCCAGGGTGCACATTATTATGAGACCTCCAATGAACCCCCAGCGGGTGACGTCAGCCTTTCTCGGAAAGCCCTCGCTTCGACGCGGTGCCACCCTCATTTCCACGCCACGCCGAGCCAAGCCGGCCCCTGGCGCCGCCTCGCGCCGCAGCGCGCTGCACTGCGCCGCTCCGGCTCACAGTGGTCCCTGTCACCGTGTCAAACCCTGTCCACCCTGTCAAAGAACCCAGAGAAAAGTCCACCCTGTCAAAGAACGCGCATATGGCTCATAGTAGTACAGGATGATTCGTTTTATCCGCATAAAGTCACCAACGGGTTCGTAAATGACTAACGAAATATCTTTCGATCATTTTAACTCATAGATGCACAGTTTTAAAAGTATACTTTTACGAATTGAGTCGTAAGAGTGTAAATAATGGTGGCTGGCATTTCACATTTCGTAGGGGAATCCTATGTAAATCCACAGTTTTACATATAAAGAGAGTCACAAGCCGTAATGTACGAGCGATTTGTCTTCGCCATTTGTTGTCCATCCTTGAATGAACTTGTAATATAGGCACCTTCTTCATCACGGATGGCCAGTGATCTCAATTTGTCCGTGTCAGATGCCATAATTTTTTTATAATTATTTTTTTTAATAATTTATTTACTCATTGTTGAAATTTACATAGTTCAGTAATTAATTACTTTTTCATATGCATTTTGTTGGCTTATAACTATTCTTATTCTAACTTATTTACTAAACTAACTACTATTTGATGTAGGGGACTCATGGAGCACCTACTATTTTAGCTACTGGGTGGAGAAAATATTTAAAAATGCTTCTAGTGGGGAATCTGTTTTTGATACGGGTTGGGAAATAATTGAAGATGCTAGGTTATAGTGGGCGGCTTGGGGTATTGAGTTTATATTTGAAAAGAAATTATTAGAGAGGTGGGCTATGTGATGGGTAATAGGTGGTAGATTCAATTCTTTGTGGAGTTGTCTATTTGATATGTACCAGGGAGCATTTGTTACTATTCGTAGGAATTTGTTTTGCATAACTTGAATTCTATTTATGCTTGTTGGTGAGGCATTTATCCATATTGGGCACGCATATAGCATGAGCGGTCTAATTATTGTTTTATATAAGGCTATTGCATGCTTAATGATAGTTTACTTTTATTATTGAGTAAGGGCTTTAGTTGGATTAACTTTATTTTAGTGAGTTTTATCTTTTCGGTTATGTGGGATTTCCAATTTAGTCTGGTGTCGAAATTTAGTCCAAGGTATTTGATAGTTTCGTTTTGTGGTATCTATGGGATTGTGTTATTATTTATATGGAGTGGGGCGGGGGTGGAGAATGGCCTAAGTGAGAAGATTTTGTTGCTGATTTGGTCGGGTTAAGCTTTATTTTCCATTTAATGGACCAGTCTTCTATTTTATTTAAATGTTGTTGAATTTTGTTTCTGATGAGGTTGGTTGAGTAGCTGGACTTGTAAATTACTGTATCATCTGCAAATTGTGGTGTGTGTGTGTGTCTGATGTAGTAGGTATGTCTGCTGTATAAAGGTTGAATAGAGTAGGCGATAAGGGTGATCCTTGAGGCAGTCCTGCTATTATTTTACGCGGGTTAGAGATGTGGTTTTCAACCATTACCGTGAAAGTTCTGTCTGTGATGAAGTTTTTATGACTTTTATTAGATAGTTGGGTGTCCCTATTGATTGGAGTTTGTAAATCAATCCTGGGTGCCATACTCTGTCAAATGCTTTGGATATGTCAATAAATGTGGCTATTGTGTGTTTTTTCTCTTGGAAGGCTGTGTGAATGTGTTCGGAAAGTCTGAGCAACTGATGTGAAGTAGATACTTTGCTGGTGAATCCAAATTGGTGCATAGGTATTGATTTGGTTTACTCAGATGGGCATTTAATCTTTTGAGTATTAGTTTTTCAAGAATTTTTGAAAATGATGGAAGAAGGCTAATTGGTCTATAGTTTTCGACAATACTTTGATTTTTGTTTGGCTTTGCTATGGGAATTATATTGGAATTTTTCCAGATTATTGGGTAGTAACTTGTTCTGAGTATAGAATTATATATGTTGTTTAAGTAGGCTACCGTGTGAGGGGGTAAATTTTTTAGTATTAAGTTGCTTATTTTATCGTGTCCTGGTGCTTTTTTAATGGGAGTTTGTTTATTAAGTTTTTAACTTCAGTGGGGGAAATGAACTTAATTTTGTGTGGAACATTGTAGCTTGGGGTTGTTGCTAGATTTATGATATTATTATGATCTGGATGTCGTGGGGTATTGTTTGGAGTGAAGGTTTGCTCGAAATGATAAGCCAGTGCTTCTGCTTTTTCGAATGGTGCGAACTTTTTTCCTGATTGAGTGCTCAATGGTGGGATGTGCGTTTTCTTTTTTAAAATCTTTTTAGTAAACCTGCCAAAGTGTATTATTATTTGTATGGAGGGATTGGATTAGATTGTTATATTTGAATGATTGTAGTCAGTTATTGCTTTTTTAGTTATTACATTTAGCAAATTAAATTCTTTTTTTAATTGTGGTGTTCTGGTGATACACCATAGTCGTCTTGTTTTATTTTTGGTGTTTATTATGTCCAAAATGGATTTAGGCAATTTGTCGTTTGTGGATTTATTACTGTTAAGAGATCTGTCCTTGTTTAGTGACTGAATTGTGTTAATAATCATATTATTTAGTTGTGCTATTGCTTGTTCTATTCTAAGGGTGTTTTAAGTTTTTAATTGGGGAGTTTGATTATTTATAATATTTTTAAATTTATACCAGTTGATATTTTGTGTGTGAAGGGCATAGGTGGGGATGTGCGGGGGAGAGGTTTGGTGTGTTGAAATTACGACTGGTAAGTGATCAGAATCTAGTTCGAAATAAGGAACTGAGTGAAATTTATTTGTGTGTTAGTTATTGCTATATCTAGGATATCCGGATGCTTGTTTGGGTCTAGTGGATAGTGAGTTGGTTCTGGTGGTGTTATTATAGATCATTTATGGTTTTTAGCAGCATTAGACCTGCCGTATTGGAGGTTCTACATCCCCAGTTTGTATTTTTAGCGTTAAGATCACCGACAAGTAATATAGGGGTGTTTTGTTGAAGTAATGCTATTATATTTGTATGATTATTTTAATTTTGGGAGGTTTGTATGCTGCTATAACTTTTATTAGCCTGTTGTTTAGTGGAACTTTGTTTGATACTGCTTCTAGTCCGGGAGTATATGGAAGATTGGTTTGTATGTACGGGATAGATTTTTGAATTAGTATTAATACGCCACCGCCGTTTTGATTTTGTCTGTCATTTCTGATTACATTGTATCCCGGAATTCTGAAAGAGATACTTGGCTTTAAGTGAGTTTCAGTTATGCAAGCTATATTTATTGCTTTGTCATTTAGTAAGTGTGTTAATTCTGTTTTTTTGTTATTAATGCCATTGGCATTCCAGTTTAATAGTTTTATTTTTTCTTTATGGCGTTGTCCTGCCATTATTATTGGTAAAAAATGATGAAAGTGAGTTTTGTACATTATTAATTATTGTTGGGATGATGGTGTTAATAAGATTTATTATATAGGAAGAGATAGAATTTATTAATGTGTGTATGAACGTATTAGTGTTATTATTAGCTTGCATATTGTGTTGTGATGTGTTTTGATAGGGCTGGTTTCGTACGGTATGTCTTGGTGGCGAGATTGGAGTGAAAGTGAAATGTGGAATATTGTTGGTTGTGGGGAGGTTAGGGAAGTTTTGTGAAGATAGCCTTGATGGCGGGTTATTTTCTACTACTAGTTTTTTGAGTTATTTATTTCTTCTCTTTTGGATATGGGTTCCACGATTTTTTGGTAATAAGCGCATTCTTCTGTTCTAAGGTCAGCTCTATGAGTCCCCGTACACAGTTTACAAATCAGAGGGAGATTTTTCTGGGCACTTTGCAGAATAGTGATCTCCGGAACAATAAATACAAGCTATTGCGTGATTACAATTGTTTTTTGTGTGTCCAAAGTCTAAACATCGTAAGCACTGAATTGGTCCCTTAGGTCTTCTTCTTTTTTGAGGTTTTACACTTAAGTTACAAATCTGTTTGATTTGATTTGTTTTCGTGACCGTCAAATTCTGCTGTACTTAAACAACCGGTATTGGAATATTGTTTTTGTGGAGCCTGGTTACGCTGATTAGGGATGTGCACTTTGTTTTGAGGTCTTCGTAAATTTCTTGCAATGTTATAGAAGGATGAAGATTTTTGAAAATTACTGAAAACTTTATTGGCTGGATCTTTGTAGGTGTGAAACTGTCTTTTTGTATTTATTAAATGCTTTATGGCGTTTCTAAAGTCTGCTATTGTTTTAAACATTAGTTTTGCTCGGCTATTGTTGTAGTCTGTTGTGAATTGATTTGTTATTTGCATTTTAATTTCTCTGTTAAACTCAGTTATGTTTGACACATTGTTTACATAGATGGGTGGAATTCTTATGTTTTCATTATTCTGTGGTGCACTTTCATTTACGTAACTGAATCTTTTTTCATTTTCGGTTAGTTTTTCTAGGGGAGCGAATCTGTTACTCACTGGCACTGAATATGGGTCTTGTTCGCTGCTAGTGGATTTTTTATTTGGTTGGGAGCTCGAATCCGAATCACTGTCATTGTGACCTCTTTTTCCGTTGATAGGGTTGCTCACTAGTTCACTTTGGCTGGGAGACACATTCACTGCGCCATTGCACGGCGGTTGGTTACTAACCTGTTGGAGGCCACCCGTGGCCAAGTCAAGGTATGTTGCATCTGTATCACCTATATTTCCTTCATGGGACAGCAGATTGAGATGACCGTTGTGATGTTGTAGTCCCATGTTATCGATGCCGGGGAGCTGGGTTTCGTTCTGATGAATGGAGTTTGTCTCCATGGCGCTCTCTGGGTTGTAGAGTAGCGCCATTGATTGCGCTACGGCTTGGCCGAGGCCAAGGCCTGCCGAGGAGGCTTCACTGTTTATGTTTTCAATAATGGCACTTGATGAAAATGAAATATGAATGAATCACTGCACAAAAACACAGTACTAAATGAATTGCACTAGACTTCTACTAAACACTGTTGGGCTGAGTAGACCGCGAGAATGGCACGGCCTCTCCGGAGCTCACGAAAACGACTGCTGATACCGAAGTGCTCGGCTCGGCGGTCGGAACGAGAATGCCATAAATTAGACCCATACGCATAACATTTTTAATTGCGGCTCATCTATGACTTGGCTAGGCTACCCGCCGAGCACCTCTGCAAATCGTGTTTCTATGCGCTACGCGGACAGTCCAGAGTTCCGGACGGTGCAGATATAGGCTGTTGTTTTTCTGATCTCAATCATACTATTGTGTGCGTTGTTCGTGACAAGAAAATTGTCTTTCTACAATGAAGAATAGAACGCATTGTAACGGTCTACTTTCCCAGCATCCCTTATTTAATAGGCATATAAAAGAAATATTTCAATATTGGAGCGTTTGTGTGTAAAAATGCGAGCTATTTTAAATACATACAACATCCAGAAGACTTTAGTAAAGGAAACACAAGGACGAAACCTATAATCCTTTTACGTCGTCATAGCTAAACGCGGAGATATTTTCCAGATGTGATATCATGACGATTTACTGTACGAGGAAGTATTGTCGGTAATAAACTTTCAGTTTTGTGTTCTGAATTCAAGAGTACCTAAACTCGTTTAATATGATTACTATGTTTCCAATATTTAATTCAACACATTTGATACTATTATATGAATTATTCGCAAGTTGCGAAACTTAACATTGAAACCCGCAGGGATACAGTTTTTTGATTTTCATGAGAATACCTTTCATATTCAGTGTTGTGTTTACTACTGTATTTAATGTAATGTAATTAATTTATCGTTAGATCTATTAGGACCAAATAATTTCCCTCCTCAATCCGAGATCATGATGATTTTAAAAATACAATTTTCAGTGCAAAAATTACAACGCAGCTTTTTTGGAATTCATTATTGTGGCAATAAATATTATAATATTAAGCAGCTGTTTGGACCATAGTAGTGGCTTTGTGCTTTTGTGATAAAGCACGAGAACTGAGACATGACAAAAGTGTTAAAATTCTCGTGTTTCCTTTATGATATTGTGAAAACACTGAAATCTGTACTGTTTTATAAAATCCTGTAGCACCTATTTAAAAATTAAATTATCAACTATTATTTTAATCCCTTCGTCAATAAAAATATTTTTCTTTCTTTTCTTTTCATAAAAAATTGTTTTCTTTCTTTTCCTTCCATAAGAATAAACGATGATTTTTAGTCTATCAATCTACCATGTTTAATCACTACAGGTTCGCGTACAGGACTTTGTCCTCTGCGAAATAATGTCGTATTTTACATGATTTTTATAAGTTCAACCTGAAATGTTATTTTAGATTATTTGTATTTTTATAACCTGTAAATAAATAACTAGAATTTGCACATTATAGAATTTTTTAGAATCCTTTAATTTTTTTCGGCGAGGTATTCCAAACATCTCCGCTGTGCGCTTGGCGTGTGTTTCATTCACGTGTTCTGGACCTCCGTCGGGCGGCATCTCGCCTCCATCGCGTCACTCGCGCGAATAAGCTCGGTCTCGCTCCGAAATAACAGTGAGTCGCCGCGGAGCACGGCCCCCTGGGAGCCGCCGCGCCCGCCGCGCCGGCCAAACAACGACGACGTCGCGATCGCGCGTTCGCCACGGCTCCCCACAAAGCGCAATTAAGGCGCGAAATTAGACTTTGAAATTAATCCGCGCGCGGGGCACCGCGGCGGTGGGCGACCCGCACGTGGCCCGGGAGGTGACGCTCTGCGGCCTTATGGGCGTATGTTCTGTTGTTTTGGGAATATTGGGTCATCTCCAGTGTGGATTCTGTGATCACCTTCTTTAGATCTGTGATGTACATAGAATTTGAGAATGGCGGATTTGCAATGATTTACGTGAAATTTACTGGCAATTAATATGAACTAATGAACTCATAGATATAAATATAATATTGTAATAACAATGTGCCTTCTATTTATTTGTTCTAAATCGTATTAAATTAAAGCATTCATGTATTTACTGATATAGTGGTAAACAATAATCTGGTATCGTTCGTGATACATCATATTTCATGAGGATTTTTTTTATAGTTTATTTATCGTCGCATCAACATCAAGGCAATTAGCGACTAAACAGATAAGTATATTTTATAATTACAATATGAAATTTAGAACCATATTCATTGTATAACAAAAGTAAGAAAATACAATACAAGCAGTACAATACATACATATACTACAATACTTACAATACAATACATAGAGAGAATTGTAATAATATACAATAATAAATAGGGAGCGGATTTTAATGAAATATCTGATTTTTTCTTTTCACTTTAGAACAATGCAGTTTAGTATAAAAATTAAGTTTATGTTAGGACAAAAGGAAATGACCCATTTTTATGTCATATTTTTGTTGCATTTTTCTCGATTTCCACTAATACGTCATTTTTTACAATTTCCCTGGATTTTAATGAATTGTTTGTTGAGTTCATCGATTTTGATAACATTCACTGTTACTTGCATCAAATAATATTTACGAGATGCAACAAATATTCCCCGTAGAATTCCTGAGTAGTCTACTCGATTTATTCGCTCACATTTTGTAATGTCTGCATGTGTTAGTACTATGTAATCTAAGGTTCCTGTGACGTCTATCAGTTCTACCGATTTTGCGATAAAGGCAGAGATTTTCTTTTAAAGAACAGTCCAAACCAAAAATCTGCAAGCTAAGTTCACATCAACAAAAGGAAGCAACTTCGATTACATCACTAACGTATCCAACAATTTGAGTTCATCTGAAGTATTTTTGATCAAATTTTTTACGTCATTTTTCTTTGTTTTTAGGGCATTTTAAAAACATTTTAAGAGCATTTTATTGATCAGGTTTGGCAAAGTTCTGGGTCATCAAAATCCGACCCCTAATAATAAATAAATGCTTTTTATAATTAATCCACAATATCACATGGACACATTCGCAGAATGTAAGAATTATGTTGATAAATTAATGGGTACCCACTTTCAGTGGATGTGCTTCGTGTCAAGCGAGAACCAAAAGCTGTATTGACGATTTGTTCAACAACAATGCTGAACGCTACATCGACGCCCTTTTTAATGTTACCGTCAGGTCCGCCCAATTTTAACGTTACCGTCAGGTCGTAACTGCGTTCTTCAACTCACAACGAAGGAATGGTCGAAAAACTTCCGTTCATAATTATAAATTACTTCATGTAACTTCATGAAATAATGTCGTTTAAAGGGCCCTGTATGGAACGGAGATCAATATCTGATCGATTCGTTTTTTCGTTCAACTACGATCAAAATAAAACTACTTCGAATAAAAATGTGAATTATTTCACCCTTCTTCTAAAATTCCTCAATATGTTCGAAAAATCCTGTCGCGATTAAATTTGAAACAACACATGTAGATCAATTCTTTTTAATGCGTGGTAGAACGCCTTACTATTAGAAATATGGAGCCAACATTAAAACTGCCGTCGTCGTTGTAAGTGTTAATATGGCAGATTTAGCATATTATGACATGACCGTTTGTGTTTGGAACTGCATCATCCTCGTTTGTAAGTGGGAAAACCCGTCAAGTCCACTGTGGCCGGTGTTGGTAGATGGAAACGTCACGGCTCGCGAAAGAAATCCCACGAAAACTACACATTTTTCTTAATACTTTTTCCAAACATTGCTGATCCAAGAGGCAGGTAATTAGAACATTATCATTTCCATCATTCTTGTATTATTAAAAAATTTAACATTCCTCTAGTTAATTACAAAAATTGGAAACGAGAAGAAAAGAAAAAATGTGTCATCAAATATTCTGGTTAACGAAGTTGGAGTTGCGTAAAGTGCATAATGTAGGTGAAAATGATAGGTAGAAAATTCATAGAATTCTAATTTTGAGCTATGAAGCTTTGTTACATACGAATTTAATTCTGCTTAATTTGAAATTAGGTTGGCCATTTTCTTTCAACTTTTTATAGCCGATTTGTAATTACTCTATAACCATTTACAGATGGTTATTTATAAAGTTTAATAGTAATGAGATCACGTTATATCATTGGGGCATTTTTATTTTCCATTGCTTTCGCTTGTACCGAGAAACTGCATATTGTGGGTCGTCTGTACTACAGTATGTAGATATTCATTTAAAATTACTATATTTCTTTTCGTTACATTTAATGATAAAATTATGTGTGCTTTGCAAATAAATATACATGTCTCTGTTTTACATGACCGAGAATATTAGCTCCCGCATCTTTTACTGCTGCCTTCTCTCGTTAATAGAATCTTCTATCAATATAATTCAAATCCTTGGTATCGAATACATTATTTTTGTTTTGTATCTACTTCTGTCTAAATATTTTTGGCTAAAAAGATCATAGCTGGTATTTTCTTTAATTTGAATACTTATTATCGCCTATTATTTGTGATAATCCGCCCTCCTTACCTTGGGCGGAATTCGTCAGAGATTCTACTTCACCACCGACTGTTTTACCATCTCATTTTCTTACACCTATCACGTCATTTTATTAGTAGTGATGTTTTTTTCTTCGAGGGCCAGCGCGTTGCGTTTGCGCCCGAGTATTGGGCGGTGCCGCGGGCGGTCATCATCCACCGCCCCCTGCTCTTCCCGTAATTGCGCCGTCGCCGCCGCCGCCTTCGCCGCCTGGCGCTGCGCTAATTAGGCATTCAAAATGGCGGAACCGAGGCGGCGGCGGCGGCGGCGGCTGCAGGCGGCCTTGGCGCGCGGATTTATTGCGCCGCTGCGACACGACGCGGAGCGGCGCTGCCCACGCTCCTGGGCCACGGCGCACGCCCCCACGCCCACTCGCGGGCACCCTCTCAGCCCACAGGCCCACGCCCACGCAAGTGCTCCCGCACACGCCCACTCACGTTCGCACAGGCCTTCGCCAGGCGCGGATCCACAGGGAAGGAAATCCCGCACCCGTTAAAATTTTTCAGTAACTATTCATTTTAACGTGTCACCGGACTTTCAAGCAAAAGTAAGTTCAGATTATCATTAAAACAAATAATATATCTCAGCGTGAGCTGAGTGAAGCCTGCCAGATTTTATAAAATCTATAATATGACGAATTCCACGTTTGAAACGTTTTGAATTTTCTCTCCCAAAATTCGTCTTTGGATCCGCCTCTGCCTACGCTAACATCCCCACGCCCACTGCCACATAGGCACCCCCCCTAGCGTTCGCGTTCACTCATACTCACGCTCACCCTCACAATCGCACGTGGCCATTCACATTTCATGCCCACACCCATTCCCACACAGGTAGTCCTGCACACGCCCACTCACGATCGCATAGGCCTACGGGTGTACATGACCACACTGACTCCCACATAGGCACACTTCCCCAGAGCCCGTGTTCACTCATACCCACTCACGCTCAGCCTCACAATCGCTCATACACACGTTCACTCCCAGTCGCACAGGCTTAGGCTCACAGATGCCCATGCCATTTCCAGAAAGGTACTCGTGAACATGCCCACTCCGCTTTGCCCAAGCCTGCGCTCAGTTATGCCCACGCCCACATGGACACACTCCCCCAGTGCCCTCGTTCACTCACGTACACCCTCACAGTCGCACATGCCCACACCGACTCCGACACAAGTGTTCCTGCACACTATCACTCACGCGCACATGCCTAGGCTCACACATGTCCACACCCACTCCTACATAGGCACACTCCCCCAGCGCTGACATTCACTCATACCACTCACGCTCACCCTCTCAGCCGCATATGCTCACGACCACTCACGCTTACCCCTACAAGCCCACGCTTATACACGCTTATTCTCACACAGTCCCACATCTGTTCACGCTCACCCAACATACCCATATACATATCCCATAAATCCCGTAACATGTGCACACGTCCACGCTACATGCACATAGAAGTGGAAAATTCGATATTATCATCATTATCATAGTTAATAGCACGCGTATATTACCATTTTTCCTGAGTGGCTTAACGACGACGATATTTAATGGTTTTTATATGAATAAAAATGTGTGAAATTGTGTTTGCGCTCAAACTGTAAACGACAAGTCTTCCAATGATTGATTTATCTTGCCTTTTTGTTGACCAGGAGGGAAGACGTGGTAAGAGAAAAAAACATAATTATTTTGGGATTCACCGTCTTGATTGGTACATACCAGATGTATAATTCGAAGTTATTTGTGTTAATTTCATTAGTGGAATAGTCTTTCATCATAATCACTGTCGACTTCGGTATTAGGGTCATACGTAATCAATTGTCCTGTACATATTGAGAGAGCAGTTTGGTAGTTGGACACCGAAGTGGCTCCCCTTCTTTTAGTTTTCTCGATTTTCGTGAACGAGAGTGACGTCGGATTTAACGGGTCTCCTGAGATTTTACTACAGAAGCTGAAACCACCCCACTACTAATTTCTTTTCCTTTTATTACCAGAACAAAGGAGGGAGTACGTGTAAAGTGGTTTAAAAAATGATAGATATTCATTTGTAATAGAATAATACAGTAATAACACTTTCGAATCAAGCATATTCTTTCTTTCAGAATTCAAAGATTTAAATCTCATGACAACTCTTGTAATAATCTTTTCATGAAAGGATGAGAACATTTTACATTGGCAGTTTGGTACTGTTGACACGGCTGTCTTGGGTTTTTTAGATAACGTGAGAGTGACCTAAGGACAATCATAAAAATACTTTAATTTGAAAGAACTTCTTCCGTTTTCCTTATTTATTCTTAGTAAGGCAAACTAATAGACTTGTGGATTTGCATTCGCATGTTCAAATTTCATTTATCAAGCTCTTTGCTGTTGTATTACTAGGGCATGAATCTCCGAAAGTTAAATTGCATTTACGAATCTAGAAACACACGTGTACACACACGTAAACACCACGGGAATGTTATATAGAGGGATTCAACACGCAATAGCTGTGTAAGAACTCCTTTGAACCTCCTACATTTATTACATTATTTTCATTTTGAGAAAAAATTTTCCGTTTCAAATGGGGTTCCACGATTTGATGAAGCGTATCTTTAGGTGTTGGATTAGGAAAAACGGCTTCTCTAAAATAGGGAAAGGGCGGAAACATAGAAACTGGGGAGAAAGGTAATCGCGTGGCTTTCGAAAAATCTATTCCAATTAGATGGTATGTTGAAGTCGTTAGGTGTTTTGAAAAAAGAAATTGAAAGATTTCGTGTATTAGGAGGGAACTGGAGTGAGTTGAATTATCATGTTAGGGTGTGCGTGGATGAAGTTTTACCTGCGAATGATAATGTGGCGTACGTTAAAAAATTTTTTTTACTAAATTCAAAAACGATTGTTTTCCTTTCACAATAATTGTCGTACTCGAGAATATAGGTGCACATTCTGCTGTTATTTTCTGTAAAAAACTTATCGATTATGTGTCAGTATAACATAGCTCCATTCAGCGGCGTAGCCAGACTTTTTGTCGTCCAGGGTAAGAATCGAGAACCGTGTCATTCCTTCGATTTTTTTCTTTCGTTTTTTCCAGAGGCATAAATTTTATCAGACGTGCCACCCAAAATAGAAGTACGAAAACACAAATTCATATTGCTATAAATAATAAAGACGATTGTTTAGTCAGAATTTGTGATAAATATTTTCATTGACTTACTACAACTTTCATTGACTTACATGCTATAAGTACTGGATTGATTGATTAGTGATTTTTGGCGCGTCAACGTTTTAATCCCGTAAGTATAGTACATGTTTGTTCCCTCTGGAGATAACTATGATCTTCCTATGCTGTATGATGAGATCCGGCGTCGACCTACCGTCAGCTAGCGGGAATTTCCCTACCATGTATCTCCCACCAGCGGGGTACCACCCCAGCCGAGACTAGCTCTAAGTTCCCGGCATGTGTGATAGTGTAGTACATATTAGTATAAGTGCGTATAAGCAAGGGGTGAGTATAGGACAAGGAAGAGGAAGGAAAGATCGCGCGCGGTCCGTTCGCCTGGTGTTGATCGGAGAAACCCCCGTAATGTTGGAGACAAAGCACTTAGAGCAAAATAAGCTTCAGTTGCAAGGGCGAGAGAAGGCTAAGTATCTCTAAACATGAGTTAGAACAAATTTTACTTACCAAAATAATAATACAAATTCCCGTCTTAACCTCCACCCCACCCTACAGCGTTCGGGGCACATGATCCGTTGGACCCTCGCACCCCGTTGTTTCACCCCTGCCTGCACCCACCATGTCGCCTTCTTATCCGGGTCGCACGTGACCGATGGATTGTTTTCTCCGGCGACAGCGCCGCGTGCCGTGACGTCAGTGGTTCCGTGGGCGGTCTCCCATGTGGCCCTGCCGCGGAGCGCGGGTGGGGAGCGGGCACGCTAGTTCTCCTCACTCGTGCGAATCCTTTGTGCACGGCTGTGAGGTTAAGGTCATGCATTCTCGGCTTATCCAAAGGCCAGAGGTCTCGTGAGCTGGGAAACAAATGACTTGATGCAGCAATTTTTGTTTCCTTTGTAATACCCGACTATTTGAAGTCCCTCACTCGACACTGCTGAAAAAGGAAATTTTTTAGTTGGCATCCTATAGAGCAGTGTTGCCAGTAAATTTAGTCTCCCATTTATTCCGCCAGAGAGCGCCTGAACAACGGTCTCAGTAATATTTAGCCATTGCTGGAGGTTCCCGGTTTAGAGAATATAGAATCAGATTAGGACGGGAATTGACAAAGATTTTTTGTGGGGGAGGGCTTTTACCTAGGATTCATTTACATGCCGCAAGCACGACATCCCCACTATGTATTTCTCGCCCGTCAAAAGTGCATGCATCTCAATCGGTGTAGAACCCAATCTGGGGGGTGGGGGGTGGGATGGGAAGTCTTCAAGTTAACTACTCGCCGCCCGGGTCACGTACGTAACACATTTTATGGAATAAATTGTATCAGGAAAAAAAGAGGAAGTGCATTTCTATAATGGTCAAGAAGAGCACTGCATTTGTAGTATTAACCCTTGGTATGAAAATGGGAGGGGGAGGCAGACCTCTGATATTGCGGATGACCACGTAATATCTTGAACATTTCCAGTCGACGCTATATTTTATTTTTCTGACTGAAAATGTTTAAAATCTAAAGATAAGAGAACTTCGCGCTCCTGGTATTTAGTTATAATTTCTGCCACATTCTCGCAACATATTTATAAAAATAATATTGTTATTATGTTTTGACTATGCAACAAATTGACTGCCTGATTACTTATGCACAGAAATTAAAGGCCGGGATATATTTTATTAGACTTGTTCAATATATCTGTATTTTACACCTAGTATTCTGGAATGTCTTTTCAAAGTACGCACTGCATATTACATAATTAGTGAAGAAGAGAGTTTCGAATTTTTTGATTTTCATCGTTTTTACCCCCCAAGTCCCGATGAGTCTATTGCATTGTCGGCGAAGATTTCGTGTTGAATAGTCTGTAACGAATAATTATATTATATTTGAAAACATTGAATTATACCTTCCAGAAAGAAATGGAAGTTGGGAGATATTTTTAAATGTAGGTTTACAAATGTGAAAATATTTCCCGTTGATAGGGTTTATCATTATATTTCTTAGTTTTTGACTCGGAACATTAATGAAGGGTATTTGTAGCCGTTTCTATAGAGTTACAATCCCATAATGGGCCCCTTCTTGTTACGACTACTGCGTTGCACGAAAATGTCGAGCGAGCATTTTGTTCATTATTTATGTGCCTGACTTCAGTGCTCTTTTACGGCTTTTTAGCCGTGCACGCCGAGGCCAACTGCTAGATCGTATCCGAGGGGTGGTAAACATTCGTAATAGCCAAACTGAGTTCTTCTGTAATTGACAGATGAAAGAAACGAATAAAAAGAATTCAACATATGTAACTTCGACAGTTCCAAGCATCTCTACTATTTTATATAATTTTACTAATTTGTCCTGGGATAATAGTAATGTTTGGCGAACCGACCTTTTAAGACGATGTTGATAATCTAGATAAACGCTAGGAATAAATGTTTACGGAAATTTACTGACATTCTCTTTTTTACAAATGTGATACCAGCAGTAACAATAAAGCTGCTACATTTTATGTTAATGTTAAGTATGTGGTATATTTTCGTGAGATATGTTAAGCTTTCTTTTCGTTAATTCTTTTGCATCTCCCCATAAATGCCAGATAATAACTCGCGACATCTGCATCAGCGTGCATTACTTGTTACACATGTAAAAGAGTATATGTGAGAATGGGGAGATAAGGTAGCGCATATTTTACAAATGTTAGCCAAAGAGTATTCATTTTCAAATGCCACACCCTCCATATTATGATTAAATTTACTTCAAATGTAATATTTTCTTTGACAACAGTCCTATCTTTCTTCTTTCTCGTCGACAAACACGATATTCGAGTCAGAGTCCAGTGAATCCTGTGAAGTCTCTTCTTCACCAGTGTCCTAAAATGTCCTGTTTCCTCTTCGCTTTGGTTTCTAATGATGTCTTCTCAGGAACGTGTTCTGGTCATTTCTTTCTAAGAAATTGGCCTGTCACAAAAATATTCGGAGTTACATTAATTTCAGTTGAAATGATGTTTATAATAAAATCGTCCGCTTTACAGTTTAACTTAATTCGTTATAGTCTCCTCTTGCTTTCTTGGCAAACGCTGAATCTGACCAAATGTAGTGCACTACTCATCTTCACTGATGCTCCAAAAACGTCATGCTCGTCTCTTTCTGCTTTTGGTTAGTGGTTAATTCTGCAATCTGTTCTCATTAATATTCTTGAGTCATCTCGTTTCCAAGAAAATAGTCTCTCTTTTCCCAAACCATCTTTGGAACAGCTAGTTCCTTCGCGAATTATCTGGCACGGAAATGAAGATTCCACCAAATGGGTTTCCTCGACTCTCAAAAATGTCTTTTTACTTTAAATATTATTAATGTTTTTTAGTCTCGCGATCCCTTGGCTTGTAAAAGCTTCAATGATTTGCTTTTCGAAGTCACTTTTGACGGTTTTCGGATGTATTTTCATTGCAATAGACAACAAGATGATTTAATTTTTGAATCGGCCATAGGCGATTATGCATAAAACCCCTGATACAACTTACGAGGTTGTATTTTCTATCAAAACTTCTTTCCTCTTAAACCCTTAATCCTCGAGACCACGACAACAGTGTTCCGTCGTCTAATGAGATTCTATCACTCTTTCATGATGTCCAAAGCCGTCTGCGTATTTTGCTTGTTGGTTAATCCCGCATCTTGAAACTCATCGGGAGTTCGCAGCCCGCCAGTGAGTGTCGGCGCGCGCAAAGAACGTATGCTTATTTGTAGGTTCATTATTTCTCACCTGGCCTCCACACGATTCCTTCGATCTCACGATTTTTTTTACAACGAACACGTACCAGTCTCGTTTTTTAAGAAAGCTAGATGTCGTGCCATCAGCAGTCCTTGACCTCAGGCTCGCTATAAATCTCCCCTAAAAGCGTTCACGTAAGATGTCTCTCTTCAATTGTAAATTAATATTTATTTTGGAGGCGGTCATCTCTTTCATTTCTTTCTTTCTTTCACAAACCAATATTTCACCAAAAAATGAGCAACAAGGATTGGGCTCCTCTTCTCTGATCCCATAATACGTCTGTACGGTCATTCCTCGATGTAAACATTTGAATAGCTTATTTCCCAAAACGTCCAGTCTTGTCATTAACAATTCTGTATGTGTTGTCGCGGAGGGCCTCGCGTTCAGCTGATCCCAGGTCAGAGGAGCTCGCAAGTGTTTGTGTGTAAGGTCGAATATGCGTCCCATCGGGACGTCAAGGGTAACCGGCTGGAGTAAAACAACAGAAAAAAATCAAAATTGATTTCAAACTTCGTGAAAGTCGTTAGCGGCTCCTCTTTTCTCTTCGACAAACGCAGTTATCCACCAAATAATGCGCTTAGGTTTCTAAAAGGTTTAACGATATGTATTCAACTGCATGTTTATCGGCGCTGCTTACTTTGTCTACCCCAAGGAGCCCCACTCTCCCTTACAAAAGTAACTAAGAAGTAATGCAGGTAGAGTGAGTGACCTTAGCCCTTTTTATTTTGCAGGCAGGCTTAATGCAGGGCCTTTTGCTAATGAGCCTCGAACCCATGTTTTCGATGCCCCAAACCGTGCGCTTACTGCGCGAATTGGTTAATCCTGCCTCTTGATCCCAACCGCGAGTACACAAGCCGGTGGCTGCGCGTGAGGAGCGCATGTTAAACATGCGGTTGGCTTCTTCGCACCTGGCCCGCGCGCGTTGCCTGCGGCGAGGCCGTCCGTCCGTCCGTCCGAACCCACCCACCCCCCACCCGCTCGTCCGCCCGCCGAACCCACCCGCCCGTCCGAACCCGCCCGTCCGAACCCGCCCGTCCGAAACCGCCCGTCCGAACCCGCCCGTCCGAACCCGCCCGTCCGAACCCGCCCGTCCGAACCCGCCCGTCCGAACCCGCCCGTCCGAACCCGCCCGTCCGAACCCGCCCGCCCGCCCGCCCGCCCGCCCGCCCGCCCGCCCGCCCGCCCGCCCGGCCCGCCCGCCCGCCCGCCCGGCCGTCCGAACCCAACGCCCGCCCGCCCGCCCGCCCGTCCGCCCGCCCGAACCCACCCACCCACCTGTCCGTCCGCCCGCAACCCAACCCACCCCACCTGCCCCGTCCGACCGAACCCACCCACTCACCCGTCCGTCCGTCCGCCCGCCCGTCCGTCCCAGCGCTTCGCTCCTCGGCGGAATCCTCTCTCGCGGCCAGTTATCGCGCGTTAACGCCTGGCGGCTCGCGGAGGCGTGAAGAGGCGCGGGTGCTGCGAGGCGGCTGGAGGCTCCCAAAAGAATCGTTGGCTCCGGACGTTCTTGGTCACAGCTACGCCCGACTCTGAATAACAAAAACTAGTAAAAAATAAATAAAATTTATTTTTACGGATACGTTATTGCTTTGTATTGCCTTCCATATGGAGCTGTATATACACTGCATAACTTACCTGGATGAAGAGGATCGTGGTACGAGGGAAATATGAAAACAGTTGAATGATGCTGTATATTCTCTTATAGAAGAAATTGTGGGTGAGAAATATGAAAGGACAGAGTCAAGTTAGCATGTAGTCAATTGGTAAATAACTAAATCAGAATCATTAAAATTAGTTTAAAATTTAAATTAATGTATGAACTACGGCGATAACTGATTCTAATGATCTCGGGTGACAAAAAAGGCCGCGGGCGTTTTCTCACCGCTCGGTCATTGGAAACCTCATCAGGCCCTTGGTGCATCAAGTAGTATCTATTCTATGGGTTGGCACTCATCGGTCAGAGGCAGGATGGTCATGCGCGCATATGTAGCTAGAAATGCTGCCATTCCTAAGTCCTTCACTGACGTTTTCCATTTCAAAATTAGTAACATGAATCGGAATTGGTGTTATGATATTTACTGTGATTATTTTTGTTTCAATTCTCTAAAAATGCCAACACATTTTCTTCACCGAAAAATCATTTTTATTAAAAATAAATGTATACTTCAGAGACTGTTACCTACGTTGAGATTTCATTTGGTCACAGACGCGAGACCCTGCACAATATAAACACCCACCTGTTTCGATCCCTGGTTCGCTTCTCTCTTGTATAAATTAACGCTGGTTCTTCGTGTATGCAAATAGGAGCCGAGATTAATTTTTAGAGTGAAACTAGGAGAGAGACTTTGATTTGGCTATCACTGACAAGAAATATGTTTTGAAAAAAATGAGATCCAGAAACTACTATCAGTGAATCAGTGTATATATGTGTTTTGAACAACATGAATGATGGCCCTTAAATTTGCCCGAATTCTTTTGAACGGTGGAAGAAAGAAGATAGGTGCGATTCAAAATATCGCTTCGGAGTGTGTGTATGCTCTGAAATGTAATTTAGTGCAATCCGCAATGCATCTAGGCTGTATTTGTGTCGGGTTATTTGGGCGGAGAGGGGTGGGTGTTGTGGGAGGAGGGTGGAGTGGGTGGGGTGAGCGGAGCTGTTTAATGTGATTGCGACAAGTAAACATAGTATTCAAAAGATACTGATAAAACAAGCTGTTGAATATGTTGACGTACTACAAATTTACTTAGCGTTAGCTTGGCTTCGGTTGGGGGCTGTGTAACACCATTGTGTAATTATTGTTACGGGAGGGGGCAGTGCTTCTTCTAAAGTAGTACGACGGAGGATGTCAATATTTGATGGAAGAAAATAATTAATAAATGATACCTTTCCCAACAACTTTAAGCTAGAAAATTAATAACGAAGTAATCAAAGTGATCGAAACCGTATTCTGTGTCTGTTCATCATCCGAAGACCACTTAAATACGAATATACGTTTAGAGGAGTGACTGTGTGGTATTCATTGAACATTTTGTAGCATGTTGTGGCCGAAGCTTTAGTACGAAAGTACATTCGATCTAGAAATACTGTGAGCAGATTCTATGTTAACTCAACAGTGTGCATTGCATTGCCGCAGTGTCTTGTCAAGTGGGCTTCATCGGCCTACCGACGAAGCCCATTCCCAGTCACGGGAATTTGACGATTCGAAAGCGAAGTCCGGATTACGGAAAAGTCAAGGATCGCCGTTTCCATGACATTCTCCGCGCAGTCCTCGCAATATCGCGTTATTAATCCACCGGGCACTTTCGCGTTTCGGGCGGGCAGCGGCGAGCGGTGACGTCATGTTTGCGCTGGTGGCGGCGGCGGCGGCGCGCGGTGGCGCTTCGTGCTGCCTTCACGCGCGCTGCACCCGCGAGGGCCCGCCAGGGGCGCTCTGCGCACGACCTTTCTCCACCGCCCAGCTGCGCTTTGCCTACATTTCGTTGTTTTGTCGGATTGTTGATGTAAATCCAAAACGTCAATGGTAGGGTTTGCGGACTAGGACAAAAAGTGAAGAGCTTACAGTGTCCAGAGAAATAATGTTGTTTATTATTATTATTATATTATTATTATTATTATTATTATTATTAATAATAATAATAATAATAATAATATTATTCTCTAAGTTCATGACTAAAGATGATAGGTATCTCTGAAGTATAGAATGTACTCCAGGATGCAACCAGCTATCTAAGGAGGAGTAGATTTAGTGGCTGCGTGTCTCTACAATATCTAGATGTCCAGAACACGTGACTTTTCGTAGTTCGGACGGCAGCATCGTCGCCTCTGGGTGGGAAGCGACAGGCTGCTACAAGCCGTGAGCTTATGGGCAAAACAGGACATAGGTGTCGATTTTCTTTTAAAACGTCGCGATCATTCTTTGTAGGAGGTTTTCCTCTGCCTGTAATGTTTTAAAAACGTATTTTCTTTTGTTTAGGTTCACTTTCTCGCAGTGAGTTGTTCTTTTTTCTCTAAAATAAGGTTATACATTTTCTCGATAACCAAGTTGTGTGCGGTATTGGACAGGCGGAAAAGGGGGCGGGAGAGACAGTGTAAGCTTTTTATAGATTCCCTGCTGTTCCTAGAAATCAGGAAAGTAAAGGTTATATAATTCTCAGGACAAAAGTGGATTTCTACTTTGAAGCGAGAAAAGTTAGAAGGTTATTTCCAGTTAAAAAACAAACAAATCAACCATCAAAATTTGAATTCAGCACAGGAAACTGCAAACATTTTTTAAATCACGTTAAAAAGTGTAATATTTATTAGTATTGTTAAATAACCATATATTTATTGTAATTAGTACTTTGAAAAATTAATACGTTAAATGATATTAAATTCTGGTTAACGTCGTGCTGAACGTTCTTCCATTCCGTGAAAAATTACGAACATTTTTGGGAGTGTTTATGAATTCTCGCGATTTTTTTCCGAAGGATGGATAATTAAAGTTTAATGTAGGTAATATTTCTCCCAATGATGATAATACAATTTTTTAAAAATAAATATTTGAAAAGCCTAAAGTATATAAAATTATACGAAAGGACTCTCCTCGTCTCGGAAAGCATAGCGATCCGAAATTCGTGGGCACTTTTCATATCCGATGAGAGGGTACGTGGATCCAAATCTTTTAATCATTTCATTTTATTACAAATTAACATCTTAGCGTCATCGCTCAGGTTGTGATAATATGTACTTTGAACTATTTTCAAAATGAAAAGAGAGTAAATTGATGTATGTCTGATAGAATAGTGCTTCTTTAAATTAAATTTGCAAACTAGATGCGCCGCTAGAAAATGCGCCGCCAAACAAACCGAAAGAATACAAAAAATATTGTAAATTACAAATGGGATACGAAATACAATCCTCGGCAACTGCGTAATACAGCCAAAAACTTACTAATTCGCTAGGAATAGCTTACGCGCACAGCAGAGGTTGCACGTTCCCGCCAAACATGACGCCATTCTGGACAACTCTATACTTTGCCCAAAAAAATGGGGTGTTTCAAATAAAGCGATGGTTTACACTTCTTATTCTTTTGAATGAACTGTGAGTTTGAACAAGTTCTTCAACATTTTGCGGAACAAACCCGAGAGGTCTGATAACGATCTGTACATCTTGTGATTTTATTCCCAGTATCCTTCTTTTCCGCATTTCTGAACCCTTGTGTTTATGACATTCCTCTGTCTGTGGTTATGAGTTGTGATCGGTTGGTAGAGCAGCCTCATATTATTATTATTATTATTATTATTATTATTATTATTATTATTTATATTTATGCCCCACTCCCTCTTCTGAGAGTACGACCAGACTGAATCTGTATTCCTTGCAATACTCGGCCGAATAAACCTTAAGAGCATCATCAGAAACACGTTTCCTTCTTTTAATAAATCGTACAAGTAAATCAGTTCATCAATATTCATGTGAACGAGTTCCTGTATTCGCTTTAATTTTTCAGTAGTTCTAATTGATGCATTTTATGTAATTCTGAACTAGTAATTTCTTCCGTGTATTTAATTGACATTTAATTAGACGCCAAGTTCTAATCTCTGCATTTAACTTCGGTCACTAAATCTTTAAACAGTTCATTTTTGTCGCGTGAAAGAAATCCTTTTGAAAATTGATTCCACGCACTTTAATTCTGAAAGTATCATAATTTATTTCGATGCGACACAGGGTGTCGCAGAAGTATTTTCTTCTGTTTGAACTAAACAATTTTTCGTTTCTCTTCGAAACTATTTATTTTTCGACGTCAGTTGTTTTTACATCCCTATTATCCTTATCCTTATCCATCCCAACCTGTGCTACATTGCACTTTCATAATATGCCTTAATCCTTTTATCCTTTTACTAAAACTTGTCAGCTGCATGCTACAAAAGAGGTTGGAAGTGGGACAAACTTGCTGGGCAACACAGTTCCCGCCTGCTGGAATCGAAAAATTTATTGAGTCTTGTAGCGATTTCAAACAGTATTGTATAAATAAATTGACACGTTTGAATATCTGTAAAATATATTAAATTATATTTTGAATTAAATTATCACAGTAACTTAACACTGCATCCCGACCATTTCTCATGTTCCCCGCCACATGAAAATTTTGTTACACATTTGTCACTCGATGAAAATAAAACACGGCGTAATACCGTGCCTGTCCTTGTGTTCGTTTCTGCATAGCTGCACACGAGACGTCACCCCTTGCAACCTTTATCTAATCGCAGCCGGCATGCATATTCCCGTAGCAAACATGAATGTATGTGGCAGCGAATGTGTAACGCTGTCGTGCGCAACTTTGTCCCGGCGCCCCGGGCAGCGTGAGCGCAGCTCTATATTTGGCCTTTGGTTGCGCCGCGCGGCTTCTGTGAACGGAACTCACGTTGATAATAGTACACACTTTCTCGCATTATTTAAACCGTTTGCAATTTTAGAAAGTTTAGAGAGTTCATCGAAAAGGGACCTGTGCCACTTTAGTAAGCGTACTTATGCTCTAAAAATACAAGACGAAAAATGTAAACAAAAAATTTGGAGCCACTTTTGTGAAATTTTGATTTATGAATGGATATTGAATTAATGGAAATTGGTTTATTATAATCAAAATATAATTACCACATAAAAAAAGAATGTTTGAAATTCTCCACAAAATCAGGAATCTGTTTTACATTGTCCTGTAACTCATGATTCAATGGTGGAATTTCAGGATTCTGTTCTAGCAAAGAATGCACTTGCATCTTCAACAGCACCCGCATTGCTGGTCGATTGAAATGGTTTTGTCAATGCTCAATGCTTTTAGTTCCAGTCTTCAGTTACGTGAACGAATGTTGCGCAGATGGATGCGGTGACAAGCACTATGTAGGGAACGAAAGGTTACATGTTCGATTTCCCGCAAAAGGCTTGGATGTTTTCACAGCGTAAAGTATTGTCAAACCGCTGGTTTCTTCGCCAGTATATTCCGTCTTTGAATAATACAGGTGTTCGTTTTGAAATTAATATTTTGTGACGTAAAGTCTCCATTAAATTGAAGGACACAACTACAAAAAAGTATAAGCCAGTTTAATGCATTTTTTATTCCGTTGGTCATCCTGAAATAGATTAAGAGGAACCTGGAATCGATGTTTCTTGTCGGGTATAAATCCGGTTGTGTTTTTCTGTCATGTGAATGCCCAGTGCGGTGTCGCGTAGCGTGACGGCCGCGCCGCTGCACTTCCCCCGGTTTCCAGAGCGCTTGCACAACGGTCGCCTTCCGCCGCCGCGCATCGTGATGACCCCGCCCCGCCCCCGACACAGTCTTTGTCCCCGCTGCCCTCGCGTCCGACCCCCCCCCCCCACATCGTCGGCCCGTGCTCCCCCTCCGACTCTTGAACCGCCCTCTACTCTCCTGCGCCTCCGAGACTGTCTTTGGCCTCGTTGTGGCCCCACTGCCCTCGCTTCCGACCCGGTCTTCTCCCCGCTTCCCCCGTTCCGCCCACACCGTCTTCCTCTGTTCCCCCTCCGTATCTCGAACCGCCCACGACGTCTCTGCTCTGCCTTCGACACAGTCTTTGCCCCTTGTTTGTCCCCGCTGCCCACGCGACCGACCCCGTCTTCTCTCCTCCTCCCGCGCTCCTGCCCCTCCCTCCTCCCCGTCATCCACACCGTCGGCCCCTCCTTCCCCTCCGACTCTCGAAACGCCCACGACTTCTCTGCTCCGCCTCAGAGAGAGTCTTTGCCCGTTGCCGCCACCCCGTTCGCCTTCTCCACCACCGCCCTCTCAACCCTCGCCCAGTCCAGCCCGCGCCGTCGCTTCATGCTCCGCCACGGTCCTTACTGCTCAGTTTCCCCGCAACCCTCCTCCGTCACGTTCCTGCCTTCGTCGCCTTCTAGGGCCTCTTATCTCCGCCTCCGGCCACATTCACTTTCCGCTCCCGCTTCCTCTGACGCCACTGGGAGAGATGGCTCAGTGCATCAACTGATGTCACTGCAGTCCCTCTGATCGGGAGGTCCGAGCAGTGCCTCGTTGTTGGGAGATACCTGGTTGAGGGGAAACCCCTGCTAGTCGACGGTAGTTCGGCGCCGGATCTCGCCATCCAGCGGGCAAAAGATCACCGCCAACTCCCGAGGAAAACACGCACTACATTTACGGGACTAATAACGTCTGGAGTTGACGCGCGAGGTGAATCACGAATCAATTAAACTATCCTCTGATGCCTTGGTTCCCATTCTGTGATTCGGGTTCCCATTCGGTCCCCGGCTGCCATTCTCGCTACAGCCTCCTACCTCCACCCATGTCCCTGACCCTGCCGAACCCCGCGTCGCGCTCAGACATCTCCGGAGGACATCTTCCGCGCGACGTCTCCTTGCAACGCCCACCCGGCCACTTCGCCGCTTTCCGTGACTGGGCTTCTGTTCTGTGCTGTTCAGCTTCGTGTTCTGCTGTCTGCATTTCGACCATACCACGAAATTTGTAAAGCAGCTCTTCAAGTAATCTTGTAACCTTCTGATATTGATGCTGTTGTGTCAAATTTGATTTCTAGTCACATAATATATATAACAATTTACTGTAAAAGACGTCGGCCAATGTTTTGTTTCTGTAATATTTTTGGAAATCGAAGCAAATGTGATGTGAAAGGTGAGTAAATAGCTCCTGAAATGACTGTCTCACACGTACTCGTGAGACCAAAATAAATGTTGAGCAATACGTCAAAAATATTAACTCCTTAAAAGCTGACTCACTGCAAGAATGTGTTAACTCAAATGATTAGTTTTTCCTTCAAAATGTCCATATGAACGCGTCCAATTGGAATGGCGCCACTGATGTGACGATCAACTGTTAGGTTTGATACCGCTAACTGGTTCGGCGTTGATGTTACGTTCTGTTGCTCCACAAATATTAGATTCCCAAGTTTCTCAAAAGTCGAATAAGTAATGCATGCAAACAAGAAGAAGAATCAAAGTAATAAAAGAAAATACGTATTTTTTTCTTTATTCTGTTTATTTCCAATTTGTTAATTGAGGACGTAAGCAAATAGTATACCCCTCTATATCTACTCGTATATTGAGTAGATAATGCATGCATTACTTTCTACTAATCTAGTTTTACTGTTACTTTGAGGGGTGAATTCTGCTTTAAAGAAATGCATTTTAATTAACTCACTATATATACGAGCAGCTACTCTGAGCAAGAGATGAATGCTATGAAAATCCAAGGAACGTGCCTGTGTAGCAGAGACACAACGCACCACACTATTTCTCTCTGTTGATCGCGATATGCCGTTCCGCCGGCGCGGCGCGGCGCGGCGTCGACCGTCTGCCGGCGGGGTGAGGTGAAGCCGTTTCGCGCGCGTGCGTGGCCGTGTGTTGCCCTGCGTCACGTCCTCCCACGGGGTTCGTGTTCCGGCGCGCGCGCGCGCGCTCGCAATTGCCCTCGGCCAGATGCGAGGGCAGATAGCGCGCGGTGCCTGCCCGCGCCGCGCCGCGCCGCCGGGGCTCGCTCCCGCGACCTCTGCCGCCGCCCGCGCCGCCCCTGACCTCTGCGAAGCGCCCGCCGCCGCCGCCTGCGCCCACATCCTCGCACTCGTTCCGATTCCTGTTCTCTCCGTCTCACCAGCGCACGATCCTTCCTTCGTCTGGTTTACTACTTGCTTGCTTCGTGTTGGTTTGTCTTACTCCACCGCATCTCACTACATCGCCCTGCCTCCCTTCACCACACGTCACGTGTCTCCACGTCACCTCGCCAAGTGTCGCTTCATTTTACCTCGCCTGACTTCACGTAATCTGGTCTCTCTTCATTTCCCCTCTTCTCGCCTCGCCACGCCTCGCCTCGCCTTGTCTCGTCTCGCCTCATCTCGTTTCCTCTTATCTCGTCTCGTCTCGCGACTCCACATATTATCTCTCCTCACCTGCTCATTTCACATCCCCTAACATCACATCCTCTAACATCACATCCCCTAAGATTACAAGTAGGTTCATCACCCCACCTCTAAGTTAATTTTACCTCACTTCTAACGCCTTCCTTCAGCTCTCTTCATCCATCCTACGCGCCTTTTCTCGTTTTCTTGACTCCCCTTAGCGTAGGTAACTACACCTCAGGTCATTTGACATCACCTGCAGTTGTTTACTCTCTTTACATCAACTGACATCACCTCACTTCACCTGTCTTCCCCTCACAAGTCTTCTCGCTTCTCCTGACGCCTCACACGACTTCGTGACCTGCCTGTGTCGGTCACATGTTTCTGCCATAATGAGAGAAATTTGCAGTGTGGTACACATATGGTGTTCAGGTATGTACACGAACGTTTTTCAGATAAAAGCAACAACATAAAAAAACGTTTAATTCTGTAGCATAGCTCTAATCTGGAAAATCTGCATCATACTACACTTCGATTTATTTAGAGATTCACTTGACAGACCATCAGCTGTTACGGTGTCATCCAATCGGGAGCATAGACGGCACTATGGGGACGTTCAACCTCCCGATTGGATGACACCATAACAGCTGATTTACGTCAATTGAACCTATGTTTAAATTCAAGTATAGTGTGTTGTCATATGCCTACGTGAAGCTGCTAAGTAAATGATCATCATCAAATTGTATAAATTGAGAAGTTATTTCCTTTCAGTTTGTGTTAGAAGTTTAGTTGTCTTACTGAAGTATATACTCAAATGGTAGAAATCACAGAAAGTCCTTTGCTTTGTTTTCAAACAAAGAATTCATCCGCACTCTCACTCCCTTTGTTGTCGTTGCAGCGCGCCATTTCGCTCTCGCATTTCGCGCCGCTTCGCTTTATTCAATGCCTCATTTTCCAAAAGGACTAGGTGCTTGTAAAACTCGAAAAGCTGAACTGTCACTTCTACTTAATTCAAAGTTCGCCTGCACGGTGATGGTTGAATTTTGCTGACAGAATTCTCGGTAAGGAATTCCTTTAACTGCTTTAAAAGAGAGGGGGATTTTTTAAACCCGTATCTCACCACCTCCAATACCGCAAAAACTAAAAGAAAAAAGTAATATAAAAATTGTTATATTTATTTATTATTTCGACACTACTTTGTATACCATACTGCAGCGATTCATCTCAAATAGTTACAAAAAACCTTTTGAGAAGCATTTATATTCGGAGATTCCATGGCTTGCATTGCTTCTGAACTCTGAATATAGCACTACACTTTACCCCAAAGGTCTCATTCCTTTATTAAATTCTTTATGACTTTCATTTCGTTCGCCCTACCGGACGGAGGATGTAGCCAGAAGGAGGGCCTCGGAATCACCATGTCAAAGTCTAACTGCAATAACAACTACATAATCACATCCTCGTACAATTTAAAATAAAACTTTTACAGATTGGATTCTTCCAGACAGTACGTCAAACAGATTCCACTTATGGTTTTTTGAGCACAAGTAAATAAGTAAATGAAATACAAATAAATCCATTGCATCGATGCCATCGCAATGCGACAATCCTGTTTGCAGATCGGAAAACACGTCGCTTTGCGACATTTGCAAATTACTTACATCTTTCCAAATTCTCAACAATTTCAACTACAACATACATCATTCTCTCCTCATAATAAGCATGGTCCGACTAAAACGCGAATTACCAAAAGAATTTTCTTACCCTTCATAACCTTCTCTCGAAACTTATTTAATCCCATGAAATAGTTTTCTTCTTGATTCGTGAGCTTCATTTTTACAACTACTCATTTTCTATATTTAATATTCGATTTGTTCGATTTTGCTTCCAGGGGCCTGACTGGCCAAAGGCGTGTAATTATTCAATAAAAATATCCATGGCCGCCTGTATCAGTCAAACAATCGAAAACCGCCAATGCCCGACACGCAGTTGTATAACCTTTTTATAAACAAAACTGTGCGAAAAGTATCTCCTTCAAGGAAGTAATAATCAATAAAAGATTATTTTACATGGGCAAGTCGTCAGTGGTTCGTTTGGCCTCAATTCGTGCACGCTATTAGCTGAAATTTCGTGAGTGGAAGTCTTCGTAAGTGCTACGGATATGACTCAAACTGTGACAGAAGGCGGCTGTCTCTTCGTGTTTCAAATAAGTCCGTCTATTTGTCCCCGAGGCTTTCCACCGCCCCCGCGCCAGCGCCGCTCCGTCATCGCCAGCCCGCGCTTCGCCCATCGCCCACCGCGCGGCGGGGGGGGGGGCGTGGGCGAGCCGCGGACACCGCGCGCGCGCGACCTTTAAAAGTCGGCAGCCTCGCCACCACCCGCGGCTGTATTTCCGCGTTTCCGCGCCGCTTGAATCATCGTCCGTCCCGTACTCAAACCGGCCCTTTTTATCTGCATATCTGCCAGACAATCTTCTCCAGGCCGTGTGACGAGACGACGTTTTCTGCTCTGATTCATGTTTTGCGCTTTTTCGGACCGTATACAGGATTCTGAATATAGCCGGTTCTACGTTTGTTAATAAATTGCTCGTTTTCGTAAGGCGATCCAACGCAATGCTTTGGTTGATATCTGTGCATCACTAGCAGTATTGTGAGAATCATTTGAGATGGAGAGAGGGGGCCTACGAGGTGAGGTTAGGGGTTTACTGACCCAAGTAATAAGTGGGGAACGAAGGAAAATGGGAGGTCCTGTGTTATTGAACTACGTCTCCCATTTCTCTGGCTTTCTCCTTGAATGAATCGAGTGAATCCACGGAACGACAGATGAGAAGTCTTCTTTGGGATTCTCAAATACTGATTGTAGGAATATCCGAATCATTGGATCACGGGGGGAAATTTTTCACCCTTGGACAGAGGACGTAGGACCGAAGCTCCAATTGCTGTACATCACCCTAACTCACCGGATTTATCCTTGATTTCTTGTTTATACATTTAATTGACAGACGTTAACCTTGAGCTAGTTGAGAATATTATCGCAGGAGTACTCTCCGCAGTGTTCGTAGACATTTCATTCCAATATCTTGAGTTGTATAAATGTATTCTCCGTGCTCTAGAACGATACCATATTTCAAATGTAAGGGAAGTGCATGTGTATTATTATTATTATCCGAATTTTTCACTCTCTGCACTATGTGCAGGAACATTCACCTGACCATTGCTGGTCTAGGCTCGGTCGGTCTCGCTGAGACAAAACACGAACGAATGTTACTCTTGACATTTCAATCAATCGTGTCCCAATCACTCGTACATCCCAGGAATTCTCTTACTATTCTGCAGCTATCCAGTATTACTGCTTTTTGCATTTGTTCCACGCATGAGAATGGTAATTCCAACACTTGAATTGCATGCATTGTGTGTTTGGTACTAATCCTGTGGTGGACATTATTATCGGTATTATGCCGATATTCTCAAGTTTCCATTGGTGGCGAAGCTCGTGAGTCAACGGTACATATTTCTGAATTTTCAAGCTATTTATTATTGTAAGTGCGAAGCATTATTATTATTATTATTATTATTATTATTATTATTATTATTATTATTACTATTATTATGAAAAGGAAATAAATTATGCATTTGTCTCCATACATAACGAAGTATTGAAAGTTTAAAAATTTATTTCTATAAGCGGTTTGGATCAAGAAGCTAACCTTGAGAGCAAGGTGTCCTAAAGGTAATCCCGGCAGAAGTAATAGGGTTAAAAACCGAATGTAGGAGTCTGTTCGAAATGGAGAGATTCACTGACTTGTTTTTCCTTGTGGCTGTATCCACGCAATACTATGTGTATATACAATATTTGGCACATCTTGATTTTGGGTCGTGAGATGAACATAACAAGATAAGGAAGTGGTATAGAAACAATGTAGAAGGAAATTAATCTTACGATTTCTTCAACGATAACTGTCCAAAAAGGAGAAAATAGTAATCTGCTCATTAAAAAGTAACTGGACCTGGAAATGCAGACAAGTTCTTTATATAGTCTTATCTTTCTAAGGGTATTACGTTTTTAAAACAAATTCTTCTTGGAAAGCCTGTACATTCAAAGCAATAAATAATGAAAATATTAAAATTTATTGTCATTTTCATTTGCGAAAAAACACTGAGATAAGTTACTTCAGACGGTTAATGAACAGCCTTTTTTTTCCCTTCCGCCTTTTCAGCATTCTTCCTTTTACTTGAGGAAACAACTCACAGTTTTAATGAAGAAAACCAGTTCCAACCATTATGGGTCGTCTGAAGTGCAGAAGGACTACAGTGGGTAGTCGCCCCGCAGTCGTGCAATTTCTAGCGCAGTCATTATTTCCCCGGAAATGGCGATACAGCTTGCGCCAAGAACGTGTAGTGGGAACTTTAATGCGCCACCTCCAGCATTTCAATACTATCGATTCATTATCATTTAATCACTTCGACCATCGCGGTAAATGCAGTTCACGACGATGTGCAATATTTAAATGCTGTTAATCCTCATGTTCAAGCTTACCGTTAGGAACTAGAACCTACTTGATGCACGCAACCGATGCACGGTTAATATCCCTTTCTAGTGCCGTTGTCGAATACTTCCGCTATTGATTCACTATTTTTGCGTTCCGATATTTCAAGTAATGATAAATAATTAACCCCTTAAATCGTCTAAGAATTGTATCGATCCCGTTTATGTAATGTAATTTTTAATTATAGAGATAATTGCGATTACTGAATGATATTAAAGTAAAGTTAATGTCGCAAAATTGTTGTGCGTTTTACCGTATAAACGGTAGATTTTGTGAGGGGAAAAATGTATCTCTTAGAAGTTGTGTGGACTTCAGGTTCTTTCGAAGTTTTTCTGTTTTCCCTAACACACGTTTCACTTGCTATTCCACCTAACTTTCAGCACTCACTCGTACTTACGTTTACCCCCGTCTTTATCTTGACGTTAACACGTAACGGTTACCGAGGGGACCCGGCTATGACCGCCGCAGAATTATGCCTGCAACCGTTGCGCCGTCTCTGCGCAATTACTCTTTACGATCACTGTTTCTTTGAGAATATAATTCCTAGAGAACTATGGTGGGGGGGGGATATTTCAATAATTCAGTTACACTATAATAATGGAAATTAAAATCTAAAAAAAACAAAAATTATTTATGATGTAATCTGTTTTTTTTTAATTCTCATTCAGTAAAGACCTATTTATTCCTATTTATTGTTTTCTAGTGAGATAAACTTTACATACTTTTGCTTAAAATTTATAAATTTATGATATCTGTAACCCTTTTAGTGGAAATCTTCATTCTTCGTTCCTGTTTCTCATTCTTATAAAATATCACTAATAATTTAATATTAACTTTTCACTAAAAATATAAATTTAATTACATGGTAATTTCGATTCGATCGTTGCGGTTATTACAATAGCCTGAAAAAACTCAGTAAATAAACAAACGTCCTGTGCGTTGTGCGCAGCGTAGCGTTTGCTCCGGGGAGGCGCGCGCCGGAGCCCCGCCCAGAGGTGGGGGTGGGGTTGGGGGCGTAGGCGGTGCCAGCAGGGCAGAAAGTGCACGCGGTGCAGCTGAGCGCCGTCGCGTCGCCCCTTCTCCTCCGGAGCGTTCACCCCCGCGCGCCGCCGCTGCCCGCTTTCTCTCGCGCGCCGGGACCAGCGCACGCCCCACACTCGTTGCGTTGTGCTCTGTGGATTGTCTTCCACTTGAAGCCGAACTTCATTACGAATTTCCTCCTTATTTTTTACTTTTTGGCTACTATTTATCTAGTATAGAGCGTTGTAAAATATTGTAATGCTGGGAGAAAAACTAATTTTTGACAGAAAAAGTCTTTATTACCGGCCCCTGGTAACGAAAAAGGGATTGAATCTTGTCCCTATGTACAGTAAATTACGTCCTCTAATACGGTGTCCCTGTTTTGTGGGTCCTTAATACAGAAAAATCGATTGACGACAAAAGGCCTGTCCATCTGTGAACGACTGAACCGCCAGCAGGATTTTCACCAGAATTGATATTCCCCAATCGATGTGGCTGATGTCGCGGCCCCTTGATTTCCTTGTCCCATCTTTGTTTCTATTTTACCCTTCCGTTTCTCTTTTTCGTCTTCCTTTTTCATGGGGAGTTTCCAGAGTTTCTAGCGCATCTCATTTCAGCCTTGTTGATCAATCGACTGCCTTTCCACAACTTCCTTCGCAATCTGGCAGACACAACGAACGAACAATCCTCGCATCACTAATCCACAAATATTCACTCATTTTATTGAAAATCGGGGTTGTCTTGATTCTTCTCTGTAAGGGAGGTTGCCGTAGCTTGTCCTTCGTTATGTATGTATGAAATTACTCGCTCCCAACGACTGAAAATCTGCCTTTCTTATTCTCATCACAGTTTTACCATAAAAAAAGCCTCGGAGGTGAAAGGCGCGCGCCGCCGTCCCGCGGGGAGCGGAGGCGTCCGCGCTGCAAGCGCTGCGCTGCACCGCCATTCCATTATGCAGGGCGGCGCCTGCTGCATCCGCGCCCCGCCCTCCCACGCTCTGCGCTTTGCATTCTGCGCCCGCGCGGCGCAGTGTGGGTAACGTGGGGCTGAGCTGCGCGGGGCGGGGCGGGGCGGAGCGGGGCGGAGTGGCGCGGGGCGGCGCGGGGCGGCGCGGGGCGGCGCGGGGCGGCGCGGGGCGGCGCGGGGCGGCGCGGGGCGGCGCGGGGCGGCGCGGGGCGGCGCGGGGCGGCGCGGGGCGGCGCGGGGCGGCGCGGGGCGGAGATGGGGGCGTCGGGCGACGCGAGACTCGGCGGGGCGGGGTGGGGCCGCGCTGAGAAAGTATACCGTCGCCTACGACTGGCGAACAGCTTCTTCAGGCGGAGCACCGTGTTCCTGGTGCACAGGTGGGCTCTGACCCCGCGGTGATGACGGAGGTTCGTGTTAGAACGGGTTGAAGGAGCAAGTGCCTTCCCTTTGCTTCCGCATGTCGTCGCTGCTGACACGTGACATACCTCAAATTTCGTCATTTTTTAAGAAAAGAATTGAGAAAAAGTATATTATTAAAAATGAAAATGTATAAATTGGTTATCAGATAGCCGGTATATATCGTAAAACACGCATTTGGCGATGAAATATTCTGCGCCTTTTGAGAAGAAAATATTTTTTCTTCGAGAGTGTTTTTGAGATTCATATTTTGTGAGATTCATCACAACTATTGTGTACCGACGATGTGATCGTCATGCACTGACCGTTTTAATCTATTGGAAGTTAACATATTTTCTTATTTGTATCGTCAGTTACATTTGAAAATGATTTGCAAGTATAATCAAACTTTTAATGCATGTCACAAGGCGACAGCACAAACTGCGACTTATGATATTTCCATCAAGTCGAGATTCGAGTTACCGAGCTTCATGTGCATTGGCAAGAAAATGAGGAATGTAAAAATCGAGAATTGTAGAAAATGTTTAGTTATGGAGGCGGACATTATCTTTGTAACTTGTTGTATCTTATTTCGCTGTCACGAATCGAACGAGAGCAGAATGCATAGAGATTTTTGTGTTGTGTTCTTTTATAGTTTTTGAACAATTTTCTTTTAACGTTGAGCTCCTTGTTTCTTTAACGTCGAGGTACTGACGTATCTGGCTTCGAATGAACAAATCCTTTGGGCGGAGCCCTATGTTCCTGGTGCATGGGCGTGCCCTTTATGAGAACATCGACTTGTGAGATCTCATTCTTCGTGAGATTAGAATTTTGTGCTTCCGCATGACTTGGTGTCATTTTCCTCTGTTAGACGTTAGTGTGTTTGCATGGCACTTGTTTCATAAGCTATGTTTACTTTAATATTGATACGCTGTAACCACGTTGCAACATTGATATTTCCAACGTCTAACCCGGTTTCCGTAATACCTGGAATATTCCATTCACCTTTTTCCTGGACATGTAGTTAGAAATCTGAAACATGAGTAAGTCGAAATATTCAGTAACCTTTCCTTCGTTTCCATTTTTACTGCTTCCTACGTACCAAGAATCGAGCTACCAAATACTATTTATTAGATGAAAGGGTGCGAAAAGTCCAGTCATTGAAGAAATAAAAAGCCTTGACAGGCGTACTCTCAGATGAACTACTTCTTCAGGTGATGCCCACGTGTTCCTAATGCTTGGGCGGGTAATTACCCAGCCTTGAGAAAGGTGCTTTGTATGAGAATGGATTGGGTCCTCTTTGCATTTTCTGCTTTCGCGTGTGATCTGTATTGGAAGTCAGTGTGACTTTATATTCCTTCATGTACATCACAAGATAGTCGAGAATTAGTGGCTTGAATTATGCAGGTTCGGCTTTCTGCAGAAAATGCTTTTAGAAAAGGTGTGCTGGGGGATGAAAAAATCGAGTTTATAGATTTTATTTTATCGCACCAAGTTCCAACAAGCAAACTGTTAAGTATTTAAATTTGTGTTTGTTCTTGCTTTATTCTACGTTATGCTGCTTGTTTGTTGAACATGGCAGGATTCCGAGACGAAACAGCTTAGATGGTGTCCCATTTTTCCTCGCGCATGGGTGTCCTGACCCGGCTTGAGAATAGTGCTTTGGGAAAGAGTGAATTGAGATGATGGTCTTCAAGAGATCATATTTGTATTGTCTGCTTCCACGAGTGATCTTCATTACCTGCTGTCATTTTCCTTTATTGGACGTCAATGTATTTAGATATAGCTTCGTTTGTTATTGAGGTTCAATGTTCGATAATCATTGAAGTTGATATTGTTATATCCGTCCAAAGAAATCGAATCCCGAAGTGTCAAAATGTTTATTTGACGGAGTAAACACAACTTGCATTATTACTCACAGAAACTGAGTAGGCTTAAAGCGCTTCCCATTTGATTCTCGTTTGATGTTACCTTGAACCTTACGTAAATGCACAATGCACTTACATCACTCCTTATTATTCTCTTGAAGCTTCTGTGCTAAACAGAAAAGCTTTAGCAGGGAACCTCACAAAAGCATTGCGTTTTTGGTATACATCAACATAAAAACGTGGTAGAATTCTATTTAATTTCCTCATGGCTGTTTTCTTCTATATCGTTCTTAATGAGAGGAATAGCCTACATACCAAATAACAGCATTGTAAATTTTAGAATACAATAAAACCCGCCTTTACAGCGATCGTTGGGGTCCGGAATATTTAACCGTCCAGACAAACTTCAATTTAAGTGTATTAGCGTAAATCAGGAACTTGTATTTGACTAGAATAAAATATATTAACTATTACAAAATTTCCATTTAATTTATTGAATTGTTTGCCTTTTTCTTTTGTCGTTAAATATCCAAGGTTTTCCTCCTAATCTTGCTGTTGACTCTAAAAGTTTATTTTTCCCAAAGCCTCGCAAATCTTTTTTCCAATGTTTACCTTCTCCGTTATTTACTCTTAGGTCCCACCAGAGATCTCATTCCCCAAAGATTTGCTGAAGAGCGAGAGCAATTTGAGATAGCTTTATTGGAAGGGCATTTCCACTAAACGGATCACTGAAGACGAAATTGATTTTCCCGTAGAAAACTTTGGCTGCATTGTAAACAATACGTGGAATTTTCTCCGACGCTTAGACTGTTGATATTAGCTACGTATTTTAATGAGTTGTCATAATTATTGTATTTTCAGATAAGTTAATGTTGGGAAACACATAGGTTAAATCGATTTTCTTAGTTTATTTTACTAGTGTGCAATTTATTTTTATTATATTTTTTATCAATATGAAAAATGTATTAATGATTTTACTTCTATTTTTGTTTCAGGTAAGTGAAGAATGCTGAAAGACATGTTGGCGTTGGAGATCTGTGCAGTGAGCGGTACAGGTTTGTCTGCGACGTGATCTGCTTTTCTCTTATTGTTTTCGAAAATCCTTAGTCCTCTGTAAGGGTTGTTAGTAATTTTTAGGGTTGTAAGTAATTTTTATTCGCTTGGGTTGTCGCTGTTATCTAGATAATTTAAAAATCTAATTAAGAAACGTAAATTAATTTTTTTTAAATTATACAAATTGTAATGGAATTGGACTCTGAGCTGTAATAAAATGTACTAAAATATGTCGTATTTTTTTGTGAGTTAATAGCTAAAAGTGGCAGCAGAACATCTCTGATAACTAGCTATAAATATGTAGTGAATTGCGCGTGCTGATATTATGCTTTAAAACAATCAGAAGATTTAAGCGATTCAGATTTCTCCCGATATCCACATCACAGATGAAACTTTCGCTTTTCCAGTGACTACATTAGTTCAGGTTTTAGGGACAACGCGGCAGTGGATATGTTTTTGTATGAACCTAGAAGTTGCTACATCCTCGAGGTAATGAATGACGATTTTTAAATGTAAAAACGTGTGTAGTGCGTCTTATCTAAATAGTAGTATTATATTCTACTTTGTAATTTATTTTCTTTCCTCTATTAATTTTTTTCACTATTTTGCGCATTTGCAATTTCAATGTCTTATTACTAACTTTACTATTGTTATTATTAATTTTATTATTACTACTCTCATTATTATCAGTCAGTATTATTTAATTTTTTTCTTAGGGTTTTGTCATCCACAGTTCTACATCTTGATTTTTTTGTATTTAATTGTATGAAAACTCACCTTATTTCAAGTAAGAGGTTCTAATTAAGTAAAGTAAGTAAATTTACTTATTAGCTTTAACTGCAATTAAACGAAAATAATTAAAAAAAGTAAAACAAATAAGGAACACAGTTACTCAAAACACAGAAACTTAATCACACAAAACTTAAAACTACGAGTATTACATTTTTAACACATTTACATTCCTGTATATTAATAACAGAATTGTAAATGGTTTAAAGGGAAAACAATTCAACTTCGCCAGGTTTTAGCTCACCAGTTTTATTTGTGAGCTAACCCACCAGAGAGTGGGAGGCTTTTGCCCTGGATAGGGATGTTATAGCTTTAATAATAATAATAATAATAATAATAATAATAATAATAATAATAATAATAATAATACTCAAACTGATCGCACGATAGCGGCAAACAATCCGGATATAGTTATCCGGGATTTGGAGAAAAAATCGTGATTACTTGTCGATGTTGCTGTACCTTGCGATCAAAACGCGTTACGAAGGAGGCAGAGAAACAAGAGTTTGGAAATCGAGATCAGCCGAATGTGGGATGTAAAAGCACAGGTCGTACCGATAGTTATCCGAGCTCTGTGATTTTTTTCGCAAAATTTGAGTAAAAACTTGTCTAAACTCCCCGGTAATTCAAAAGACTGGGAAGTGTAAGAAATTGCTTTATTTGGAGCAACCCACATTTTGCGCAAACTATTGTATAGGCACTGACAGTCAGCGGATCTGCTCCTTAGGTAGCTGGTTGCAACCTGGAGTAGATTTTATATTCAGCCGACTCATAACATCTTTGGTCGTGATGTTGTGGAAAAATAATAATACAAACAATATTCTCTAATCTATTTCTCTAATTATTTTGTCGCACAAATGAGCGGTGGCTTGCAGCGGTCGTGCGCTGCCCCACGCGGCTGGGGCGGCGGCGGCGGCGTCCCACGCACGCGGACGCGTCTCGCCCCGACCGTGACTCGCCGCCCTCCGCTTTTGTCTCTCCGCGCCGCCACCGCCGCAGCCGCCGCCCCCAGACCTTGGCCTCGAATCGCTTTGGCCAATTCCGCCGCCCGCGCCCCCAGCGCCGGCGTCATCGCCTCCGCTCGCGGTCGCCCCCCGCTCGCCGGCCGACTTGGTCTCTCCGCTGCTACCGCTTCTCGCGCCGCCGCCGCCACTGTCGGCGTCATCGCTGCCCGCGCAGCTGCCAGCCTTAATTTACTGTCGCTGGTACTAGAGATGTTTCGCACAGCGTGGAGCACCGTACCGTATACTATTTGCAAGCCTTGGCGCCGTGCGCAGTTCAAGTTGCGTAGAGAGTGTAGTAAATAGTTCAAGCTAAGGTTCTTCACGTCGTGAGGTCCATTTTATTTCCACTGTCTCTACGATCACAGTCACCCTCACCACAGCTACTGCCACCACCATCAAAACCACTGCCTTCTCTCTCAGTGCCAGGACGTCCACATTGCTCGATCACAACACTCAAAAACACAATGGAGCTACTGGGGATTACCAACACTTTACTGCCATGAACATCAAGGATATCAGCAGTTACGGTTGCAGCTGTTACACTTGCAGCTACCATCATCATTATCTACCATCACCACCATTAACTCAGTCTCAAACACGTAATCACTCTCAAAACATTAATACTACTGTACACACGATTTTTAATATTATTTTACAACTTTTCGGTTGTCGCATGTCGAGGCGCCGGTACTCGCTGGAGGATCGTGCAGCTAATCGTCACATCTCAGATCTCTGACGTCAGAGATACTATTTTCAGTCAATGGTGATGGATCCCTTGGCCGTAAGGATGGAATTGAGTTAATGGAAGAGGAAGGAGCCCTTCATTTGCATTTTTGGGGGAACCACTCGCACATCTTAGTGAAATTCATCGGTCTATCAAACAAGTCTATCAAAGCAACCGGTTGCTGGAATTCTTATCCAGATACCAGTCGTCTTCGACCTGGCAATTTAGTGTCGAAAATCCTGCCACTGTGGGGATTCGAACCCAGGACATTCCGTTTATTACGCACAAAACCGGAAAAGTTTTATTTTAAAAAAATGTTAAATTAGTTATAATTCACATTTGGAATCTCTACGGTAGCTTAAGTCGCCTGTGGTGTTTTAAAAAGCCACATCTCTTACGTCAGCACGAGCCCCAACCCATTAGCCGTATCCGTCCGCCGGGGCAAGCGACGAGCGAGCTCCGTGCGGCGCGCGTGGGTCGCGGCGTCGAGCCCCACCACCGCCCTCCCCGCCCACGCCCGTCCCTGCCCACGACAGCCACCGCTCCGTCTGCGCCAGGGTGGCCAACAACCGCAGGTTGGCATGGAGTTGTGCAGAAGTAGGGCACGTTTTTCGGGAGACGTTGCGGGGGAATTTCTTCCAACGACTAGATATTTTCAGGGAGTCATGCGAAAGTCGAGCAAGTTTGTCTGGAAAATTGGAAATTTCCGGACAAAAAACACTTTGGTTGGCTGTCGTGAAGAATTCGGGCAAGTTGGTCTTGAGAAATCGTGGAAATTTTGAGGATTTGCGTTACTTGTCAGGCATGCTCGCATGAATCACATTTTTCGGCTTTGTTTTATATTTTATGGTATGGCTGTTATATTGTAGTGGGCTCGATTGATAAACTGTTTTGAAAGTGAATGTGACGTTTGCGTATTATATCCATAAATTCTATTAATGAGTCCACGTTCTACGTGATGCACTCAGTGAATTTCTTGAAGCAAATGTACTTAAATTTTATAGAATAGCACCAACGATTTTTGGAATTCTAAGAGACTAATAAGTTTTCATTTCTTGACCAAACTGCTGGAGTTGTGAGCAAGGATATAATGATCGCACGTGATAATTCGTTGGAAAATTGTCAGACAAAGTCAGGGGATGTTAATCTGTGTGTTTATTGGACTTTTCACAGTTATCGTTTCTAATTTCATTTTGGCCTTTGTTTACGATTGGGAGTATAATAAAGTCTTCATGCCATTTATTGACGATTCAAACAAACCGACCTTTTAAAAATTCGCATTAAGTATCTTTAATCCATCGTTTCATTGTGCATGCTACTCGGGCGTTGTTCCGTTTGTTTACACTGATGTGGTTGAGAACGGCTTTTACCTGAATTAGCAATTTAAACATAACTCCTGGTATTGTGCCTTTTGGTTAGTATACCCACTTGCCTTTTTTGTCCCGCCGTGTGAAGTCATCCGGCCCACGACCAGTCTGCCTACTCAAATACCAGCCTGCTTAGAAGGTATCATGCCCCTACTTAGAAGGTAACATTTAAACTGAAAGCGAAATTGAAAAAGATCCGAGGAACAGACACACACACACACACACACACACACACACACACACACACACACACACACACACACACACACACAGAAAACGTGCAAGATAAACGTAAACACCTGTTTTACATTATTATATTTCGATAAGGTAATTATGTCTTTTTCAAATACTATAGTTATGCCTAATTCAACCGCTCTTAACGACCGGCGTCCGAAAAGTATTTTTAACGGCCGCCATATATTAAGAACAATGAAACAAGTGAATAGCATAGAAAAGATTACACATATGTTACATACACATGTTCCGACAAAACGTGTTCAGCTGCTTCACAAGGGCTAGTCCAACCCCTGTGAAGTGCCCAAAACCATACCCCCTTCCTTATTCCTTCCCAATTCTGGCCGCTGGGTAGTGACGCAGGGGCGCGCAGTGTGAGGTGCGTACGCGGAGATGCTATTATTACTAAGTATTTCTATTTAAAGCAAAGGTATTTCTAAGTTGTGTTATTTTTTCCATGTAAGATGATATTACGAAAAGTATTGTACGACACGTGGCCAATAGCATGTATAATGAACTCGGTTGGTTATAAACCACGTCTCTTTTTGCTCTACGACTGGCCTAATGATGTTAGTAACTATAATATGGTTCGTGTGTTGCAATACTCGTGAGAACTTTGAACAATTTAATTAATGAAGCGTTCATGAAACCTGTAATTCACAATAATCTCTCTCTCTCTCTCTCTCTCTCTGTCTCTTTCTCTCGGATATCCCTTCTTATTCTATTGTTTCTCGAGTTGCTACTCCCACGCTATGGGTCGCTATGGAAAATTAATATTGCGGCGGAGTTTTGAGTCATGGAGAGGCGATTTCGTCGTGGCCCTCTTGACTCCCGTCCGCGTACTTTTACAGTCGTGTCCAGGACGACTGCTGAAGCGATGCTAGCGGTTTGAAATTCGTAACAGCTGTTGTTGAAACTTCAATGGTCGTTCCGCCATTATCCGACAAAAGATACCATTATTGTGTGGAATTTCACAGAAGCAGTCCTCACGGAACTGGGACCCAGTGTATGTGTTGTCGCTGCGGAGTTGTGGATGCCCCGTTGCTGACGTCGTTTTTGCCACCCTTGGTGCAGATACACATCGTGCAAGAGGTGAATTAGTGCAGGGCGAGACCCCGTCAACGAGTCGTTCTCCGCGTCGACACCCGCTCGCCGCACTCGCCCACGCCCCTTTCCACACACCGAACGAGCTGCGCTAGTCCCCGCGACCAGGGTCACTGGCTCGATACCCGCTGCCAGAGAATCGTAGACTGGCTGCACACTTGGAGGATGACCTGGCCCAGAAGGCCATAAAATACCCCTGGGAACTGGGCGTTCTCTTGGTTCGTCGCTATCAGGAGCGTTGATCTACGATGTTGCATAAGGGAAGGCAGCTGGAAAGTGACTTGCTGTTGGAAGCCGTCGTACTGAGTTAAATTTTTAATTTGGGAAAAATTGTAGTGGGATATTTAATGTGTGGCTATATTTGAACAAAATATTAAAAAGTTTTGATGAAACAAATATTACTTGAAACGTATACAAACATCCAAGTTCGGGTCAGTATTCGAACTTGCGACCCTTCAAGCCAAGGCAGCTGCGGCCATTCAACCTTAGCGACCTCGGCTGTCCAGGCCGGCAAAATTCACTCTCATTTTATTAACACGCACTTTTATTCTATTGTCTTATGTTATCTACTTTCTTCTGGTTGTAGTTTCTTACTGAGATTGTCAGTAATCTTGCATACTTTGTGTGTTGGACTCTGTTATTTATTATGCACATATGTTAATATAATATATGAAATAGATTTTAACTGCAGTAAAAACCTATCAAATTGCATTGGTTTCTTTACAATTATTCCGTTTTCTCATGTTGTCTTCTTGGATTTAACAATATGATTTAAAGGGATCTAAAATTCGAAATTATCAAAGGATTTGAGAGCGTTTCAAAATATGGATCCGATAAAACTTTCATCTTGTCTCACCTCTAGATCGTTCCCTGCGTTTGCCTCGGTCAAATGGACGTGTATGGCACGAAAACTCTCAGATGCTGAAAAGGAGCAGGAACCTGTGCGAGGGACGCCTAGCCGCCCAGGGCCATCACGGAATACAATGGCAACGCATCGGCCTCCGCAGCGTTATTCAACATTACATAAACGGAGGACCTTGCAGCCTGTCGGAACTGGCACATGGGAGCAGCACTCGGCGCCGATGCTGGAAACAAATGCTGTGCGCCGTGAACGGTAAATTACCGTGCAAGAGGGAATTCCGTGAATTTGCGGGTGAAAACATTGCATCGAGGAAATCCATTTTAAAGAGCCTGGTTGCCCTCGAACCAGTGTGATATTAAAGGTGATTTGCGGGCGGTCTGAATAGCAGAGTTGGTGAAGACGCGTGCCGTTTCAGGATGTCGTTACGAAATGCCTCTTGCTCGAATTCTGCCCCGGGCACGGGTTTCGTGGTTGGTGTGACGTAGAAAACGTGTTCTGCTGATGTCAGATCCATGGACCTCCGTGAAAATGTTGTTACATGGTATGTATGCTCCAAGGTAATACTCCATTGGGGTGCAAAGGATTACCGAATTGTGCTGGGAAAAGCTCTATGAAATAAAAGCTTTCCTATGAAGCAATCGCTTAAAAAGAGCCGTGATTTGGGAAAGTCTTTTATAATAATCCGACCGGCTCATCACATTGGTCCACTTTTTCTTTGCTAAAAAGTTTCGTTAGGACGCTTAGAATTCCCTCTTTTTCTTTCCAATAAGAAGGAAAATTCTTAGGAGTTTGGTCGTAGGCGTGTGTATCCAGGAATATGATAATCCAGGCATAGAATTAAATTTCCTTACTGAATAATCTCATGTTTACCTGTTAATGTACATTCTTGAATTGAGTTCCATTGAATCCATTGAATGAGATCTTTAAGAGCCATCTGAAATGTAATGATGAAATTGCTTGCCTGTTAAAAACCGGTTAACTTGTAGTATTTTTTTCACTCAAGTACTCCCGATATTACTATCAAACCCCTATCTTTTAACTCCGTCCCTGCCTCTACCTTTACCTTTATCTCTACCTCTCAACTCCACCATGCCTACCACGACCACTACCACTATCACGACCACAACCGCTACCACGACCACTACCACTAATACCACTACTACCACTTTATCCTTTTCCACAGAGTCCTGGGCGAGGATTCAGCGAAACGAAACAACTCTTGCGAGCCATCGTTATGGATTTGCCGAACGCGCCGGCGCGTGTGGGCGGTGTGGGCCGCCGCCGGCGAGCGACGTCCGCCGGAAAACGCATCAATTGCCGGGCGCGGGGGAGGCTCACAGGTGCGTGGGCGAATGGGGGCGGGGCGGGCCCACGCGCTGGTGTACGCGTTCCCGTTCGCGGCGCGGCCCGGCGCGTGGGGCAGGTTGGGGCGGCGCGTGGGACGCCAACGAAACGCCAAACGCGAAAAACGTATGGCCAGTGGTTTGGGTGGGATACTTCGTAAATCTTCTCGAATCCGAATTCTAAAAATGTTCTCTGTGTGGTATGGTGCGCCAGGAAAGTCTCGCCGCACCGATCCGAGTTAGAGCCTGCCACCACCTCCGCTTCCGCCCTCAACTTGTGCCGCAGTGCGTATGCGTGACGTCATCTCGTCCGTTCCTTCCCCGCTACTTCTGAACTACCTTTCGGAGGGTCTCAAGGCTACCTGGTTCTCGTGATTCCAACATAGTATCTGTACTCTCTCCAGAACGGTGTATTGTACTCCCTCCAGCACGGTAACACTGTTGAGAGACTTTCCGAGCACACGATATAGTATTCTTTGTTTACGTTTTGCGTGCGAATTTACCCGCACTAAAAGAGTACTACGTTCACCGTTTGATGTCAAAACTGAATATATAAAAGTTTGTGAAAAAACTAAATCATAACGCAGAAAACATGATTTTCTTTCAAAAAAATAATGTACATATACTTTACCTAGCACTGTTTCGTACTGGGGCGCCACTAAAAAAATATTGCATTAAGCGGTATGATTTATGCTAATTGCTTACACCGCGCCGGTGCGCGGTAACTGCTATTTTCGTTGATTAGTGATTCCGGGCGCGTCAACGCCTGAGTTCACTAGTCGCGTAAGTGTATTGTATGTTTGTTTTTTTATCTCGGGAGGTAGCAGTATCTTCCTTCGCTCGATGATGAGATCTTACTCTGACCCACCGTCAGCTAGCGGAGTTTCCTCAACCAGGTGTCTCCCAGCTGGGCGCACAGCGGGTCTCCCAGCAAGTGTAGTGCATGTAAGTGTGTGTGTAAGTAAGGGGTGAGGATAGAACAAGGAAGAGGAAGGAAAGATCGCGTGCAGTCCGTAGCCTGTTTGTTAGGGTACTGCTCCGGCATTCGCCTGGAGTTGATTGTAGAAAAGTAGAAAAGACGGAAAATCAGTTGATGCCCTGAGCCACCTTTGCTGGTCCATTCTTTTCGAAGCTGTTTATCCAGAGACTTTTCTGGAGGTGGTCGTCCCGGAGGGGAACGCTGCGTGTTCGCGACGTTGCAAATGGTAGGGTCAACGTTAGAGTGACAATTGTCAACGGTGGTACAGACGGCAGCAAACGAAAATCATGTTTTTCTTCGGTGCGCCGGCAATAGCAATTATTCTTGTAATTTCCGGACCTTTCACTTTTTATCGCAGTAAGGCGTAATGAAAGGCGGATGTCAGCCTCTTGTGAATTGCATTTACGCGAGTTTGCGTAGAAGTTTTCTATACAACTAATTGTAAGAAGTCTGACTCCTAATCTGCCGCGTTGAATATTAAAATATTCTTTGACATAGTTTGCGGTCACCATAACCCGTTTCAGACGTGATCGTACAAAATTTCAACGAAAAAGAGAATAGAACTCTCATGGATTAGTACAGTGGATTCTCAATGTCAGAATCAACTTCATTCTGGTAGAAACTTGTTTATTTATCGTCTATTAATAAATACTATTGGTAATTGGTAATTATATTACAAAAGACTAGGAATTTAGAACTACTTGCAAACACGTACACTACAATACTCAATACATAAAACTATTTGAAAACTATATCCGTAGTGTCAGCGGAACCCGAACTTTAATTTCTCATTCAATATTTAATGGGAACCGAAACCGAGTGATATAATTTCTGTTTTTTAATATCTTTAAATTATTTCCACTCGTTATGCTGAGATCTCGTTCCGATAAATGTCTCGTGACGTAAACAAGAGGTGTCTGTGATTTTTACGGCGTTTTTCAAGTATTACGAGCTTTAAAAGATACAGTTTGTTTGATCAGATCCCTCAGGCAGAAAAGGGCAATTTCTTTATAACTCTTTAAAATCATGGCGAAGAATTGTGTAGAAACTGAGTCACACTTTTGTAGTATTTTATTCAAAGTAACACAGAAATGAAAAGGAGACATTGAGTTTTCAAGTGAAAACCCACCACAGGTTTACAATTGTTACTAGTGAAATTGTTGTTATTTCTTCCTGTTGATACTGGTATTATGTAGTAGATACGTAGATGGTACAATTAAATATGTTTGGATCATACAGGATCAATATAAGTTGATTTCAGGAATTAGACCTTTTGACTTGTATACATTTATTATGAGCTCGACGTTTCGCACATTCAGCATGTGTCTTGTCAAGAGCAACACAGATATAGAAACCGTTGACAATGACATAGACAATACAAATTATTACTATTATTATTTTGTTCTATAACAGTAGACAAATCACAGATCAGGAACCAAAATGTATTCTGAAATGCAATTCACTGGGCGAGAGCGTCGTCATAACAATGATTGTGACATCACGCAAGTTAAACAGGTTTGCAAGAAAATTAGTTGAAGCACAATGATTTAATAAAAATTATGAAAGTCATGTGGAACAGCTTCAAAACAGGAACTGTTTATTTCGCTTCTGTTGACAAATTAATTTGTCTCTATATTTTTTGTGAACCAGCTTAACCAAATATATGACAGTTTTTTAAATGTTTGACCAAAATATGACGATTTGGAGGATATGAATTTTTGCGCACTAATGAAGTGTAAAAGGCAATAATGGGAAGGAACCATCAAATTCTGATAAAGTTATCACTACAATTACACTAGAAAAATGATATTCGAAAGTTTTTAAAAGTAAAAATAAAAGATTTCTGTCCTGTACATCGCATTTGTCCTGTAATTCGCAGAATGATGAATAAATAAAACAAAAATTTGTTAGGTAATAAGAATAGGTTTCTTAATGTTCAGTCTATTCTCGGCCACATTACGCCTCGTATTCCCAGTCGACTAGTTTGCCGTGGAGAATACTCGGAGTGCACGTTCGCTCCATTGTGGAGGCAATCGCAGAGTGCGCTGCGGGCGGCCCGTGATCAGTTGTGCCTCGCCATTGGCTGCTCTCTGCGCGTAAGAGGTCGCTCCCGCTGGGCGCGAGGACAGCCATCAAACTCGTTACGTGCGATGAGTATCGAGAATCGACCCACGAGTCCAGCGAGAGTGAGTGGCGTTTGTCCTGCTAATTCCACCGCTTGTGAACTCGGTCACTCCTCTCAAGAGAGTCCACTGGCCTCCGTTGCGCTCTTTTCCTTCACCGAACGTAGAGTCCGTAGATCCCCTCTGTATCTAGAATCCCCTCTGTATTTAGGTTCTAACCGAACGTTTATGCTGTTGTCTAGGTTCTTGAGACCGTGAAAGTGTTAATTGGCGTGAAGAATATGATACATTGAGATGTGTTAATTTTTTTCGTTGTTGCTCCCAAAAATTGACATATCTTAAACACGTATTTTTTAGACAACTGAAGAAATACGAGTATGTTCAGCATCTGCTTTGTGTTTGCGGCTTGGTTGACGTTTCGATTCTCATATTTTATTCTTTTTTTGGTCATCGATGTCCGTTGATTAGTTCAAAAAGTAAACACGAAGGAAAAAATCTCACAAAATCGACAAGGGAAAAACGCAACTCTCCTTCCTCGTTTCGTGTTAAAATACTGTCCATGTTCACGATGAGTTCAGATCTCCGATTCAACGCGATCTTCTGGCCTATAGCTCCCTGAAGCGGCGCCGTGCCGTGATCTCATGAAGATCACATTGGAGTCCTAAAAGAAGAAACATTTCATCAGTGTGATAGTTTTATTTGTTAAAATTGCTTTTCAAATTTCCTAAGTGGGCAGAAGGAATTAAAAAAAATTGCAGAAGCAAAGTAAATTGACTCATTGGCTCATGCATATAATAGGAATTATTTTTTAATGATTTTTTAAAAAAAATAATGGCACAAAATCTTACTATGTGGTTATAGATACATTCTATTACTAAGTCTTACAATATATGTTATTTTAGTAAAACATAATATTTTTAAGAACTTTGAATGAGTTAAGATTTCTTTTTTTAATCTATTTTTAATTATTTTTCTTCTTTTTGGGTACATTCCAGTATTATATGACGAATGGAGTATGGGGAATTGCAGTTGTTCAGGATTTATTTTATAATATATTCATGGCAATCGCGTATTCTCAGTAATTGATGTTAGATTCAGATCTATTAGTCCCTCCTCTTGGTTGAAATTCAAAAGTTTTTTCTAATTTGATTACGTTTAGTGTCTTTTGACTTTAATCGTGAGTGCGTAAAGAGTTCCTAGAACCGTGTTTAATATCTCACGAAGAAAAGAGAAGTTGGTCGACTACCGAAAAGATAGATCAAAAATTGTTACACGCAACATTTCCTAAGTGTGATGAAATAAGAAACATTGTTAGGAAGCAGAAGCATTGTTAGTAAGGAAGAAGAATTTGTTGTAATAAAGAAGCATTGATAGTGGGAATGAAGGAGAATAAGTAGTAAGGAAGGAGGAGGAGGGGCATACTGCTGCCCTTGTCCGCAATGAGTTTGACACCCGTGATCGACGCCATCTCCGCAGCTCCCGCCCCAGCGGCTTGGCGCCGTGGCGTGGCGTGGCGTGGCGTGGCTGCGCGGCGGTCGTGACCCAGTGCCGTGGAGGCGTGACGGGCGGCGCGTGGTGGGAGCAGGGGCGTGCGGAGATAAGGGTTACGGCGGTGCGTGACAGGCCCACCTCAATTAAGGCGGCTGCTAAGGCCGGGGGAGGTGAGGCAGAAGCGATGTGTGAGCAAGGGTTGGGGGCACCACGCGGTGCAGAGTGTCATGGCGTCCGTCACTGTCAGTGGTGTTAGGAAATGAGAAATTCAAGGTTCTGATTATTGCCTATTGTTCCGAGATTGTGCAAGTCAATTGAGACGATTAGTTAGAGATATGTGGGGGTGGGGGTGTAGATGTGCGTGTTTGTGCGAGTGTAACTCAGGCAGGTGTCTGGCAGATGACGTAGAATAAGGTGTATAACGTAAAGAATGTGATCTATGTAAAATTAATCTATAATGGCGGAGGACGCAAATCAAATGTATATAATTTTTAGTATTTAGTTTGTTATTTCTGTCGTTGATTTCAGGTAGTGAATAGTGCAATACCAACGAGAGAAATGCATCATTGATTGTGTTGAGTAGTGAATCGAGTGTATCTGTGCTTATTCACCGCTTCTTGGCGAGAAATCCGACAAATTTTCCATCGGCTGCAGAGAGAAATGATCATGGCTCACAGCCCGGGTGTTTTGTTGTTGTTTTTAGGGAAGAGCGAGCATATAACTTTGGCCGGACATGCACCGACGTATCGATTCTTCAGTCGATTGACACCCTTCTCTCCGTCAATGTCACGATGCGATGTACACATGAATTGGATGCAGACATTTTTTCAAAAATGTCATGGATTTTTGAAAAAAAAAATAGTATTGACATTTCTAAATTGCAGTGTATCAAATATATGCATTAAACTACTTATTGATATCTATTTCTTAATTCCCAAGAAAACTGAGTGGAAAATAAGTCGTGTATTATCTTGAATAAATGAATGAATGAATTACTTCAAGAACTCGGCTTAAACGCTAAGATATTCCAACTCGTAAATTGTCTGTACATGACTAATTAATTCAAGGGCTTGGGGCAATAAAAAGATAAATCTCTTCAGTCAAAAGAAGGCTCCCGCTATTCATAATGCTATCTCGATTTAGGTTAAAGTGCAGATAATGTTACTATAAGTGTCTTGTTCATTTATTTGAAGGACTTGGGTGGAATAACAAGATGAGCTACAATTCAACCAAAATCCATATATTGTTATTTAGTACAGCGGGATAAGATTTATGGCTTTTGTGGCTTGTCTTGTTACTGCCCAAAATTGTGAAATACTTTCACCGGCATTAAAAACAAAACGAAACATCGTTGTCATCCCTAAGAGCGGTTCACGTGCTGAGTGACTGCTCCTCCAAGAGCATTGCGCAGTGGGAGTCCATTCTCCGGTAGAAGCGCGTAAGTCAGCGGTGGGTCACGCGTGCGGCGTTTTCTGGAGCACGACTCCGCCGCCCCCGCCCCCTGCCGGGCGCTTCGCGAGCGACAATGGGCGGCCCCGCCCCTCCGCACAATGGACTGTCTGCGAACGCGGAATTCACGATCCATTCGCGACTCTATAATCCACGGTGTTAGGATGTTGGTGTGGTTGCTGACATGCAAATGCGCGAAGCCAATTCGCTAGTTCGCTGTGTCAATAGCGCTGCGGTAGTACAAGAATGATCTCGTTCCACTTAATACAACTACATAGAGAGTAAACTGTAACTAGCTTCTTTATAACGAAAATCTTCTTAAAACGTAGACATTGGGTTATCGTATAACTCTTCTTACAAAGAAAACATTCTGTATGTAAAATATTCAGCCCCTCGAGTTTCGTTATAAGAGTTAACACCTTTTAATTCAAGCTTTGTTTATTTAGTATATCCTCTTCATACATCATTCGTTCCATTCTAATATTTTTCTTCGCATCAACTAATAACGCCGTGCGTATCGTAAGGCTCAAGAAAATTGATTTAGGCTTTTAGGTTATTAAAAGCTGTTCCTAGAACATATTTTGAAGACCAGTTTCAATTCGAAATGTACTCACAAAATATGAAAACACATTATTTTTCTTTTAAAAGCAATTATAATAAATTTTGTTTCAAAACTTATTCTCTTTATTTGGTTACGTTATATAGGTTTTTTGAAACCTAAATTCACATGTGGAGCACTTTAATCATTATCATAACGAGTAGAGAAGTGCACCTTTTAAAAGTTTAAACAGAGGAAATAAAAGTACTTAATTCTTCATCACCTACAACATATTCAAAATTTAAGAAAATCAGGGAGGAGCATCTCACAAGGTTTCCTTGTTAGTTACAGAACCAACACGATCATGTATTAGAGTTTTAACAGTTTTTGTAATGAAACCCTTGAAACAGTGAAGGAAATACAATTTAAATATACGTGATTGTCCATTTAGTTTTATTTCCACATTGATGTCAAAAACTGTGCGATGTATATTATCGCCCTGAGCCAATGGACCTTAGTGATATGCTCTAAGAATTGGGGGAAACGACGAAAAGCGGTCGAGTCAGGATGATCAATAGCGTGAGTCACCTACAGCTACACACACGTACGTGATGCCGATTGCCAAAGAGTTCTTGAACGCTATAACGTAACAAACAGCGGTCAGTATCACAAAGAAAATGTATCTCAATCGCTGGCACTGGAAATAATTACCGTGCTTAATCGGCAAATGATACGATCTATTCTTTATGGGAGCTGAGCTTGAATGGCAACATGCCGTTTCGTGATTCATGCTCTGCTATAGATCGTAAACTTTTATTTTTCTCGATCACATGATTTTTCGTTTACGTTACGAAATTTCACTGCAGTAAGTTACATCGTAGTTTGGTATGTGGGATTTTAAACTTAGTCATGTATATCTGGCATTCATGATGACGATAGATTATGACGAGTACGGTAAAGGGAGTGAACCCTTTTGCGAGACAACATGAAAGGGATATTACCACCTCATAAAATGTGCTTGAGGAGCAGGAAAGTCGAGAAAAATATTTTATTTCAGTAAAGTAGATTTTTCCTTGTGGAATTAGTGAAAGTAATAACAGTGATATAACTTCCATCATTTGGAAGTTTTATAATTCCAACTATTTTGTTGCTAGAGGAAGGTGGTGGCATAATAAGCCGTCTTTGTGGAAGAAACTATAATGTCACATTCGATTTTCGAAAATATATTGAAAACATATTGGGAATTTGAAAACTCTTTCAAGTTTTTTTTTCGTCATAGCATTCTACACTTGTAAACCCCCCTTTGTTTTCACTTCATGTTATGCTGCGAGATGATTTCTTTGCTTGAGTATACATAACATTACAAATACATGTTGCAACTTAAAATAATTTCCCTTACTTTTTTTTCGAATTTGTGAACAAAAATTGGACGCTCTCTGATTTAATTCGTCAGACGCTTTCCGTTTTCGGCGGATTCAACGCCGAAATCGCCGCCATTGTTACCTTCTCGGTGTATAAAAATTCCATTATTAATATTGTGAACAATTCTCAAGATTCGAAATTCGAGTATCTTTTGGAACTCTGTCGCGAGAAATTTTTAGATTCATCCACCTCTAGAAGAAAGCGAATCGTGAGCAGACGCTGGATAGGCTGTAATCGAACTCACTTGATCGCTTGGCTCCATCAGGACGACCTCGAGCGAATCGCCCATATATAGCCATTTGGAAGGACGGATGAAATGTTCGCTTTCCGCTCCCTTCCATTTTCGTTCTCCTGCTGCCCCACTTCCCGATTTCGCCTCCGCGCCGCGCCGCGCCGACCTCACTTGTCTCCAGTGTGACGTTCGCGCGAGGCGGTTCAGTGCCTGCCTTGTTTCTTTCGCTTACGCCTTCCGTGTCTGTCCGCCCACTTCCTCTCTGCTTTTATCCCCATCTCCTGAGGCATTCGAGCGAATATTGTCGACAGATGTATGCCATGTGTTTGGAGCCTTTTGATTTTGTTATTATCTTTATTTTTCTCATTTTTGGTACATTCGTATTGTTGTGCAAATTGACAAAATCAATGCACAATCAAAAAAACACTAATAAACATGAAACGTACATTAAAATGCATCATTTCCCAGAAATTTCCGCACTATTGTTGTCGTTGGTATCCACACTGCCTTCTGCATACGTTTGTGTATGTCCACTACCACCACTACCTTCCGCGTAAGTTTGTATATGTCCACTATCATCACTATCTTCTGCATTATTGTTGTTATTGTTACCTCGCTTACGAGAAGAGTAGTTTTTGTTTATCAACCTTACTGATTTGTTTATCAAATTTACTGATTTTGAAAATTCGTATTTTGCATATTTTCTAAGCACAAGAAAATTCAATTTTTGCTCCGTTAGTAGGTATTTAATGCTTCTAGGTTCTAAACATTAACTGCCACATTTAACTTAGGGCATTTGTGAACTTCAATTGATGTTTAATTAATTGTATTATTTACAGAAAGTAACGTTGCTTAACGTTATCGTGTGAGATTGTTGTCAGTTGTTTGATGGCGGCTGTTTCATTGCAATCTATGATGTCAATAAAGCTCTATTGAGGCAATTTGCCTCTATACATTTCAGATGAAGAGGAAAAAGGAAATTAAAATCTTATATAGATCTTGAGTTTCACATTCAGTAATATTTATCAGAGGAAGGCCTACCGGTTTCTCTCCTAGTAATATACCTGATTTATATTCATAAAATGCAAAAATGATTGTGGGGTATACCGTATTTCAGTGAACGATTCATGATCATGGAAAACGTGTGAGGTCGAGTAATCACTTTCAAATTATGAATCCCTTGTTTGGGAAATTGCCGAACATTGACTATCTGTAGAATACTGTCAAATCATTAATGGCGTATGGAGTACGTGGCAGTTTTCGATTGCTTACCAGCATGCAGCAATTTTGCTTAACAGCAAGTGATTGATAATATTGTTTGTGATTTCTATCACAAGCCTGGCACAGAATAGTAGTCGCCATATCCGCCAAACCAGTACCTGCGGTATAAGGTCCGCTCAAAAAACATATTTAATAAGCTGGAAATTTCAGCATCATAACATATTCATTGGAAACATTTGGAAATTCGTAAAGAACTTGGAGTGTGTAATCTTCAAGAGAAAATTAACTATTATCGAAATTCCTGGACACAGCACATTGCAAGGATGCAAGACAACCCCCTGCCGAAAAGAATTCTACATTACCGCCAACAAGGAAGACGAAATCCTGGCCGCCCGAGGAAGAGATGGGGCATAGCCTCCTTTAGTACTAATGGATGGGGTGACCAGATGGGAATGGAGGCGTAATAGGCAGTGCACACAGAGGCGTATCTAGGTATTCAAGCGCCTATGGCAAGCATAGAATTTGCGCCCCTCTCAGGATACTTCAAATTAAGTTGTCGTTATTTGTTTTAGTGGGTATGCTCTAAATAGGGCCCTTTGTGAGTGGCGCCCATGGCACGTGCCATGTCTACCATACCGTAGATACGCCACTGACAGTGAGTGCATATATACCTGAAGGAGAAGAAGAATTTCAAAAATCTTACTGCATTTTACGCAGAGATATAAGTTACTTGGGATTCGATCGCCACAACCTTTGCTTGACCGATAGCGCGTTGACGTTAAATGGAACTGCCATGTAATGAACAATTAAGGAAAATGTCCGACTGTGTCTTTCGTCCACGAAGGATTCTCCGTGGCGGGCGCTCGCGTGCGTTTGAACGTGGCGCCTCGCCTGCGCCACAGCCTCTGCGCCACCTCGCGCTCGCGGCGCCGGCCGGCGCTCTCCCTCAACTACTGACCGCCTTCCCGGCCGGTAATTGACTCCGCCGCGCCGAACACCTTCAGCCTTGCGCCGGCCGCCTTTTCTACTACGAGTTCGCCGGCCTCTCCACAGAGCGCGCCGTCGTGTACTCGAGCCAACAACCTGTCTCCGGCGCGTGTTTGTTTAATAAACGCTTCACCCGCGGGATTACCGCGCGCCCTTGGCGTCGGGTGATAACGAGGGTGAGACGTACAGGCGCCGGCGGCGGGCGGCGACAGTACTTTGCGCGATAAGCGCCGCCGGGCCGAGAGGTACCGGCGAGGTGGGCGGAAGGAGTGTCTTCGCGAGCCGAGTGCTTTGCGCGGTCCCCCCTCCACCGCGGCCGACCGGTGCGCGGAGCCAGCGAGGAGCGCGCGCCGCCTCCACCGCCGCCAGCGCGAGGTGGGCAGGGAGTGTGGGCCGAAAAGCCGCCCGTACACGTAGGCAGAGAACCGCGGGGCGGAATCGAACCCGACCACGCACCACCCACGCCCGCGATCGCCCCCGCGTCTTGGCCCGCCGCGCCCCCGCGCCGCCCCGGACCATGTAGCCGGTGCGGGAGGACGGTTGCATCGCTCCAGAAACAGGTGTGGACCGCGCCGCGACGACCGGGTTTTTCCGTCGCCAGCTGTTCGGCCGCGCGGCTGGCCGGCGGCTCGCCCAGTGCAGTGCGCGCGAGGCCAGTGCAGTGCGTGTGATATGCGAGGGACAAGAACCGCGGGGCGGAGTGCTGTGAACGTCCCCGTGTGACGGGTGAAGAACTGTCGTGTCGCGCCGCCCATGTGCTTTGTGTGCGGAGTGAGTGAATCGGCGACATCGGAGGTCGTTCTGTTCCGTGGCCCACGCGGTGGCGGTGGCGGCGGCGGCGGCGGCGGCCCGCGTCCCCACCGCGCTCGCGTGACGTCGCACGCGCCCGTCCGCGGTCGCCAAGAAGGGTCAAATCGCGGTGACCACCTTTTAAGGTGACAGGGGGGGCCCCCGCGTGTGGAGTGTTGTGGGTCAGGAGGAGGAGGTTGGGAGGGGGAGCGAGTGGGTGCCCCCGGCCCGCCCACGGTCCCCGGGACTGGTTTTCGCATGGGGCGGCGTAGGCCTCGTCGCCCACGCCAAGCGCGCCCGCCCGCCCGCCATCGCCCGCGCCCGGACCATCGCCCCGGTGCGTAGGGCGCGCGCACGCCCCCCGCCCCGCGACGCCGCCGATCGCCCGGCGCTTTAACCCGCTCGCGGATCAGTGTTCCGCTCGACTTTGCGGCGCCCGGACGATTCCTTCCCTCCCAAGACAGTCTCGCCCCCCTTCAACCGGAGTAGTAGAAGACAGAAGGACGCTTCCATCCACCGGGCAGCCGCTGTCGCCAGGCCGATCCTCCCCCTCGCGGCGACCTGCCGAATTCCACAACAACAAACGAACCGAGTCGAGCGTGTTGACAACCCGAAGGGGAACTGTCTCTCGCGCGTCTTTCGAACGACACAACGAACCGTCCGCTCCCTCCCTAGCCAGCCGCCGCCGCAGACATCCGGACGGCAGCGCGGCACCCAACGGCGCTCGCCCGCTGGTGATTCACTCGGTTACGTGCGCCGCGCCGAAGGTCCTCTCCTCTCCAGCAGCGGTCGCCGCGGCGTCCCGCCCGTGAGTCTTGAGTCGCGGCGCGCGCCCGCCGGTCGTCCCGCCGCCGACGTCGTCTCTCGCCCGCGTGCACCCACCGCGCCGCCACCACGGAGCGCTCGTACAGCCGGCACACCGCCTACAGCGCGGGAATATGCAGTAGCAACGGTGCCGCCAACACCACGAGCAGCAGCATGTCGACGCAGGCGTACTACAAGGACCGCCTGGGCTTCGACCCGGCCGAGGCCCTCAACGACGGCCTGGGCTACGAGAAGACCCAGCAGGGCTACGAAGAAAACCTCAGCAAGTTCAAAGGTTTGTGGGGTTTCTTTATCGACTCCATAGGTACGGACGTCTTTTGGTTCTAAGCCTGCTGTGTGCTGTGGCATGGAGTGGCCTCAGTAACCCCCCCGTGGCAGCAGCAGTGTTGTGCTTAGAATTAGTGTTGTGATGCTCTTTATAAACCTAGTTAGCACGGTTTTGTGGTTTTTGCGTGTGTGACACTAGATTGTTTTTTATTAACATTACATTTAAGTCTTGTGTTTTGTGTGTTCTTAACGTAGTGTTCCTCTAGATAGATTAATTCAGTTTTAGAATAATATTTAGCTGTAGGGTTTATACGAGCATCTAACATGGAGAAGACGTCAAATTTATGATACTAACATACCTTTTTTTTGTTAATTGGTTCGTTCTACGCGTTCCCGTTGATATGCAATTCAGTTGACACTTTTTTCAAGTCCATTCGATAAATTATTGACTATTTTCTTTTGACTCGGATTTTTAAGATGGGTATTTCCTCTAATTTTAACTTTTCCCACTACCTTATGAATAAATTCATCCAATTGGCTACAATTGGATCATAATTACTTAATTAAAAAAGTTGTTTAATGGAGCGTGAACATTTTGACATTTGTTGAATTTTAATTTATTGATGTTTTCTGCATTAAATTTTCCATGACACTTCAATATACTTTCAAAAATATAGGTTGCTCTTTGAAAAATTGCTCAAATAAAGCTGATGTAATGTTGGAATGAACACAGTTCAAATTTGCTACGTACTTTCGGTAGAGTGTAGATTCCAAAGTTAATGATAATGACACAGTCCAGTACAAACTATCTGTGGAAGTAAAGTAAATAACAAATGATATTTGGCAACAGTGATACGTGGTAGTTTTACGCTTAAGCTCCCTCTACTTTTTCCCTGTTGGGGGCGCTTCTGACAGGACAGCGTGCGCCCCTTTCACTTTCAGTGGTTGCTTAACATTCTGGTGGATGGAGTGTCACGGGAGGAATGTCGACTCATTATTTAATCTCGCATTCGAAGAACGTTTCGTCTTATCGGTTGTTTTAGCGATGAAGCAATGCATTGTTATTCCATAACATTTGAAATTAGAGCAGAACCGATGCGATACGGAGCCTAGCTATATGACTACTAGCCTAGCGAATGACCAAATTAACGGAATGATGCGAAACAGAAAATGGTATCACGTTTTGTCTTCAATATTTACGTAAGGTACCCAAGCTCTTAAAAAATATTGCGGTTTTGTAGAATTGAATCTGTTGGTAATCTGTTTCGAATTAACATTGTGGTTAGGGTCCTTTGACTTCGTTTCATTATATATTCTGTGAAAAAAAAGATGAGGTTTATAATGTTGCTTTTTTATGACAATATTAATTGTTTAACGAAAACACAATAGGTTACTTGCATTGTCTTGAATGCAACTTTGAGGAGTTATTGAATGTATTTTTGTATAATATTACTAAACAGTCAACTACGTAGAAAGCGTACATTCTGTCCATTTACATTTTCGAAACGGTGTTACAAATGTCTGGTAATACTGTAATATGGCAATAGATAAATGACAAAGCAACATTTTATCTATTAAGAGGTGCATTTAAATGACAGTGAAGAATTCATTTATTTTGAATCCTGGCATTCGATGCGATGAACATTTGGCCCAAAACAATTTTTAAAATTACAATTTCGAAATAGTATGTAAATTTTCCTTCGCGGCATCCCCTTGTTGCGGGACGAAATTTTCTGTGTAAAATGTGCGTCCATTTGCGATTGTCAAATTTTGTTTCAATAAATTCGAGGGGTTCAACCCTAAATGTCATACTTGTATTAGAATACCTTCCTGAACTCTTGTGTTAAAGTTCAATGAATTTTGATTGAAATACTAATAAAATTTACGAGGCAAAAGCATGTCCATTAAATGTCCGGTAATCTAATGAGACGGAACGGTAATTAAAATGCTCGCACAAGCTGTTCTGGAACATTAAATGTGATTGTTACATTTTATATATGACTGGTGTAAATGATTGTATATTTACCGGTGTGTATTATATTCTTAAGGCCATCACATGTAATCGGGTTTGACTAGAAATGTTATGGCGAAAGAGTAATTTAAAATGCGAGGGTATTAAAACTCAGCAGTGTTGCGGCTTGGCAACGTTTTGGGAAAGTCATGAGAACTAATAAGATGGTCCAAAGTCATGAAGTGAAAATACTTAGTACATCATCTCATACGATCTGTGTCAAAATAACGTACAAATTGAAGATTGCAATTACGAAGAGCCGCAGGAAAATGGATATTTGTGAATTGCGTCAAATGCCTCGTGAATTCCGAAAGATCAAGAAGTACTTAGTAGTTGTTTTTATGTCATTCTAAATAAAGCTCTGTTTTATACTTACTACTAATCATTAAATACATTCTATGGTTAAACATTAATTACCAAACGGGTTCAATTAGGATAGCGCACAGTCAGGCAAGTGAAGAAGTGTGAAAAAGGGATTTTGACATTCCTCGCGCGGAAATACTTGTTAACAGGAAACAATTGACAGGAAACATTCTGTTGCAATACCTTTCTCCTCCAGGAAAAGAAATTAGGACGAGAAAATTTGCAAAATCTTCACTAGATGAGGTACTTTTGGCTACACGATCATTTATTAGATCGAGTAGATAAGTTACAAGCCATGTTAATGCAAAAAAATTGATGGCAACGTTCTAACCACATAAATGCAACATATGATTTCATTTTAAACAAACATTAGGGGCTGCCACGAAATATCAGCGTACCTCACTATTTGATTATGCTGCCTGGCCTGGACAATATTTTGTTTGAATTCGACACAATGCTCTCAACGACGGCATGAACCCTTTCTCGAATCGAGCAGTTGCTTTGGCCACGAGCCTAATGGCCAGAGTCTATGGCTCGACGACAGGAGCGCACTGGAGAGTGCATTGTCAGCTCGAGAAGGTAGGCAGTGCGCTGCGGAGCGGCTTTGCGGCTTTGCGAGGCGCACCTCTCCGTGGTTGTGCGTGCGGGGGGGGGGGGCGTAGGCCCAGCTGTGCGCGTGACGCAACACACCAGACGCCGCTCCCGCTCCCGCGCCACCACGCCGCCGCTACCGCTCCAACTCCGCTCGACAGCCCCCTTTGTGTACGGGCCACGAGGCGGGCGCGCTGCCAGTCAGGGGGTGGGCGTTGTTTTTTGTTTGTTTGTAGAAAGCACACGGTTTTCTAGTGCAGCGGTTGCCAACCAAGGTCCACTGAGGCTTTGCGATACATTTTTACTCCATTTGCATTTCGTGTTTTAATAGTAATAAAGCCAAAAATGCACAAACTTTTTTTTAGGTGCAAGAATAACTTAGCATTGAAACGTAATACCTCAATAACCTTTTTGTAGTCATTCAAAGATAATTTCTACTTTTGGCGCACTTAAGCAAGATTTCGTTACGATTAAATTCTATTCACGAGTTTTTGGGATCATTTATTAGCATAAATATGATTTCGTAAATTGTTCTCGAGATATAAAGTTATGAATATACAATGATTATTACACAGAAATGAAGAAGTATACCGTTTCCTTGTAGCGGTTCTTCTAGTTTCGTAAAGTTGGCAATTGATGTTCTAGAGCATTTCCTACTATATCACTGCGTACTTTCTCTTCGTAACTAGAATTTTTCCGCGAGAGTGGCGTATCATTTGAGATGTTATAAAAATAGTTTACTTGTGAAATATCATTTCAATTGTTATACATTTATTTGACAAACCAGAATATATTAGTCGATGAGACAACCGTTTTTTTCTCAAGAGTTCCGTTGCTCAGGAAGTATAATACGTCTTTGCAGTCTGTGGTACACGTCACGGGCGGCCCTTGAATATTGGTACCAGTAAACATCAGACGTACGTCCGTTTCCTTGTGGAATTTCTGCTGCAGTTGATTGTCGATGGCTTAGTATATTTTTTGCCAGTAAAAGGGCCGGTGTTACTTTGTTACAGTTGTGGGAACAACTTTCCTTCAGCGATCCTTCAGTACCCAAGCTAACCCTTTCCTGTGACGTTAGTGAAGTCAGACTTTCTAAGAAGTGTATTGAATTTAATTATTGTCTTTAACACCTTTTTATTGTACTTGGTTCAAACGAGATATATTTGAGATAGACATAGGCGTTTTCTTGAGAAACTTACATCTGCCACAAAAGGTGTTCCGATAATTTTGACGTTGTAAATGTTCTCTATACTCTATCAAACAATGAAAGAAATATTTTCGGCCTACTCGTGTGACTCGAATTTAAAGATGATGAGGAACTTTGTTCCCCTATTAATCCATATGTAGAAAGATTTATAGTAGGAAATACGTGAGAGATAGTGCACTGGAATTTCTTTTTGAACTGAGGAAATCTTATCTTTGTTTGATATATCGGCGTTTCTTGGAAGATAAATGTTAAATCATTGAAAAACTTGTATTTGCAATATTGACTTTTGATTTTTTCTTTCATCTTGTTTTGACAGGTGGCGTTACTCAGAATTTAGGTATATTAAATGACGGCATGTTTGTAATAGGTGGTTACTGTAGTGGACCACAATCGTTATTAGCCTAACGCACCCTATTTTGCCTTGCCGTTCTTCGCATGCATCAACTATGTTACTAGGGAGTTTTGAGACTTCGAAAGTAGAGAACCCAATCTTTGATGCAATTCCCTCCCCCCCCCACACACACACACACACATACATTTCGGGACTGCCATCTCTGCAGCGGACATCTGGAATAATATCGGATGGCAGTATCCAATAGGAATCCTAAACTTCTAAGTCTTCTGCCTAGGAATCTGAGTGGCGCACATCTGCTAGAACTACCTCCTATGAGGTTGGTCAGGTGAAAAGCTTAAGTAATCCCTCGGGGATCGAGAAAGGTTTTACTCAAGGGCTCGTATATGTGGAACTCTTGTCACGGCTAGTCCGAATCTAACAAGGGATCTCCAACTATGGTCCGATTAAAATAAGTTGGTGATTGACAGTTGCGATTGGAAAGGAGCATTGTTGACAGATTGTGTAGCACAGAACCTGGGACACGAAAACAGATACTTGAAATAAATTCTTGTAGAAGTAACAAAGTCATATAGTCATATTGTATGATGCTACAGCTTCAGAAGCACAACTGTCAATCACCAACTTATTTTAATCGGACCTTAGGGACCCGAATCAGGAAAGAGAAGGGTCCCACCTTCATCCCCACTGCCCCACCTCCTTTTATCACTAACGTCGTGGTACCTCCGATGAACTATGTAACCACGTTTCAAATCCTCAACTAGACAGTGGAACAGAGAGGGCCGACCCATCTACCCTCACACCATCAAATCATCACCAACTTCACGATCTTCGCGATGCTGTTTCCATATCCGTCACTATAACCATGTTGCTACCATCTCAGCAAGCAGTATCTTCACTATCGCCGCCACCACTAATACGATTTTCAAAGATGCCGCGTTCTCGCGGCGCGATGCCTGTCTGTCGTGTTGTCGCGTCGCTCGCGCCTGCCGCGCCCGCATTCCATATCCCCCCCCCACACACACACACACAAACACACCAGCTGCTTCTCACCCGTGGCTTGATCGCCAAACGCCAACCGCCAACCACCAACCGATAGGCGACCGATGCTCTCCTTGCACGGGTTGTCCCTCCGATTGAAATTCCGTTCATTGGATAAACATCCAAGTAATTATCGCCTCGTGACATTGATTGACGCTTGTCGATGAAGTCATAGCAAAGGTTTGCGACATTCGCGGATGTACTTAACACATAAATAATCATAAGTATCGTGCTCACAATCTTCCTCATTTAGATAATTATGTGAAATTCTTTGTGTAGTTCGATTTTTACGATCGTTGTATGCCAACGTTGGAGATGACGTGTGTTGATAGTTTTGTAAGATATAACACTTTGTTCACAAAATGGAATTCAGTGATTTTTAGAAGACTTCGTACAGGAGTACAAAGTGGAAGAATTCGTACACGGTTCAGCTTCTTCTACATATTTTTCCATTCATTGTTGGTATATTTATGAAGACTTATAAGCATTGAATTTAAAGCACGTTTCTATAGCTGGAGAAATGAGAAATTTATTGGAAAGGAATGTTTAAGAGGCGATAGAATAGTTTCTTACATTTTGCAGCAGTTCTATGTTCAAGCTGCAAAATGCATCTCCCCTGGAATATTCTGTTCAGAATATTTCTTGTAAATCACTGTACGTTGTTATTTTCGTTCATGAATCGTAAACTTATTTTATTTCCGTTTCTACGTCATCGTAAAGAAAAACAGCTTTTACGCCCATTGGAGAAGACAATAAATGAAGTCCGATGTTTAATGTTGACGTAATTGTTGAGTTCTTACGTTCTAGTCACCGTCGAGTGGTGGGGAGTCTGCTTTGACCTTTTTCCACGTGGTTCAGCTAAACCTGAAGTCAATATCCTGCTGATCTTAACCAAATAAAGTGTGTACACTGAAGGCGTTGCTACAAGTTACTTCGTTCAAATATTTTCGCTTCCAATCTTGTCGGTCTCGTATTGCGAAACATCATAGCATCAACCTTTCACAGAAAACTGACGTTTCGAAAAGTTGGGAGTACTGAAAATGTGACAATTTACTCAACGAATTTGTGGTCTTGTCTTTTGTCCAATCAGTTCTTAGAAATGCCAATTTGTATAATGAATAAGACAAAAACTAAAACAGCCAAAATATCCAAAGTATTGAAATGTAGAGGGAAACTTTTTATGATCACCATTTTACTTGTAAGATCGATTGCAGTGTTTTTGAAATTGTTACTACAGAATCATTAGTGGATTTTTGATTCATAATATTGATTCGTAATATCGTACTTGCGTAGAACCTTCATTGATTAAATTCTATGAAAATCATTACTAGACGTTTATAATTTTTTTAATGCTTCATTGTTTTAAATTCGCCATGTCATCTCCTGTGCTGCCAAAGAGTGGCAATAAAAAAGCAACGGCAGCAACGAGCATTCTTGCCAACTGACATTAAAGGAAACATTATTTACACGCGAATTGCTCGATGGTTTACGAAACGACCGCCACATAACGCAGCGCACAATGGACTCGAAGCCATGCGGCGATGAAGTTTCGCGATTATTGCTATCCGTCTGAGGAGTGTCTCGCAGCCGTTGTGTAGCCTGTCGGATCGCACTCCAACTGTACACGATTCGATGTCATTGTGCGGTCGCTCATAATGGTCTCAATCTCCGTGCAGTAATCTCTTTATGCGCTCCCGAACCATTCAAAAACCGGGAATGAAGTTGTTGAGGGCGTCATTAAGCCTGCGTTCGAGGACCGCCTGGGGGCCCGTGACACTAACGAGCCGGCGACGCGTGACAAATGAATCAGTTTACGAACGTCCTTGCCGGGGAAAGGTGTGTCGGAGTAATAAGCAGTCTGCCGCACGTCTGGGCTCTGGGTTTCTGTGGCGGTGACCGCTCTGGGTTTCAGGAAAGTGGGTGGCTCACTAAAGGTGGAATTGGTACTTCACAACTCATTTGTTACAAATTACCTTGCATCTCGTCTTACTACATTGCATTCATTCTCATTACATAGGGAGAAACCTCATTTCATTTACTTGCATTTCATTTCATTACAGATCTTATTTCATTAACTATTCTCTCATTACGTTAACTTACGTATACATAAACTTGTAACACTGCTTTGTATATCATCTCATTTTCTCTTTCTTCTTTTCCATCTTCTCATCCTTGTCCTATTTCTCCTCCTTTCTGTTCTTCATCGCACAGCTCCACGCTCCCCTCTGAGGATATCAACGTTTACAGTTCCTTATTGCCCCAATGGAAGTAGAGGTGGTGAGGATTAAGATGATGAAGGATGTAGATGGTAAATGAAGCAATGGTGGAATTAAAGACTAGTTCCACGGGCTAGCCTAAGATATTTTCTGCTTGGATCTGAAGATTCTGGTGAAGCGAAATGTCTCGGATAGTGGTGTGTTGCGTTGGTGGTCGCCGAACTAGGAAATTATGGAGGTTATAACGGCGATTGGGCTAGTCTTGTGAGTCTGTGAATGCTGATGCTAGATATGTAAATTCTATCTTCGAGTGAAAGTAGATTAATATAAAAATGCATCTTCGAATGTGCGTAAAACGTTTTTAAATAGCCAATATAAGTCTTATGGTTTAGGTATGTTTCTGTAAGCGAAAAAAAAAAAGTGAATTTTCAATCGAAATCATGTATTTATTATGTCATCACATCACAAAATGTCATAGTTCATACAATTTGTTCGCATATTTGCGTCGTTGTCTGAAAATTGAACATTTTGGAAATAAACGCCATGACAAAGAAATATTTTCATGATAGTACTTCAGTCGTGTATTATCTTCTATACCGCGTGGCCCATCAATCACAAAGAGAGAAATCGCTACATCTACATTCGTCATACAAGAAGTTACACCGTGTAACGTGTCAGCGATGAGCGACGCTGCAATACATCGTCGTGTGCTACTTGATCCGGGAGTCTTCCGGGTCGCGAGTTTTACTTTGACAGATCGCTGAAGCTTACGGATACGAGTGGAAAGCGTTGGATATAGAGAAGTGATTCAAAAAAATATTGTTACGTAATAAAATAAAATAAAATCTCACTGATCCGATAAGTTATAATTAAGTTTGTGTATGCTCACGTCTTATTTTCGTTGCTTACATTTCACGAACATATTACTTGTGTAGCCAACTTTTACACGAAATTATTTGTAGTTACGCGGTAGAACATATTTAATGCACCGCCATCAACATAGCGCATTCCACTCGTGATCCATTTATTCTTATGATTAGCCCAAGGGGTAATCTTCTACACTCCATTCGCGAAATACTTTCTCATACGAGTTTACAGACTTGAAATGCATACAATGGTTGGGGATTGGAAAATACAGATACGAGTAGGATCTGTTTCGCTGAAGGTAGGAAATGCAAAGTATTATAACTCAATCACACAACTAAGTTAAATAATGCAAGTTAGTTCAAAAGAAACTTTTAGCGGGGAACCATAGTATAATACGTAGTGAGAAATGATGGCTTGGTTGAGATGACGATCGCTGTCATGGATCCCGCCGATGGTGCTACAGCTGGCGGATTGTGTGATTGGCGACGTGTTAACACCGGACGACAGGTATTGGATATGATGAGAGAAAGCCCAGAGCGAAATAGAGTTCCTAGAGCGGGATCAGGTTGAAACGTGAAGTCGTGTGTTCTTTCTGCTCGCCAGAAGTCATGTCATATATTTAATAAGCAGATGCAACGATAAGCAGATGCACAACCTTTGGTGCCTAATCTGCGGGTTGGTCACGCTGATGTAGCCGCGAGTAGGTGGGAAAAATCTTGTTCTCTTCCGTGTCGTGGGCGAAGGCGAGCGCCGGTGCGTGCATCCGAGCAGGTGGCATCGGCGACGCCGCCAAGAATACACGCGCATGCCTGCGCCAGCGGCGGCGTCGCGTCGGGACGCTGCTGCCAAACGCAACGCCGCCGCCACCGCGGGCGTCGCGGCGCCGCCCAGCTAAATCCGTCTCGGGCAGGCGGCGTCGGCGTATGTCAGGCGGCCGCGCCGGCTCACGCGGCGCGCTCTTTTCTTTTTTTCTTTCTTCCGAATGCAATGTGCTTACCAGGGCCTTGCGACTCTCCATCAAAACTGGGGAGAAAGCTGGAGGGTGCTACTACAGGAGGCGCTTGTATTGCCGGGTACAGCTGTAGGTGAGGCTCGCCAACATCCGCACATAAAAATTGGCTGATTTCTGAGGAATACGAAAAGTGTCTTCAAAATGTTCTGTTATTTATAATATATTCATGTAAGAAACTGCTGAAGAAAGCGCGAACACCGACGCTATTTTTTTAACATTACGCGTCTGCTTGCGTCTCGCGAACCTATGCACCAGCCACGCACGTTTCAAGTATCGTTGGCAGCAGTTTGTATTGTAGTTGCTGCAAGAAGATGATGCAGGAGAGCGCGCCACTATAATAGTATTCACCACGTTATATGGGAGTTAAAAGGCCCTGGTGCTTACCAGCTTATGAGTGACATTCTCATTTCTGAGCTTAGGTGAAGGGGCGGGTTGCCGTTGTATCCTCTCACTTTCTGAACACAGCGGTGGTTGTGTTGTCGGGCTCAGTATGAAGGTTGGGAAGGTAAATATGAGAAAACTTTGATGAGAAACTAATGATTAAGTATGATTATTGTAACAATACCAACCAAAATATGCAGAACGTTAGTGTCCACAACGAGATGTTGAGGGTAACTAGAATCCACATGTTGTTGATAGTGTAGGAATGTAAATTCTATTTGTCGTGTCAACATAGATTATCTGGTCTCAGTAAATATTATGTCCACTGCTGCGGCAACTGCCCTGCTGTGGTTCCAGTCGCGCGTTGGGCATGTATGTTTTCAAATTGAGATAGAGGCATGCGAGCGAAAGACGCTCGTAACCTGCTGTGTCAACTAAACTGTCAGTCCGAAATCCTAATTGCCCAGCAAACGCTGAATACGATTTCTTTCATTCGTGTAGCCATGTTTATAATGCAATATTGTGAGCGAAGGTGAAGGACGAGGCTGAGGTTTTTTCGTCCTTTCTCCGGCCAGGTCATCACAGTAGCGGATTTTCTTTGCCTTCGTATCCTACAGTATTAAGGATGTGAGGAAGGTAAAGGACTGGGGTTGACTGAGGACGAATGAATAAGCCGACTACGCCACAACCTAATGATGGAAATACCCATGCTTTCCGCGGGACTCGAACCTACAGCCTCCGACTTCGCGTTCTTGGGCCCATCACGAAGCGCCTGCACATATACCGCTTTTTTTTCTTCAATTTTTAATTGAATGTTGTTCATTATGAGAGAGTACGCGTGTAACTTGTAAATAAATGAAGCGTACGTTATAATCTGATTGTTGCGTCAAATAAATGTGTAATTGTTTTTCTAAAGAGAATGGCCGAGAATCAATTAACGTAACGTAACTTTTACAACTGAATCTAAAATTCCTTGCATAGCTTCTCACTTCTTTTCTTCAACGCAATCAAACTCGGAGTTTGCATCCATGTTTTCCATTTTTAAACATATTCCTTGAGACTTTCGCATTTATCATGAAAATGCTTTATTTCCTTTAAAAGCACTTCGTCGCGAAATTAATTATTGAATTCTGAGTTCCAACAACAACGGAGTTCGTTAAGAAAAAAATCTAATCGCTTTACTTAAGTGTTTCCTGCTTTGTCTTTAACGCAAAACAAAATCGTGCCTCTATCCTCGCGCCACTGAAAGTCGGACGATACGGCACTGGAATAAGGCAAAGGGATGTCTTCAGAGTCGAAACTCTCTGCTTTTGTTCCCTCTCAAGTCTAACGCACCCCCTTATACGAATCCTATTCTTCGGAGCTCATTTTCCGCCCAGTAAATCACTTCTTTTCCCCCTCCGGAGGGGCCGGGCCCAGTCCGCGTGCGGCGCAACATCGACCAAACACGCGCCGGCGCCTGTCGCGCGCATACACGCGTCCGCGCGACGCGACGCCACGCCACGCCAGGGGCGCGTTCATAAATCATGGTGCTGTCCGGCGGCCGGCGCTGGCTCATCAAAAGACGATCTGCGTCGCCGCCGCCGCCGCCTGTGGATGTGAAGGTGGCCGTGGTTCTGCCGACGAAAGGTCTCGGCCGCGGCCGCTGCTGGGTGGAACACGCGAAACTTACGGGTCACTGGAGGGGGCTCGCTTTTATGCGGTGTTGCTGGTTTGGACGTCGTCGGCGTATTAGGAGAGTTGGTCGATGGTGTAATACTAAAACTCTTGAAGGAATGCTTGTGAGGCCTTTGCCGTATCTGAACGATGGACTGCCAGCAAATATCTCTTCGGTGTCCGGGTGACGCCGCGTCGTAGGCTGAGAGGCCGACGTTTCGCCTGTCGTGCCGCATGCATCTTCAGGGCAAGGACACCGCAGTGCTTCGCGTGTGGTATTATAATACTATCCGGCCTGGGCGCTCGGGTGGGCCAGGTGCGCCTTCTGGGATTCAACTTGGCGTCACCCAGACAGCGAGGGAGATATGAACTCTAGCCGCGGAAGCTTACGTTTACATACTGCCAGCGAAGTCTATCATGGAGTGTAAGTTCATGGCTAACTGAATTATCTTTTCAGCGGAATTCGTTCTTAGTTTTGATATGGGAATACAATAATTATTAAAATTTGAATATAAATGATCGTTGGCGAATTCGCGTTGCCAAGGCAGCAGTGTTTGTACCTGTGCTTTGAATGTCCGGTTTTTGCAATAAAGTGTTCATTGCCTTGGTCGTTGCCCTCCGATAGAGAAAAAACATTCTTGAAGCCAAACAAGCGTGACTGACAGGTGACAGCTGTTTGATGCTGGCTATTTTCCCCTGGAGTCCAGCTTACTCGCTATCTACTAAGGACTTGCGAGACAGATCGTAAACAGATTTTTCATGAGGACTAGAAAGCTTGTGAAATTCTTAAAGTAGATTCAAAGGTTTCTTCAATAAAATATTCTCGTTAAAATCCGGATCATATTCAAAAGGGTTTATCAGAAACCTAGCGGCAAGTTGAAATACATTATCCTGCGCCAAATAACGAGTACCCATTACTAAAATCTCTTCACTTGGATTACAGATTACTTTATGCGAGGTTGGTTCTGTGGAGATAGGCAAGTGTGTGTGTCTTCCGCTGTATCTGTGAATCCAACTCGGCACATCGGCCCATTAAAGGACGAAAGTGGGAGGGAACGAAACGAATAGTCAGTGACTCACTCTCGTCAGTGACCACTCCATATTCTTGGCGCTGAATGCGGAGTGTTCTTCCGAAACGATGAGCTACCACAGAAAAGGGTATTCTATTGTATTGAAGAATCACAGGTAGTCCTGAATACATATTTGGCTAAGCGTGAGAAATTGTGATAACTACATGATTTATAGGGTTGCTTGCATAAGTATTTATTTTGGTGCACACACGTACATATGAAGGTCGGCGAGGCGGGAGCGATACGAAATTATGTTCGTGGACAAACGTTATTTTAACATGCAAATGTGTTGTGTGATGTTTGAAAATTGGAATTTGGAAAGAAAATCTTACAGGTAAATAGACATCTTATTTAATTTGATCATTCTAATACAAAATTTATTTTCATGCAGAAAATCACTTTTAAAAATGAAAGCCAGCTAACATTGAATGTGCTAAGTTTCCAAGCCGTGTAGGGATTTCACAGATTTCTTTTTTATTACCAATGAACGCTGATTCGCCGCTATGAAGAATTGCCGTAATTGAGATACCCATTTTAAGTACAATATCAGTGGAAATGCTTGGGATTTCAGGTATCCCGTGTTGTGGTAAAAATTGATAAATTACTTTGTACGTGGTCATTTGCCTCTTTATGATTTCGTAAGTAGAATTAAGTTTCCATGATACATGGCAGTAATGCAGAAAAAAATATTATGAATTTCGTAATTAAATTTTGCCTTACATCAATTGCATTCTGAATTAGCATAAGACTACCTGATTGTGAGCCCTTTCAATTTTCTTTAAAACATCGATCGTTAAAGAGAGGTGGCCGAATGCTTCGACACGTTCCCGTGTCCATCGCGGATTCTTGCGTCTGCAGATCACCCACTCGCTGCGGGCGTCCTGGCTTCTATTTGCAGCGGTGACAGCCCGCAACGGCGCCGGGCGTCGCGACGCCGGGTGGCGGCGGTGGAGCGCTGACCTGCGTGACCGGTTCGTTGCGTAAACACGGCGACTCCTGAACGACCCGACCGGCGTCGCGGCGCGTCGTTCAGCTGCGTCGACGATGACGAGACGTCGACGATGTCACTGTTGGCTGCCGAGTCTCGCCCCTCGCACCTGTGTCGTTTGGACGACGGATGGCTAATCTGCTGTGGCGTCGTGGTTGGCGTCTCGGTCAGTGGGATGGAATTTCTTGTGGAAAAACGTGTTCGAAGCGGGTTCGTATGCTAGGGTTTGCTTGGTTTCCCTGTTTCTCGTTGTCGGAGCAGCATAAATGTTACTGTCATGATCATAATCATTCGTTCACCAATTTCTGTCTTAAATATCGAGAGTCAGAAAAGTCAATTTGTCAATGAAAGTTTTGATGTCTTCGATACATAAGCCCTATCTCGTTCTTTCGTTTCAGCCAAGTTCACCGGCTTTTCATCGCTTCCCCCAGCGTCCCCCAGTTTTTACCCTCATTGTGTTCCTCTCACATGGAAGTGATTGTTCATAGCAGAAACAACTGAAATGTCATCTACGTCATCTTCCTATTCAAAAAAAAAAAAAAAATCTTTTCTCGTACCCCAAAGCCTCCTGGCTGTTCTCCACTAATAGTTCTTACTTCTAGCATTTTTCCTTTGGTAAATAAACACCTATTTGCTTCGAGCTATGCATTTTTAGTTTGCTTAAGTTGATCTATTGCATTGTTGCTTAGGATGTACGGTTTTTCTTACTCCTCACAGCCTCGTCACTGAGAGAGACAAAGAGTCGAAGAACATCTTATTCTGAATTTTCACCCTCGCATTTCTCCCGTTTCGCCTATCCTCTCCTTCCTCCGCCTCCTCTCTTCCCCCTCTGCCTCCTCTCCCGTTCCCGCGCAAACCTACAGCGCGATAAGCCGAAGCGATAAGGGCGTACCACAAGGCAGCGTTTGTGGCCCCCGCGCAGGCGCGGCCGGACAGCGGCGCCCCTGTGCCCGTGCGGCTCCGAGCCGCTCGTAAACCGCTCTGGACCGCTGGACCCCGGTGGCGCAACCGCCCGCAATCGCGCTTTCCGAGGTTTGGTCGGTGGACATTGCAATAAACTCGGCCGCCTTCCGATACGGCATGCGTTTTTCATGCTGGATTTTAGTGCGCGAATGGTAAACATTGTGGCTAATGAGAGAGCTAAAATTAAATATGATGCACGCGTTTTGTAACGTTCTTGAATGACTTCCAACTTCTGGGAAACTGGATTTATAAGCTGGATATCAAAGTTATAATGGGAGACGTAAATATTTCAGACGGGAATATTTCAGCGTGTTAAGATTTCATACGTAGAATGTTTTTAACATAATAAATTCTGCGTTGGCAGTTTTCTCGCTGTAAAGTTATGCTAATAAACACAGAAGTTGTGTTTTGTGAATAGTAACAAATTAAACTTCAGCAAGAAGTCGAGAATATGAAACGTAAGTGGTATTTCACCTTCGATATGTAATGTTTACCAAGTAGATGCATTGAATATACAATTTGAGTGCACGTTACGAAGCCAACTGAATTGCATTATTCATTGAGCATTTTCACGGAATACTTTACGTGCGTAAAGGTACCTGTAAAGAATTCAATTTTCTTTGAATCAAAATGTAACATAACGCAAATTAATACTGTTATTGAACTGCTCTACAAAGTTTATAATTCCTAAGTTTGAATAACATACGTATATTCTAAAGGTCCTGAAAAACTTAATTTGTGAAGACTTACGAAGGCCTGCATCGACCATGAAAAAGTGCGGGCCTGTATTGAGAAATTGAACATGTACGTCTGTGGGAGTGTCTTATTCTTTCTGGTCAGAAGGTGCTAAAGGAGCTCTCTTGTTCTCGGAATCGTATGGTAATCATCTCCATAAATTTGGAGCTCCTACATGGTGAGAGTTGAAGCACAGTTTCTCAGCTTTTACGAGGATTTTAAAGTAACGACGACTGATATACTCCTAAAACGTGTTAAGTATTTCTTTGTTCTGTGTCGTGTTTAAAGCATTAATGGATAGTTGCCACAAAAACAATATCAGTTACATACAAATGCAACTTTTATTTTTGAATGAAAGTCTGTAATTACGAAAACGACATTTTTAAAACTTATTAAATATTTTTATTTATTACTGATACGTTATAGCTTGTTATTGCCTTCGATACAAAGCGCGATATACACTGAATAACTTACCTGAATCGAGGGGATCGACGAGGGAAATATGAAAACAGTTGAATGGTGCTATGGTCTCTTATGAAAGGGAATTACGGGAGGAAAATTTGAAAAGACACTCGAGTCAAGATAACATCCAGTTAATTAGTAAATAATTAAATCTGAATCAATAAAATTACATAATTTTATTTTTAAAATAACGTTAACTGGTCTCGATAATCTCAAACGACAAAATGCCCTCGGGCATTCTGTCGCCGCTCTATCATTAGAACCCTTACAACGCCCTTTGTGCGTAAATAACTATATTACCTCTTTCTAAGTAATGAATTGTAAGATTTTAGAAATTAAATATCTGTGTCTCGGTTGTATTGCATTAGTGTTCGAATATTCCCACGAACGTTCAGAACCGTCACGCTGCTAGATGCCGTCGTGCATCTGCAATTACGCAACATTACGAGCCTCGCGTTCCAACGTGAAGTGAGACGTCAGAGTGTTAGTAAGCAGCTCTGGCGCTGGCGTCTCCTTTATCGCGGCTTCCGAAATCGATGGCAAAAAGCCGCGGCCGACGCGCCCCCTATCGCCCGATCTGACGGCGTCATTCTCGGGCGCCCCTTGCGCCCAGATGCGCCGGCGATAGGACCCCCCCCCCCTCTGCTCTTGCCTCGGTGGGAAATATTTTGATGAGTAATCACTGTCCGTTGACGCACGCTGGGTCCAAACTTTATGGAAAGCATTACTAAAATATTTATACAATAAAATATAAATTGAAAATATTTGGGATTTGAGGGGATTGGGTTACACAAGTTTCAAATGTTTGTGAAGGAACGTGAGTAAGTTTTTCTATAATAATAATAATAATGATAATAATAGTAGTAATAAAGCCCGCACTGTGGCGCAGACGATTGCGGCAGCCATCGTCTGTGTCGAGGAGGCTGCAGGTTCGAGTCCTGCGTAGGGATGGTGATATTTGTGGTTGGCCCAACTCCCCTCATTGTCAGCCATGTGGGGGCCATGGGGGTGTCGCCAGATTTCCCTCAAAGTGGGCCATTGCGGCACAACAACCGAGGTGCAGCCATGTGGGTCCCTAGTATAACCTATAGGGTTTGGTCCGGTATTAACGAAATAGGGAACCTCTTTGTCTCTACTAGGTAGGGACTCGCGGCCCACGCTTGTAATATGCAGCACAAACACACAAAGTATAAGCGCCCACAAGTCACGTTATGGAAAGGGGGAATGAAGTAAGTAGAATGTTCGCGCCTCCTGGGACTGGTGTCTCCCGGCGAGAGTGTGTTAAGATATTCGATAGGCTAAAGAAGTCCCAGACAGCCATTCTGTGCGTGCGTTTGGGCCCACTGTGCAGCGAGTCGGAGAGAACTGTGCTTCCAACTCGGGCCAGCGAACGGCCTTGCCCGCTCCGAAGTGGATGAGCCGGCCAGAGAATCCTTGTCGAGAGGTCCGCGTGTGCTACTGGTCACGGTCCGGTGGAGGATTGGGGTTGAGATTATTCGAAGGTACATACGACCAACTCCGAAGTACGAAATCCTCGTATTATAACGGTGTTCTGCCTAATCGTGCCAAGACACCGTACCGCCTAATATTCATTTCCATAACAGGTAGTTTTAGTAGGTCTGACTACAACTCTAGTAGATATTTGTCAAAAACCTTTTGTTAAGTGTTAATGTAGTTAATCCAATTGATTCCAAGAGAATGGTTGTGTAAAAAGTATTACGTCGTTTGAAAAATATATTTTCTGCCCAAGAAATGTTTGGTTCTTGTTTTGATTGATGAGACTCTTTATTGTATCTGTTGTTGAGTAATTTAAAGGTTGGCGGCTTGGCTGTAGTAATCTGTGGTCCACTACCGGAAGAACTGGCCGTGAGATGAATAGTTCCTGCCTGCGTTTGTGGAACACATGTCATGTGTCGTACTAGTTGTGTTTCATCGTGTCGTGCCTTGTATAGAATGTCCATCCCATAATATTTTCCCACGATGAGGGCCGGCTGTGTCGACGTGTCCTGGTCAATGTCGTTTTGAATCCTTGTCCTAGACATAATGTGCAGCGAAGGTACTTAGTTGTTCGGATGTGAAAAATTGTTCAATGTCTCGTTATAATCGAGGCTGCTCATTGTAGTTTAGATTCGCGGAAGGACTCACAGTGCTAATTGATGATTTCAAATTTGTCAGTTGTATTACTTTGATCCTTTTTTTGCTTTTAATCTATTTCCAAATTCATGTTGCGAAAAATAATACTGTTGTTTTCATTAGTTTGATGGTAGAATTAAAGGTCTTGGGGCACTAACAAGATAAGCCACATCAACCAAAGGAAGCCTCATGCTAATTGTGGATGATACCTCGGTTTTGGTGAAAATATGACTATCTTGTTACTGCAGATGACATGTTTATATATTTTGAAGGACATGGGGCATTAAGGTAGGGTCTAGCCATGTTCCATAACATGACGAGTCATGCTGAATATTCGAGAGTGATGTCACGGATTCCCAGATTCTCTCACGGTTATGAAAACTAAAGGCAGTTGTACTTAAATTATGAAATATGGAATGATGGATTAGAAATAGCATTGGTCATTCACACTTTTGGCGCAAGTTGGTCCAGACGGAACCGACGACTCTACAAATGGACACAAATGACTGTCATTTGACGCACTTGTGTCGGTTTTACTTCACTTTAATAGCGGAACATAGAACAATTTAAAGCACCCTGAAGTGACTCTCTTGCCTTTTTTTACAGAAAAAACACAGAGAGAAAGTTTTGGATTATATGTAGAGAGAGAAGTTTTATGCCTTTAGAAATCTTGAAATATGCTCTTAGAAATATGTATTTATGGCCTAAACATTCTCAAATATTCACTTTAATATGCAATTAAAATTAACAATATTTCATGTTCTGCATAAACCTTTCTTGATAAAATTCAGGAGAAGCGTGCTTCGATTGAAGATATATTTTTGTGCTAACAATTTAATCTACCTTACTTCACGGGAGAAATAATTAAAGTAAATACCTAAAGTAATTCACCTTAGTGAAGTTCATTGTCTTGTTGCATTTCCTCTGCTTGGTTAAAAAAAATATCAAGAAATTTTCTACATTTGCAAAAGTATTTTATCATCTTTAGAAAATAAAACGCAAATGTGACAAGCTCTTTGTAATCGACCAGTGCTCTCAAAAGATGATATGAAAAGTTGAAAGGCTTAGAGATTAGTCTTTATTTTAACGAAATATGCAAAATATGCTCGTATAATTAGAAGAATACCCACCAACAGGAAAAATAGGCCAAATATGCACAAATATGCACCAACATAATAATCTACGTAGCACCAAATTTCTAGAAATGTCACTTCATTTTAGCGCTATGCCCTGAAGCGACGGACAAAAACATACAGAATCATACAAATTCGCTCCCTAATTATATCTAATGCATAAAACGGTAGTAATTTTATTTTCCTCCCCGCCATGCATCCCTCCGCTTCATCCTGCCCATCCCACCCCACCTCTCCCTGACATGCCATGCCCAGCCCCACTCCGTTTCGTCTTGCTCCCACCCCTCCAAGCCCCACCATGCCACCCTTCCTCTCCGTGTCCGCGGCCACCCTGCGCCTCTGACCCGGACCCGCCCGCCCCCGCACTACTGCGACGCAATACCTAAGTACACAAATACTTTGCGGGTTGCATTGAACCACTTTTCGTAAAAGAAACAAGTTTGGAGATAATGTTTTCAAACTCCAGACCCCTCCTACTCGTTTCTCGGCTGCCCAAAAGTATTAGTGTAAAACTTCGTTGAAATTGCTCTATGCATTCACTGTTATGCGGGAACAAACGCTAATAGAGTTTTGTGCTTTAATATTTTCTTTAAATTGTGCGAAATATAAACTTTATTAAGTAAAATTTAAGAATAATGAACGTACATGAAAACTTGGTAAAAGTTGGAAATTTTTTTCAGGAGGAGTGCGGAGAACAAATCGTAGCTAAGCCGTGGAAGGCTTAGCTTCAATAGTGTTGGCCAAGACAGTGCATTCTATTCTTGTAACAGCGTGAGAGGCCCGGCTGGTATGAAACCTCGCGTTCCATCTAACGAAGTGGTGGCGGCGCACTCTCTAGGCCGGTTGCTGGTTGCCGGGCGCACCGTCGTCGGCTCGTGCAGCGGGCGGGTGGCGCGGGGGCCGGCCCGGGGTTCAAAGGCGCCGCCCAGATAAGATAGCGCCGCCGAGTGGACGCCGAAGGCTGCTTCGACGCCGCGATGCATCTCGCGGCCTCCGTCCTCCGCCCACCGGCGCGATCGGGTCGGGGGCGGCTGGCGGAGTAGCCGGTTTCCCGCTCAGAGATCTGGGTTTCGAGAGAGATCGTTTGTTTGGACCGGCTCCGGACGCAAGCTGCAGTGGACGTAGCTTGGATCCATGGGAAGTGAGGTTTTGGACCTTGGGTAATACCACAATGTTCAATGAAGACCCTTTTCGTTGGGATTTCTAGAAACCCGAGTTCTTCCGTACGTGGTGGTTTGTGCGTGAATGGGGTTGCATCAAACTGAGCCGACTTACCTGGGCCTATTTCTTGAACTAGGCTCTCTGACCACTAATCTGATGTGGAAAATATTATTTTTGCATGAAATTATTGCAATACTAGGCCAAGTGCTTGCGAATAAATCCAAATCCTTGGGAATAGTTATATGATACTTGGACTATCGTTATTAACCACTATCTCCGGTAATGACAAATCAAGACATTGTAACACCGTAACAATGCTTTGAAAATCCACCGTATGTCATACGATATACTCAGTTAAACTGTCAAATATTGTAGTTGCTTTCCATTCAAGGAAGAATGATTCTCCCCCGCATTCCTTTGTTGGACACCTGTTGACCATTTCAATGAAATTCTCATATCGGGCTTCCACGTGTGTATTTACTGTGGTGCCTTACGCGATTTTTGAAGTCCAAAATTTCTTAATTACGATCCTGCCGTAATTAATATATAATTAGGTACTGGATAAGATATATCATATCCAGTACCGCATGTAATATAATTTATCCTGCAGTAAAAATGAGTTTGTGCCTTTCTTGGTGTGTATTTGCCGACTTTCCTTGCGCTGACTTGCTTACCAGTTTTCTTGACACGTGCGCACTAACAGGCATTCCACACATACGTACTCAGATAAACAAATACATACAGCGTATGAAACCCTTTCTAGTTTGGAGTGAAGAGGCGACACTTGGGTGCACTCGTGTGGCCCTCGCGCCGAGTGTTCCCGTGCTCGCGCGAAGCCCCTGCAGCTCGGCTTTGCGGGGCCTCTGGGCGCGCGCCAGTTCTCCTCGCGGGCGGGCGGGACGGGGTTGGGCGGGGGCGTCTGGCGACGCGGCGCCCGCGGGCGGGGCCACGCCGCCAAATCGCTGCCATTAGCGCCACGCGAGCATCGCCCCGCCCCACCCTGCCCCTCCCTGCCCCGCCCATCCCCCGAACAGACTCGTGCGGCGGGTCGCTGCCCGGTCGCGGTAAAAAAAAAACACTGCACTCGACGCCACCGTCACTGCTGCTCTTGTTACGTTTCTTCGGCAATAATTGAATCGGTTATTTCGAAGAAGAAGAGAAGAAGAAGAAGGAGGAGGAGGAGGAGGAGGAGGAGGAGAAAAGGGCAATTCTATTCTTTGCGAAAATTAATAATGTTCACCTTTTGCTTGAGAGTATGCTTTTAATTCTGTTGCTTATGGAAACGTAATCTCACTGTTCGTCAATGTAATCGAGGCAGATGTGGTGCTAGAACGTTCGTTATAGTGTAGCAGGTATTCTACGAAGGTGTAGTTCCTCTTTGGAGGCGTGACTTGTAAATAGTTATATTAAGAAATCACTGGCAGTGTTAAAGGTTGCTTGTAAGCGACGCTTATTTCCCTCTCAGAAATTTTATGGGATAATTCTAAACGTTTTTCTACCCATGACTTCCTCCGTTGAACTCATCTCGAAATTAGTTTTTCAATTACTCCAAAACATTGGCTTCTAAAGATCTTATCTGCCCTCTTATTGTTTTTTTTCTCGCTCCACACTTAACTACCTTGTTTTCCAACTCTGCCTGTCCATTTATGGTCTTTATGTTCCATATTTCTGTATTTAACGTCTCTACCTTTCCCAATTTTAAAAACTTCACCAACCCTCGACCAGCGAGTCGGGATAAGAATTTGCTCACCGCTGTTCGTTTGATAATCTCATTTTTATTTTCATCTGTTTTTATTATTACTGATATTCACCATGTTTGCTTGAAACTTTCCGAAACTCCTAAGCCAGATCCTGCATCTGACCCGACAGACGCTCGCGCGTTGGTTCTGAGAAGAGACTGAGGCATCTCCCGAAGTCTCTTTCGTCCCCACAGAACCCCCCTCCCCTTCCGCCCCAAGAATGCGGAGCTCCCTTTGCTCTCCGCGCGGAGCGTTCTGGTCGCGACCCGCGGCGCCTCTTAGACTGTTGGAAGGAGATGGACTGCCGCGACACTTGCTTTATTTGGGCTTCCGTAGCCCGCAGCCAACAAAAGTGCTGCGATCGATGTTATAGGTTCTCGGTGTAAATTGAATGGTTCGATGAACATAAATTGTCAATAGGAACTGAATTTGCCATTTTCATTCAATACATGATATAAACGAATTGTTTCGTGTGTTGAGTTCTACGAAAATTCGTGAATAACCGAATTCAAAAAATGTTTCGTTTTATTCGTGATCATCGTTATTTCAACAATGTAATTTAAGTAATTTTTATTTACGTAAATGGTTGTAACGTTTTCTCCGGATGATGTGTAGATAATGGAAACCTCGGGTAGATAGAACGCAACGCTGTTTTAATGACCAAACTCTTTTTACGGTCTGAGCAATTTGTTCCCAGCGCGACCTGGAGAGTGTGATTATCGAATCACCTCTCGTTCCACTTACGATTGTTAAGTGTCTCATTACGAGATCCGGACAATTCCGGACACGTCGTTGAGTGGCCTGTAGCGAGCGCGTAAATAACCCTGGCGGCGGCGGCGGCGGCGGCGGGGAGAGGCGACCTCGCTACCGACGCGACGCGCCGGGCCGGCCCGGCTCTCTGGAGTGGAGTGGCATGGCGTAGAGCAGAGGCATAGTGGAGTGGAGTGGCGCCAGGCAGCCCTCCAGCCGAGCTGTAATCGCTTCGGCGTAATTACTCCCATTCGGTGGGGGCCGACGCGACGGCGTAATTGTCTGAGTTCCCGCACCGCACCACCGAGCGCAGAACGGCGATCGCAGCTGCCGCCGCCGCCACTCCCCCCCCCCCCAAGAAACGAAGCTCGTGCGTAAAAGTAGGAAATCCTCAAAATTGTGGTTTTTACGGTAAATACTATAATGTTTAACCTGTGCTATCTGTAATCCATTCATTAAGTTACTCGATCAGTTTAGTTATCGGCTCGTAATTGGCCGTCATTTGTCATTTCTGTTTAACTCTCTTACAGAAAAAAATGTTTACTTAGTATTTCTCGAGAGCTTTTCTAAGTGGGTTTTGTTTTATATCTGAAAGCTTGTGCTGGCGCTACTAGAGCAAAATTTAATACCAGGTTCAAGTCACTTCTTTACGACCCGCGTTGCGCGGTTAGAATGAGAAATGGCTGCACAGCCGTGACGCGCAATGCTTCTCGTAGCCTGCAACAAAGGCTGCTGCCACCCGTCATCTCCGCCGTCGTCGCCCCGAGCGCCGCCGCTGCGGCCGCCCTCTCCGCCTCCGCCTGTGCGTCCGCTCGGGCGCGCGGGCTGATGGCCGGAACCTGGCGATTGCCAGTCGGACGTGCGCGCCGCCGGCGGCCGCCCCCGCGCCCGGCGCCGCCCTTTCCCTTCCCCGCCTTCTTCTTCTCCTCCTCCTCGTCCCCCCTCCCTTCCCTGTGGAGAAGCCAACTGCTCTGATCAGCAACTTTCCGCGGTTTCTTCAATCAGGCCAATGCCGGAACAAAAGGGGTGACGGGCCGCGCGCGATCTTTTCTTCCTCTTCCTCGTTCTATCCTCTCCCTTACTTACACTCACATGCACTACGCTGCCACACATGTTGGAGACCAGTTGGGGGAACAGAGCTTATCCTGGCTGCGGCGGTGCCTCACTGGTATGACTAGCAATGGCATCAAAATGTAATGCGTAGCTCGTGAGTTTTGCAAGTCTCGTCAATATGTTAATTTAACATAAGCCAGTTTCATGAACACGAATACAGTGTACTTGAAACATTGTGAAAATAACGATTTCTCAGTACCCTTCGGATGTAAATATTCGTATCTTTGGTATATTTTAAGTATGTTCTGTCCTATTTAGTTGACTAAATTGTGTCAAAACTCATAGACTGCGGGTCTACCTCCAACTAACTACCGCTCAGAACTTCTCCTAACTACCGCTCAGAATGTTATATTCAAAGCCTGCTCAAGAGAGGACCCTATGCTGCATTCACAGGCACGGATACCGCCGCTCCAGAGGCGCAACGTTGGCAGACGTGCGCTAATCGCTTGCATGGCCTCTGCCGCCGCCGCCGCCTCCACCTCCACCTAATTGTTGCGCAGACGGCGCTGGCGCATGCGCACTGGTGCATATCAATTATCGCGCGGTAATTGTTGTTGCCTCCGAGTGAAACGGCTCGCGGCGCGGCGGGGCGGTGCCGGCCGGCGCTTGCGTTCGCCGGGGGTATGTGGGTCAGTGGGGCCGGGCGCGCAGCGGGGCGAGCCAGCGCAGGCCCAACGGGGGTGCGGTTGGCGTGCCCAGTGCCGATTCCGGGCGGGTGATAAGCTTTTGGGCGGGGCGTGATCGGGAGACTCGTTACTTTGCCTTCTGGACCCGAAATCTGAAATTGATGGGCAGTGTATCAGACTTCAGTCAGAAGTTTGCCTAATAAATTCTGTGTATTTCCATTTTGATCATTGTAAGAATATTGGAAAAATGGTACTCCCAGATTTGCAGGAATTTCAGTGAAGAAGACATCGTACAGGGCTTTAATTCGAACAAAATATAATAAATATGGATTATTGTCTAATATATTCTAGGTAACTTGAGTGTTGGTTGACTTGGTCAACGTTTGATCCCCGGTTAAGTGCCAAGTGCTTTGTTAATAGTTGTAATTTTTTGAGGGCTACTTAAATTGTAGATTCGTTACTTTGTCTTTTGGTCTCTATGTAATTCATAAATTCTTAGGGAATACGAAAAGGCTTAGTGAGATAAAAGGAAATTAGACACTTTTTTTTTTTGCAATTTGTTCAATGCAAAGCATCCGCGCAATTTTGCATCACGTGGAGAAATTCACCGCAAAGAAAGAATAGAAACAACTCAAATTTAGTGACTTACGGGACTTAGGGTACCGTTTCATTCATTGATGAAGATTGAGGATGTTCTACGGAATTTGACGTTAGTCGCGTTTTTGCATTCGGAAATGGCTGGCAGAGGGACTGTAACACGAACCTGAAACGCGGGCTGAAGGTGCGCAGTTGCGTGCAGAATGCAGATTTTGTGGCTGAGATAAACGTACCGGTTATGATTTGCGAACCGTTTCTGAGTACGCCATGATCATCGAATCCGTTACTCAAACCTTGTTTTAACTCTGAAATTAATGGAGAATATTAAAGAAAATTATTTAAATTTTTGCATTTTGAAGCTGAATAATAAAAAGTTAGCCGGTGCCAACTAAGTTTGAAATAGTGGAATATAAAGATATGCGACAAACCTTCGTTGGTTGCTGTCAGCCATTTTTGCGAGGAGGATAGTGGAATTTGTTATGATGCAAATAAGAGCTTAGTGAGAGAAAGGCATGGTATTTAATTTTTCGTATTATTTATTTCGCCCAAATTACGAATTTGAACGTCAAGGATCAGGATTCGAGATCCGAGAGTCATTGCGATAAGGGTTGTCTACGTGTGTTCTGTTACATTGTGACTCTGTTGAACAATGACTATAGTATTGTTAATGAAAATGGCTTTACGGAAGTGTTTATTGAAACAAACATTTCCTACAAGTTGATTGAGGATATGAACTTATTTTGGTGTTCAGAAAGCTGTAATGTTGCCTTACGGTATTTTCAACTCTATCAGACCTTATTTAAAATGCACGGCGTGCTTTGAGATAGAAGCCATACCACTAACTTGCACAATTATCTTGTGTCCTGCTGGGAACGGACGAAACTCCCAGACTTTTCCTCGTTGACCATGCCGGTGTGTCGGCGTGGCCGCTGTGCTTCCTGCGCCCCGTCAGAGCTATTTTTCGCAATTTGCCGCTAATGCGGCGCGTGGCCGGTGAGGTCATTCCTATTCGCGGTCGCACGGGGATAAGATAGCGTCGGCCGGTCGGCCGGTCGGCCGCCAGGGGTCTCTTGCGATGTCGCGCGCCGTCGGAGTCCCTAGATACAGAGAGTAGCGCAATCGCCGCCATTTAATATCCTCTCACCCGACATCCCGACCAGCCAGCATTCAAAAGCTGAAGGGAAATTATAACAATTGGTGACATGTTATGGAGATGTTTAAGGTTATTAATATTGATTCGGGATATATTCATGGTTCCCAAAACACAGAATACCACACAGATGAAATTCTCCTGACAACTGGATATATAATGGCGGAATCGGTGGAACAATGGAATGCGATACTCTCTGTATCTAGGGACTCGAGCGCGCCGCTGCCCGCACCACAGGTGGCCGTCGCGAAGGCCCCGCCTGCTACGCCCCCTGCGCATTAGCAGCGTCCTCCCGAAGACCCGCGTTGTCTGCTGACGCCCCGCCCCGCGCCGCCCCGCCCCGCGCCGCCCCGCCCAACGTCATCTCGCCCCGCCACGCCCCACGCCGCCCCGCCCCACGCCGCCCCGCCCCACGCCGCCCCGCCCCACGCCGCCCCGCCCCACGCCGCCCCGCCCCGCCCCACGCCACGCCGCCCCGCCCCACGCCGCCCCGTTCGGCTCCGTCCCGCGCCGAACCTCACCGCATCCTCGCCCAATCCTTGCCGCATCCTCGCACCATCCCCCCATCCTCACCCCTTCCTCGCCCAATCTCAGCGTTCTTCCTGCATCTTGCACTTTTCATCCGTGGCCGTTCGCGCCCTCCAGTGTTTCTCCATATCCCTTTACGTTCTCCGACTTTTGAATACCTTCTTCGTGCCTCCAAGACCTGCGCCGCCCCCACCCTCTCGCATTCCACGCTTTCGCCTCGTTTTACCATGCGGCCCACCCCATCATCGCGTCCTCTCCGCACCTTCCAAACATCCGTGACCGTCTGGTTCCTTCACGTTGCTCTACATTTCTCCTGCGACTCTCGCGTCCCTTCGCGTCCATTTTCGCGATCACCCGGTCTCCCACGTCCTCATGCGTTTATATGTCCTCGCAGATCTCACGTTTTCTTCGTCCCCCGGCGTCTTCCGCTTTTCTAGTGAGATCAGTGACACTATTCTCATTATGTACAATGCAGCTTCTGCATTTAGGTTTTGCCCTTCTTGCTTGTCTGTCACTCCACCTGGTAACCAACTTGCAAAGAAAAGTGATTATTTTGTCTCTTAAGAAAAGTTGCAGTCCCGGTTTGATATTACTTCTGATGTATCTGCCCGTTACCTTTACATATTTACATTTTCCCTCTTTGCCTTTTCTTTAGCTTTTTTGCGACGCGCTCAACGGTTCCATAAACGTCGATTCAACTGGATTACTTAAACAGTTTTCAGAATGTAAAGTGCATATGCGGTCGTAACAACGTCACGAAATCTCGATTTCTGTAAAATATTCTACGAGGCGAAATGCGTTACTGTAGTGCGATACAGTATCAAACGTCGATCAGCCCGTGCTGGAGCGCGGCCGTTTGCGGAATCGGCGAGCGCGTGGAATAGCAGCGCGCCGGCGGAACGTGGTGGCCCTGCTCTTGACCGCCGCCCAGGAACGTGGCCGCGCGTTGGGCGAGTGGAAATAGCCTCCGCCCTGGGCGGACGCGGGCTGTTTGGGAGCGCGCGGACGAAAGAAGCGGAGGCCCGCCCGCGTGGCACGCGCTTGCTTCGGTGGCTTATGGCCCCGTCGCGAGGGTGGCGATGTCGGCGTTGTGAAGTGTGATTTAGTGAACTTGGCCCCGATTTGGGGGATAAGAAAGATACTGTCAACGAAAATCGAACCACATCCTACGCGAAGCTCATTCCCCGCCTACATGAATTCGCGAATCGCAGTATATGTCTAACTCGTGCATCGAACCCTGTGATTTACATCCATTGCAAAGTCTGGAAATGCTTCCCGTTGCCACTACAGTGCTTCATTCTATAAAAATAACATTTTGATAGCATTTTTCACAGATTATTTTCCATTCCACAAGCCCTTAGGATTCAGCCCAAGAAAACAAACGTCAAATGAACAGAAGGGAACCGAAAAAAATAGGAGAAGGGAAAGGGGAAGAAGAGGAATACGTCGGTTCTTGTTCCTCTTTCAACACACGGAGATGTCGTTTCTAGTGATAGAAAGATGATGCGAATCGTGGCATTGGCGAAAAAAAATGAACGTTTTTTTCTGAATATGTTTGTTAGAGCTGGGCAGTTATCAGGAAGGGCAAATGTCGAACTGTAAAAAGTGTTTCGGTAGTATAAAAATGTCGACTGCATAAAAAAGAACACACCATACGAAAAAACAACAATCTCGATGACATAAATATTCAGGTACTTAAAAAAACAAAGAAAACATTACGCCGTAAACGTTTTGTCCGGTGTAATTTCCTCTCCATAAATTATACATTTTGTCGGTGGTCAAGTAGACGTTAGCTGAGGGTGGTAGGCATGGCGTTTGAAACGCCACGGAGGGCGGGGTCGCCCTCAACCGCCGTTTCACCTCTCGCCCCCCACCTTTCCTGTCTTTACTCAATCTTATCCGAAATATGTCAGTGGAATTATAAAACAATAAAATACCTATTAAAACCAATATAGATACATTTAAAAAAATCAAGGAAGGGACATTTTGATCGAACGCTAATTACTCCCCTAAAATCGTTTCTTTGCGTGTTTGTGGAAGTAGACGTTCCCCAGGGCGCCAAGAGTGGCGTATGCGCCATTACCACCTGGCCCTTTTTTATTGCTAGTGGAAATATAACAACTCATGTATAACGTATGTAGAAGACGTCGGTACATTTTAGAAAAGGGAAAACGTCGTTTTTTTTATTGCCCTTTTTTTGCGGTCTAATTTGTTCTCCATTGCATTACTCATTTTGTCGGTGGTGAAAGCAGGCGTTCCCCAGGGCGGCAGGTGTGGCGTCTGCGGCTTCGCACAACGCCCCTACCCCTTCCCCACTCTCCCCCTCCCACGCCCTGGGCTTCGCGCCGCGGCACGCGGGCCCTTGGCTCTGTAATGCTCGCGCTTACTTTAATGAGATTACCGCCACCCTCCGAAACAATGGGCATTGTGCGCGCCCCGCCGCGGGACCTCGTTCGGTCACGCTCGCGCTGCGCATGCGCCTGCGCGGGGCCGCCGGATGTGCGCCGATGGCGGCAGGGTCGGCCGGAAATGCACGCGCGCCCCTGTGCGCGCTGGCGCCTGGCAGCCAAGTGACGTTGCGGTGATGGCCCGAGTGAAACACGGGGTGGAAGTGATGAAGGTTGGGGAAGGAAGGGGAGAGATCTGATTGTCGCATATTCTGGTATTTATAGTGAGGTTCTTCACGAGTTTGATTGAATCAATGGGTAGGTGAATGACCAACAGGATGTCTTGGCTACCTGATTGGGTGACGTGTTGGTTGGTTGGTGTTGATTTATTAGTTGGTTGGTTGGTTAGTTGGTTGGTTGGATGGTTTGCTGGCTGCCAGGCTCGCTGTTTTGCTGGTGTCGTGACGACTGTGTACTTAAGATAATGAAATTGCCATCTGATTACTTTTATTACTATGTGGCTCCCGAGTTTCATGGTCAATTAGTCGACGTCATTAGAAACCTCAGCCCTTCTACTGTACGGTTGTGAAGTGAAAACAGACTAGTGTTCACCAGTCGACAATACTCACGTGCCTCTCGATAGCGGATGTTATTCAAATGAAGAATTTTATAGCCCTCTGTAATATTATGATCTACAAAGAAGGAACATAATGACGTTGTTAGTTTTGGTGCGTACCCATTTTTGCTTTGCATCCTTGGCATCACATCAATAGCATTTCTCGCTTTCACAAACAGCCTCGGATAGGTGTGGATAACTTGACTAGTGAGTTTATTCGACTTGCTTCGTGGTGAATGCTACGTGTTAACTTTCCTCCTCGATGGGATTTGGGTAGCTATAAACTTAGATGTGAACTTCATAAACAGTGGGTTGCGTTTAGCGACTTGAAAGTGGTCAAACCAGCTACTTCAGCTATTTCTGTATTCGAACTGATCGGGAAGTAAAGGTAACTCACACTTACGCAACTTCTTGCTTACGTTTCAATTTCGTGTTTTGCCGTTTTCGTAATGTTTACTTCCCGTCCTTCATATTACGTTCGGAATAAAGAAATATTTTAACAGTATCGATAATTAGAGAGGTGAGTTGAGAATGTTTATGAAAAAACAACAAAAAACATTGTTCTTTAAAGTATTGTGTTAATTTTTAATACGTTCATTTTGTCAATAAAATAACATTACGAGACAATAAATTTAGTGAGACTTCTGTTATTGAGAACTGTGAGATTCTAATTTAGTACATGATTAAATTAGCTAATATTAAAACTAAGTTATTTGTCAGTTCTATTTTTATAACTTAAATATTTTATTAGTGTATTATTTTAATCTTGTTATTTAATTGTTAGTCCGTAGTTTACTCCACATTTTGAACATTTTTAGTGTGCATATATTTACACAATTAGATGGATATTATTCCATATAAATCATCGCTGCTGTCTAGAAATGTTCGTTCCCGTGTAATAGAAAACGTTATTACATCCTCAACTACACCACTGATTTTATGTGGTTACTATTGCTGACAAATAATGAAAAGATATCCTCGCCCTCGCCCTACTTCTCTCGCAACTGGCAATAGGTTCATTTATAAAGATATAAACCGGTTTCATGACACCTAAACACTTCAGACTTCTTTCAATTCGCTCTCAGGTAAAATGAAATAGCCGAAATAAGATTGCACATTATATATTATCAATTCGTCGGGTCAATAGTTTGGTCCGACGAATTAAAAGGTTGCGATTTACAAACCAAGCAACACCTGCTTGGCACATCGCAGTGAGCTTTCGCAAACATCGTTGCATCCGGGATCCCTTCGACGTAGGCGCAAATCGAGAACGGGGATCATGTTTATGGTAAACAGCCTGCGATTAGGCTAGGACTTGCCTCGTTGCTCCCCTTCTTTCGGCCTAGTTACGGCGCGGCGCGTATGTGCGGACAATGCACCGTTGCCTTCGGTAAGTGCGCCTTATCTGTCGAGTGCCGTGGGCGGAGGCTTCCTCGTCGCGGCCTTATCGGTGCTTTATCTGGTTCGAAGCGCCGCCGCCGCCTGGTGGAAAAGTGGGAAGCGCCTATCGCAGGCGTATCATTGAGTGCAAGTAGAGCAAGGGCGCGTGGATCGACGGGTACATGTTGCGTTAATGTCTGGCGCACACTTTGATAGATCGTGGTGACACAATAGGGTTATCAGAAAATATTTTTTTCTGAGCCGTTGCCATTGTTTTCCATGAAATTTCTTGTTCATAACACAGTGGCGCACCCAAGGGGAAGTTGGGACTAATAGGGGTTGGGCCCCCTCTGCCCCCAAAGTATTATACGTCTTAACTATATGACAACAAATTGGAATATATTTTATATTCGGCATAAATGAAAAATTCTGTAGAAGAAAACATCAAGTCAGCTGGACACTTTTCCTGCAGCGACCCCATCCCCACACCGATCCTTAGTGCGCCATCTACATTTTAAGTTGTTTTACATGTTATTACAAGATTAAAGAAACATTGAAAATCACTGTTTTTTGGTTACGAACTCCGAGAGATTTTAATATTCATGGTTGCCAAAACTGAAGTAAAATAAAAGAATCTAGGGGAAAAAACAACAAAAGGAAATGTGATATCGCCTGCACTGTTCTTAGAAATTGGAAGGAAATTTCGTTGCTGTTTTAAAAAAAAACTTTCTTTGCGCTTCATTTTGTTGTATTTCTGTTACAGTGAGTGAAACTAGACAAGCAATCTTTTAACGAAATAAGTTGTGAACCAAATTCTATGAAATGATAAGATGACAAAATCAGAAATGTCTCGCGGAAAAAGTGATGGAAATGTCAGTGACTTTTCAGTCTGTAAATTAGTTCGTAATTAAGCATATTGTAGCATTTACATTTACAAAAGGAGAAGTTTGAAAAAGTGAATGACTGTAATAGGCGATACGGAACACTTAGGTTACTTTCTGACCGAATTGCCTCATTTGCTATGACGCAAGCATACATTTAGAACTCTTGGTAAGTTCTAAACTGATAAATACAATGAAGTAATACAACCTACTATAGAATTTCATCGCACGAGGTGTATAATTTTACGGCTGTTTCGTGGGAGAAGTCAAACATAGCGCACCCAACGTGTTACGTGGCGCGCTCGCGCATTCCATACCACACTCAGCATATAATGTCCCAGTACTTACGTAGGCGCTGCAGAGGAGTGGTTGGAACTTCGATGGTGTTTTGGAGGGAATGCGGCGTACAGATGGTTCCAAAATCCCTTTCACTTACTAATACCATCGCTCAAAATTTTTAAAAAGCCATTAAGGGAAGTGCTCTACAATTCAAAAATTGTTTTGCGGATTATGAAGCGCAAGAAAATAATGTATTTGTGTTTCTTCTCGTTTACGTGTTCATTTCCTGAACCATCTTCAGTGCCACAATCTGATATAATTCCTAAATTTTGCGCAGTGATCTCGTCTGTTATATGTACGTACATCATTACGAACACTTCATCGATCATTACATCACTTCGCGAATGCCTCTTTTTCGTTGTACTCTAGTTAATATACTCGTTTATTAAATGCATTTATTGATATAGAAGTGAAACTGATTGTTTAAATAACATTTTTGTTTCGTCTAAGAAAAATTATTATAAATCTATTAATGCGCATATGCGGTATTAATGTGTATAAAAGTATCCGTATAAGTGCCTTCAACCTCAAAGATAAAGATCTTCTATTGCATCTAATCGTTTTGTACTGCAAGTAAAAAATTCAATGAATATCAAGCTGACCTTTGGTGTACATGTCTACATAACTATCTCCTTCAATATTTGAAATTAGTTTCGAATTTTTTCGTTGAAATGTGTTCAATAGCTCTGTAGATGATCCAGGGACCCAGCGAAGTTGTTTCAACTCATAACGTCCTGACTGTGAAATTTCTGTTGCCGTGGGCTGGCTGTGTTAAGCCTGACCTCTGAAATTTAGTGGCCCTCTGTTGATTTTTTAGCTGGGCATCTGAACTTCCAAGCCTTGGCGAGGCGCTAACCTCTGTTAGCGCCACCATGTCGGTGCATGGCGTCAGAGCTCCGTCAGTGCCTGTACTGCGCCGACGTGTTTGTAAACACTCGACCTCGATTTCTGCCTCTCGCGCCTCCATCTGACCAGGGACAGAGAACAGCCTAAACGTTTCTTTAATGATAGTTACCTAAACGAGACCTACAGATATTAATTGATACCATCGGTGTTAGTAGACAAGTTTTTAGAGCGCTTGCTACAATCTAGTGTGCGCCTATGAGGAAGGAACGTGTTACTGAGTTTCTCTTTAATTAGAGGACGTGGCGATTGGGTTATAATCCTTTCGATCGTTGAAGACACGTATCGAAAATGGTGACAAACGCTCAAGTTTTGTAGATTATAGAAATCGTTAAGTGCTGAAAGCTGTGATTGGGACGGCGATTTGATATCAGTTGAAATGTTTATTGGTAGACAACCCTCTTAATATCGCTTGGTTCAAACAGACGTTTAATTAATAAACCACACACTTTTTCTGATTCATTTAATCTGAAATTATTGTTGGTTATTTGTGTCAATCGTGGTAATTTAATTAGAAATCGCTATTTCTTTGTAAGAAAATAATGAAATGCCAATGTGCGATGAAGATTTCAAAATGTATGCCACTTTTTGCTGCTTTACAGCAAATATTTTGCCTAATGCATGCAAAGGCCAAGTTCCTCCTTGCCAGCAAGGCGTATGCATCGGGCTTCGCGAAGAACTCTGAAATTTACACAAAGAGACGAAATTTTGAAATCGGTCACTTCTCTTGTGAACTGACGATCTCTTATCAGTCCGTGAGATGTTCCTAATTAGGTCGTTATCCGACCATCCAGGGTGTATGTTAAAGGGATCAATAATGATCAAGGTTCAATTGATGGTCGTAAGCCGAGTATGCACCGGCGACTGATCGATATGAAGATGATGATCCCATTCAATTCAAAACAGTATTATTGAAGTTGATAAGTTATTCTCGTTTTACTATTTATTTGCATGATAATACTTCAAAGGTTTTTTTCCTCTTTTGGAATTTCTCATTACTCACGTGAATTAATATCGAACATTTGTGCAATTAGAGTTTGCCAGTTGGTTTCTGAAAACATTTTCTCCAAAAGTTTGTATTTTGTGTCTAGGTCAATTACGTGTCATTATTCGTGTTATGAATACGTTGTGCGGTTTAATGCTTAGAAATAAATGTAAGGGGGATGAAACCATCCATTCTCTGAAAAGGGGTGGAAGACAGAGAGGAGTTAGGAATCCCTGTGTCCGATTCGCGAAGCGCTGGCGTCTCGGCCCCCTGGGTCTGCGCGAGCGCGGGTGGGAGAGGCAGGTGGCCTTGCCGGTTGATCGCGCAGGGGCTCCGCCGTGGCGCGTAGACTGGCGCTGGGAGCGGGGCGAGGGGTGAAGGGCGCGTTCGGGCGGTGCAGCGCCCCCTGCGCGCACTCGTGTGTGAAGCAGCGACGCGCGTTGGGCCGGACGGCGCGCCGAGCCGCGCCGCGCCGCGGCCTTGGCGCGCGTTTTTGCCTCGCCCGCGCCCTAATAGATTTGTTGACGCCGCCACTGCCGCCGCCCCCAACTTCATTGGGAGCCTTTCAATTAGCTCAAATCGAATTAGCTGCGTGGAGTGCGCGCGGCGATTCGTTTGATTACGATGATTGTGCGGTCTTTCTTCCTTGTTCTTCTTCCCACTTTCATTTTTATTTTTCGTTTTCTTCGTTCTTCCTCTTCCTTCTTATGCCCCGTAATCTTTTCTTTTCTCGTCTGCCTTCTTGTTTTCTTTTTCTTCTTTCCCCTTTTCGCTCCAGTCCCCTTTCTCCGTATCCCTCTTACCTCCCACTTTTACTTCCTTCCATTTTTCCTGCTTTCCATATTTTCCATATTTTCCCGCGTTCTAGTCCCGTTTATGTTTCGTCTTCCCCCTCCTCCTTCTCCACCTCATTTTTCTTCCCCTTTATCTTACTCTTGCTACCTTCTCTTGTTCGTCATTTTCTTTTCCATTGATCGATATTGTGTTTTTCTGTTGCGATCTTTCTTAATTATTGTGTTGTTTGTCCTATCGAAGGCGTGGTCCCATGAGTGAAATCGATGATGGATGAGAAAGTAACTGACTTAATTTTCTTCTTGTCATGAAAGAAGAATCTCATATTTGTTCCTGTTTTTGCGAAATTGATTTTACTTAACCATCTCCATAATAGCAAATCTAGCAGAAATGTAGTCTACGACGGATGATGGGTTTTCATTTCCTGGTGGCAATATGGCATTTTTACCAAGGAATGAAATGGGAACCAAATACGCTTCGCTGTAAATATTGAAACGACACTTTCATTTATTGCCGTTTCGTGTAATAAAAAAATAGCATCTATGTGCCCTATAGGCACATGTATGATCGGTCGAATGACCTCTGATGAACAAACGGGGAGTAGACATTAAAAGTCTGTCTCCAGATGTTGCGGCAATGAGAAGTTTCTTTAGCTTTTTCTTTCAACTTCAAATCCTGGATTGTATAAGTTGAACTTTCTGTGTGTGACCCAGTGCCCGAGTCGTGTCCTTAAGAAGAATTTCTTTACCTTAAGCGAACCGTGTCGGATGGTTATGCAGAGCGAGAAAGCTAATTCGTTTTTATCTTTTATAAGTCATATGAATTCATGACAGAACAGTCATTAACTATGTAATTTCCTCGTTTAATAAGAAAATTAGCACGTACATATATGCATTTTATTTTGTCACGCTTCCTAGATTTGCTTCGCTCTCGCTCTTGTAATTCTACAGTATGGAAATGTAAGCAGACTTGCATTCTTCTGTATTTTTTCATCGCCTCCAGCTCTACACACTCGTATATTTCATGCACATTAACTTTCCAGATTGTGCAACATTAAGATTTTTTTCAATTTTTGGCCGTTAAGATTTTTTTCAATTTTTTGTCCCATTTCATGCACAGAACATTGTAATCGAGTCTTCGTTCTTACCTTGAAAGTCACCAGAACTCTTTTTGAGAATTGTTTAAAAATTTGGTGATTTCATTATAAAAGTTCTTCTCAGAAAAAACTAAAGGAAAAGAAAAATAATATCACTGAAAATTCGTGGACACTTCTGTCCTTCCATTCATTCTTAATATTTTGGCATCTGTTATTTTGCTTCTGTGGCACCGAAACAGTTGTTTGCACAGGTGCAATTAGTAGGAAGAAAAAAATCTTCATCACAGTGTAGACACATCGCGTCCTCATTGCGGGTAACAACGCGTAATTAAATCCCCGGCTGCAGATCAAACGGAGAATCCCCGAGTCGGCCCACTTTGATAATGACGAGTCCGAAGGTTGTCGGAGCTGCATTCCGCGTAATCTCGCCGCAATCTGCTGGCGGCGCGGCGGTGCGAGGCGTAATTGTGAGTGACCGCGTTTCGCGCGTCGCACAGACCCGTCGTCCTGTCGTCGCGTCCCATCCCGGCAGGGCCACCTGCTTATCCCGCTCGCGTTGGGTTCTAGGAGGCCGCGCGCAGCTTTGATCAGGCGCTGTGGGCCTTCAGGCCAGCCCAGGAGCACGGGATTCAGTCAGGGCATTGGAAGTTTTGGGTTAGGTGCAATTACCCGTGCACCGTAATTATCTTTTTTTTCAAAATCGTGCGTCAAATTGTTTTTTTGTTGAAATTTGAATTTTAATAAAGGTATTTTTATGTTCAGTTACATAAGTTTATTTTTGAAGATAAAATGTAAATAATTTCGTAAACATTTTCAGACTTATGACATCGAAATCTTGTACTATGCAATCAGGATACCTCGAGTTTGGAAATAAATTTTGTGTTATTATTGTTTTTGTTCTTTTGCGTAATGAATAATAATTTTTTCGTTTATCGCATTCGAAATTGATATGTGCGGTGAATGGGATATGAATAAAGTTCGAGTTATCGAGGTTCAGTGATTGATAAATGCAATAGATGGAGCTCGTGTAGATTCTGGAGGATTCTGGGTAGATTCTGGTAACAGAACGATGGAATGTGTGCTATAGTGTTTCTTCGAATCAAGAAACTTTTCCAGTCCCAGCCAGGAATGAAGATCGCGCAATAAATCTACTTAATCCTTACAAGTCCTACAGACCTTCTGTCTTTCGTGGAATTTGGTCAGAGCTGGAGGGAAAGTGTGCTTAAAAGTCAGAGAAAGTAATTAGGGAAGCACGCGGCATTTGTGACCAGAAGTGAAGGCACCGCAGTGCTGAGTGACGTTGCGTAAGAGTTAAAAGGTTCGGAAGCTACTTTTGCTTTCGAAAACGGCGCGTAAAAGCGCAGTCAACGTAACGACTAGGCTCGCTAGTCTCAGACTTCGAACTCATGAATTCATTAATTTTTTTAACATTGCCATTGGGTTAATTTGTACGTAAATATTCAATGTAAATATACGGTAAAAGTTCGTTTAATAGAAAATGTATGTTTAGGGAACAGAAAACTGATAAAAATTGTCTTATAATACAAATTGTTATATTATTTTGGTCTAAAGTATTTATACCATAAGAACTTGAAATATCGGTTTGTCGAACTTCAATAAGTCGACTTTCTAACAGATTTGGAATCCGACAACTTAGTCCACAACATATGACAAAAATATATTCTAGATAATATTTATTAATTTTTACTCGGCAGTTTTTGGTATGAAATGCGTTCATCTTCAGGCAGTCATGTGCCTTCCGTTCTTTTAAATTATTTACATTTCATTCAATGTACAGTAAAACTAATTGTGGTAAATTTACGTGAAGTTTTCAATTAAAATGATACATTTAGGAGACACCTTGTCGTTTACGTATTGCACAAAAAAGATTCAGTGGATAGCTATATAAAAAGAAACTTATATATCCTGTCACAATGTCTTCGGGCTTGGTTATTCCAAGACGGGCGTCAACAAAATTGTGGACTAACAAAAGAAAGGTAGGTCTACTTGGCCATAGCGTGCTTTGTAAATCATGAGCGTACAAGACCAAGAGATAATGAAGTTTCGGAGCAGACACGTGTCTACATTTCAGAAGAAGGCTGAATGGCGAGTAATGAATTTGTATCAACATTGTAATTGGAATGAAGTGCGAGTGACACATGGAGAGAAATCTGCTTTTGCTTCTGATTGTGTTAGTAGCAGAAATGATAAGATCTAAAACTCGTGCTGAAGTTTGACACAACTTTTCTTGTGCCTCGAAGTTTACAAGGTTGTATAATTTTTCATGTTTAGTAAAACATAGTTAATTTTCTTTTCAACTTGTTGAACGATATTCCAATGAATTATTGTAGCATTGTGCGACTCCTTTAAATTGGATTAAACCTTGCATCGGCGTACGAAAATGCATTTCCGTTTGTTAAGTTTCAATGCCTCTTCTGAAATTGTGCCCAAGTTCGCCATCGACAACAGAATTTAAATATAGTGGATTCCTGATACTAAAATATTAAGAACAATAATACTTTATTATTATTATTACAATTATTATTATTATTACAATTATTACTATTACAATTATTATTATTACAACTATTATTATTATTATTATTATTATTATTATTTCTTTGCTTTTCACTTCTTCACACACATGCATCTCGGTTACCATGAACAAGAGATACACGATTCATCTGTCGTAATCAGCACTGGATCAACCAGCAATATTTTGAAACTTCCTCACGATGTTGCATGTGTCTAGTATGACAATCTTCTGCAGTTAGATGTATAGCCCGTAGTAATTGGATGAATTGTTATTATTATTATTATTATTATTATTATTATTATGCAAGCATGAATCTATTTTAATAATGTAGCTTTGGAGAATATTTCGCCGTGCCAGCTTATAGCGCTTGTCGGCAACCTGTACGGTCGCTGGCCGTCTCCAGCCTGCTCCTTATCGGCGCCATCGGCATTCGATCACCCCGAGGCGCCATCTGGAGCGCGGGGCGGCGCGCCGAGGTCCTCGTCGCAGCAGCAAATCACCAGCGCCTGGTCGCTCGCTCGCCCGCTCGCTCGCTCGCGTGTGATCGTCTCGACGCCCCTGCGGGCCAGCGCTCACGCTCACGCTCACGCGCGCGCCTGCCTGCTCGAGCGAGCCGGGGTGGGGCGAATCGATGCATTCCAATTTTCGAGATCGCGCTCGAGGCGAGTGCTCGCAAGTGGCAAGGGGTGGGGGAGGAGGGGGTCGCCGTCACCGCCGCCGCCGCCGCGGCACCTGCATTGCGGAGAACGAAACGACGCGAGGCGCCGTCGAGGTGGGAGCCACTTCAGCTGCGCTTTTTTGTAGCTGAATGTTAGATCTGATTCAACACTTGCTATTGAGACGATCAGAACAAAATAGATTCGCCTATTTTGTTGCTTTAGTCGAGCCAATTTTTTTGACACTCGAGTTCCGCTTATTATCGAATATCACATCTCATCGATTTAGGAATATTGATTTTGATAATAGGAGTTTAAACCCAGTGTACTGGACTGTAGTCGACATAAATATCGATCTTCTGCGCATGTGCTCTTTGAGTTGCGCATCACTTTTGAGCATAAGAGTGTGCGCAGAAGGTCCAGATTGTTGTCGACTGCTGAGCGCTAAGCTGTGCTTAATCTCCCTAATTTTGAAAACGGGTCGTTACTTGTACGTGTAAAATTTCCCATCTTTTTGTGGATATATATTCTAAAAATAATGTTCTTTAATGTTTCGCTTTGTATGAAAATAACTTTGGTAGCTATTGCGGCACTCATATATTCCGCCTGTGACATTTTAGCAGTTGCTGAATTTTTAAACATTGCATATGTTACGTTGTAAAACGTACGAAAGGATGAATAATGTGTTAGTTTTACTCTTGTAAGCAACAGCCCGTAGAATACCTGGGAAACAGCGGTTACAACATTATTCTACTGCACGTTAAGGACGCCCGACGACAATATGTACTAGGTTTCGTGGTGAAACCTACAAGATTCACTTGTTTTACCCATTCATTGTCTGCCTTCTCTTGTACAAGGAACTAAAGTCCGGTTTAGAGGGCTCTGTACATGCTCACCGAACAAGAGCGTTGAAGATTGCAAGTTAAGATTCTTTGCACCGAGCGCCACCGTTCCTATGGTACATAAAACGTTTTTATAGGACATGTAACTACTACACTCCATTGTTGTAAACTCTATTCAATTATAGGTGGTTATTTGCATATATGATACGTTGTATGACGTCTGTGTCGTCGGAATCAAGAACGTTTTTCTGTGAAATTTCAACTATATTCACTCCTTTTAAATATTGTCCTTTCATTGATTTGCTTTTTTTGTGTATAATTCTCAAATGTTAAAAAAACAAAACAAAACAGTGTGATGAAGAGGAATCACGACAACTCCACTGGTACTTCGTATTTCCACTTGCATATTCGAATGTTCCCCACTTTCGTGATTCTGTACCACGTAGGTTGTCAGTGGGACGAAGTTACTTTAAGTCGGCCCCGTGGCCGAAATCGCTAAGGCAGTAGTGCCGTAGTGATGTCGGACCCAGGGGTCGCGGGGTCGAGTCCCGCCTCGGGCACGGTTGTACGTGTTCGGCCTTTCACCCCCTACCATCCACCATATCATTTCTTCCTCATACCATAACGTTAAGTCCAAGCTAATGACCTAGTTGTTAATGCTATCTTAAATATATAAAAAAATGTCAGTCTAGACTCCGGCGACATTGCCTAGTCGAACAGTGCAGACCTCACTTTACTATTATTCTCTCTGTCCTGTCTGTCTGTCTGTCTGTCTGTCTCTCTCTCTCAATCATAAAACGAAAGGAGAACTTTCAGTTTTCTTGATTAATACGTGTATTTTGGCATTTTCGATTATTACGGTAAGTGATATGTGCTTGGAACTGGCAAACGCGTACGTGCGTTTTCCAGACCGATATCACCTTTCGAGGTAATACAAGTACTGCACTTTGCTCGTATAGACGCGTTCTCAGAAACTGTTTGCGTTCAGATACATATTGAGGGAGCTTCCCAGGATTTCTGAGCGGTGATAGCTCTCTCCATGGAGCTATCAGATAAGAGAAAGGTTGTGCGTGGGGACTTGAGTGACGGTGAGCGCTTATCAGTCTCTTGCTCACGTGTTCGGGAAATATATCTTGTATGTTTTACGTAGGAAAAAGTTAATGAAAACGTGTGTGTATGTGTGTGTGTGTATGTGGTGTGTGTGTGTATGTATGTATGTGTGTGTGTGTGTGTGTAATATTCGGAATTAAACAGGAAATATTGTCGATAAATTTACGATAAGGATATTGGGCCGATAAATTCTTTTTATTTGAAGAATTATTCACATTGGATATAAAAGTTATACTTTAAAATTAAGTTGTGATGCTCACTTTTTACATCGTGAATACATATCGTTCCGTTTTTGTCTTGATTAACAATATTTTCAACTTCCATTCATGTTAAAGATGACTTCCTGCAATTAGAAGTATTTACTTCTTCCTCTTCTTAACTTATCAACCTGTCACTATTGTGTTTCTAAGATTGCTATGAGGACTTGAGTTTCATTCTGTTCGGCAGTTTAAAGAGATGTCATCTCTGAAAAAACTGAGTATGCTGAGAGTATTTTCTTATTAAACAATGCTATGCATCCTAAGGTATTCTTCTGTGTACACAATCTTTTTTTTTCATTTATAAGGAGACACATCAAAAGTGACATGTGTTATAAGCATTCTTTCAATGACTACTTTTAAATCTATCAATTAATCGTCCTGTCAAAAACATGTTGGAGAGATATTTTGAAAATAAAATGAGTCATCATTGATTACATTATCACAGTGGTTGCGACTGGAAATACACTGTAAGAAGTGTGTTTTCAATATAATTTTCAAGTACTACTGCTGTTTTCTCTACCTCTCGCAAACTGTTCATCCAGGGACTATTTATTGCCAAATCATATATTTTTCTTCATTTTAATGATCCTTATCTGTATCTGGCACATTCAATTAAATTACCTTACGTGACAAAATCATTAATCAGAAACACATTCTTGTTTAGTTCTCGGTTTAGTTTTATTTTCTGATTCCAAATTCCAATTTTATTCCGATAATATTTTTCCGCATCGCCTTCTACACTCGGTTCTTGATTTACGACACGCGTCATGACTTGCATGGGCGACTTTGGAGGGGAAAACTACTCTTAGTAACAAAGATTAATTTTGAATGGGAGTCGTGTCACGCACCAAAACATTTCTTACATTGGCATAAGGTTGTAACGAACATTTCATAAAGGAACGATACTTATGTAACTTTATACGAACGCTGACATTGCTTATTAATGGCCAGAATTAAAGCTCATGCTATGTCAAATATATGAATCAGTAATATCAGTTTTCTGTTTCACTTTAGCTTTATCCTGATATATGATGTCAAAGTTCCAGTTTTATTCCGACATTATTTTTCCTATATCGCGAATATCATCGCTTGATTTACGACGAGTCTGTCAGGGTGATATTGAAAAGAAATAGGTTTGTCGCTTCCATCCACCTTGTCCCGCAACAGTAATGTCAATTGGCACCCCTAATCATTTCTTGGGTTCGTAACATTTGGACAGGATTCGTACTGAACGATTCTTTCTGGAAAGGATTCTTGTCTAGTGTGTCTTTCATCGTCTATTAGTTGCTTCAATTCAATGCACGAATCCCGTGGCAAAAAATATTAATTAGTTAACTAAATTAAGTTAATTAGTTAAACTTTTTATTTTCCCTTCAAAAGTCCACTTTTATTCTCTCATATTTTCCCCTATCACCTTCCAACATCTTAGCTTGATTTACGAGGAGTCTGTCGGGGGTGACATTGAAAAGAATCGGCTCGTAACATCCACATTTTACCGTGAGCCGAAGTCGTTTCGTCAATTGGCCCTAGGGTCGCGAGCCGCGCTTTCACCTTCGTTGGGCTTTACGAGCGGCGCGGAGCGGCTCTGGCTTTTGTGTTTGCGTCTCGTTCCTCCGGGCACCGTCGCGCCCCGCCTCTGCGGCCGGGAGACAACGGGGCGACACCGCGGGCGACAATCGTTGCCTTCCTTGGCGTCGCCCGCCGCGCCGCGCCGCCCCGCCCACTGCCCCGCCGCCCACGGGCGCAGAGGGGCGGGGCCGCGCTCCGGTGTAGTCGCGTCACAGGTTGCATAGAAGGAGGAGGAGGAGGATGGGCGAAGGAAATGGTTTGCACCAGAGAAGGTGACTCGTTATGTCACTCGGCACTACGGCATGTGCAGTTTCACGTGAAATAAAACTGTGAGCTTGTGTATTTTGACTTATTTCGTTGAATTTTCGAAAAATCCTGGAGTTTTTCGCCTGTAATTCTTCTCTTATACTTTACATGGTGGAAGTTGCTACTCGAAAATTGGGTAAATAATTAATACACGTTATAAAGGTGTAATTAATGTATTGGTACGTGATTTCGTATATCGTCGACATTTGATTGTAACGTTAAGAAATCAAGAAATACTTTTTTGTTGTGAAACTACAATGCTATTGTGATGCCCGCAATAACTTCGTACTCATAAATTAAAAGGTGTCGGCAAGTAATATACTTTTTGAAGCCCAGAAACTTCAAAACATTTTAAAGCGTTCTTTAATGTAATGGGTTGTAGCATACCTACATTTTTAGCTGGTAGCGAAGTACACTGCCTGGAGTAAAGACTTCCCCCCAAACACGTCTGACCTAACAATTTTGGGGCTTTCCTTCGGTAAATGCATCATTTACCAATTGGTTATTTTCTGGAGATACAAGAGTCGATCATGGTCACTGATTCTGATGGTAAACCCGGATTGCGGACAGGGATAAATGTCTCCGTAAAACAGACTTTAGCACATGCTATGGTGCCTTAAAATAAGAAAAGGAAGAAAAAAATCACAAAATTCGTTTAAAAAATTGATACTCCAGTAGTTTTAACTTGCGAATATTACAGTTAAAAAAATATTAAGGTTGCATAAAATTCTTTTTTCATGAGCGACCACATGTTATACAAAATATTACACGATTACAAGATATTACAGTTAGTTTTTCACCCAATTTCATATTATGTACATTCAATATTCCTTTACGTTTGGGCCCCCTTGGTTTCGTCCATGGATAAGGACCATGCAGTTATTAATTCGGCCCGGGGTGCGGATATCTGAGAGCGGGAAGTCGCGCGGGCCATCGACAGGCGAGAGGGCGGAGTGATGCCGCGAGCGTCGCCGGAGGCCTTCCGCCGCCGCCGCCGCCGCCGCCGCGCCGCCGCCCGGCCGCCGCCGCCGCCGCCGCCGCCGCACCCGCGCGCCATATAAGGCGGGCGGCGCGCGGAGCGAGTCCGCGTCCGGCCTCTCGGTGGCTGCGCTGCGCTTCGCTTTTTTGTTTGCTCGCCCGCCCTCTCGCCTGCTCCGCGAGTGTCCCCGCCTATGACATCACGAGCGCTGCCTGGCTGAGGCTGGCTTTCTCTCGAACTGCGGGAAGCGCCTCTTTTAGCAGCTACCGCCGCCGCCACCGCGCGAGCAGCGGAGGCGGCTCCGGCGAAGAAGTCGCTCTTTGTTGGCGGCGGTCGGTGGCGACCCGGTGGTCGAGACGGCCTCCGTCGCCGGTGGCCGACTGCCCGTGCAGAAGCCTCTGTGCCAGGGGCTATCAGCCAGGATTGCATATTAACCTCGGGGCGGAGGGATTAGGACCTCTGTCCAGCCTCTGCAAGTGGAGGATCAAAACGGCTTTGCAAATTGTTTTTATTACGACGAAGGGAATATTTTCGTATCAGTTCTTCCCAAAAATGCTCGTTGCTACCTGTATTTATATTCAACTTGATACGTATATGCGTTAGGCAGAGATCCCAGAGCTCAAAAACCGGTGAACAGATTACACATCTTCCCATACGCCCAGTTTTGTCACACCCAGTTTAACTGATTTTATAGACGCTAAATAAATTAATGGAAAACATCTAACCGGTGTGTCGAGTTATTTGGTGACACGTCTTTATCGTTGTTTATTTGATCCTCTGTATATAAATCTTTTTGGTCATACCTGTGATGGTTTGATGAAGGGACAATAATGATCATCGAGCAGTGATGGTTTGATAAATGGATAATGATGATGGAGCATTAGTGGAATGGGAGCCGGGGAAAAACGGAAGAACCCAGAGAAAACCTGCGTATTCTACCCAATGAGTTGTAGTTTTGCGAGCTAACTACTACACCACGGGTCGCCTTCACTCACGACGTTAGTGGCAAGGAGGCGCCTTTGGAGAGGCGAGGGAGGGAACCTATGTCCTCCGGACTTGTCTTTGGGGATCCCAGTTGGGTTCGGACTCAGCAGAACGAAACGAATGAGAACCCCACCCACCCATCCTGAAAGGTAAACCGAGGTAGTATTCTCGCGTCATCGGGAGAGGGAATCACTGTCTGCTTTCCACTTGATCAGTCTCTGCGTATAAAAGTTCTAGAATTTGATACGTAAAACTGTTTCATTGATGAAACCTCCTGTCGTACGGTAGTCCCTTCTTAACCGCAGACCTACGCTTGAACATTCGCAAATCAAATTTTCGTTTTTCTCGAACATTTCATGAAGACAAAGAAATAGCTGTAAGTCTTGCACGAAATGCACAAACAGCTTCTTTTTAACAAGGTATCAGTTAGAGCTGCCTCTGATGTTTCGACGAATTGGTGTTTTCCTCAAGATACCGCCATGTATGAACAAGGAGATCAATAGCACAGCGGCGGTTTGAAAGTTGGCAAACATTGCTCAATGTGCTTCCTCAGGCTGTGATCACAAGATCGGGAGAAGTACAGGGCGGGTTCGTGCTATCAATAGATAAAAGATTGCTTTTCACCTCGTGGTTAATGATGATGTGAGACAAGGCCGTGCTAGTAGAATTTGACGTGGATCAAACAGATTGACGACACTTTTCCTTCGATAAATCCATTTCCTGACCATTTTATTTCGCCATATTTCCATTCTCGCAGACATTTACTTTTATCAGTAATCATAATTGATTCGTCGAACGCAGAAGCAGTTGGAAATTCCCGTTTGGAAATTGAGATAAATTACCATTCGTGTACACTACGTGCTATGCGGCTTAGTAGCTAGGCTGCTAGCCTTGCATTTGTGTACGCGATGTTAAAATTTCGTGGGATTTGCTTTGGCGTTAGTAGAGAACAGACTCAGTTAGCAGCATAACTTCTTATGGTTACGCCGGTTCTTTACTCTCTCCCTTCCTCTTCCCTCTTAGACAATGTTCAGTTACTCCATTGTCATCATTCAGTTATTCATGAATGCAAGTAGGCGTCTGGATAAATTCTTCAAGGGGTGGCGTAGACAAACAACTATAGCAGTGTGTGTAAAAGCGCGAAGTATTTTTCTGTATTTTATTTGAATATTCAAAATATCCATAGTCATAAGTTATTCTTTTTCGAATCTGCTCATGTGAAAGGTGATTGTACCGTTAATTAAAAGTAGGCATATCCAGAATGGGAAATAAGAACATGTTCTTGAAGAGAACTATGCGGAATTGGCAGTGCCTTAAAAGTTCAAGGTCTATCGTTATCAAAGTGCAATCAATGTAAGTACTACTTAGTCTTCAGTAGTTCAATAATCTTTAGAGAAATGACTCTTGATAGCACAAATGGGAATTCTCCTATCAGAATTCTGACAAACGAATACTGACGTATTGTGAATTATACTGACGTACTTATACTCTCGATATATGCATTTCCCCAGTGGCAATAACCTACTCGTTAAACTATTGCTTTAAGACCTTGCAGCATTTCCCTTTCCGCCCTTGCGGGCTTGTATCCTGTATGAAGCCACTTCTCTTTTTTATCTATGTACTGGCAAACATCCTCTCAAGAGCTCACATTGTAGCAGTATCATACTCCGTTTAGGAATATGAGTCGCACATTCGTTTCTGACAAGTCGGTGAATCGTACGTTACTCCCATCGTAAGGTCATTCCTTCAGGCGAGTGGGATGGTGTTTTCCTCCGCACTTCTAGGGCTATCAGCATGAGAAATTTTACGTGTGCCCGTCACTTCCAGCGAGATGTGTGTACTCTTATCTCTTCCTCCATTTTTCAAGCGATGTTTGTTTGACCATTTGCGTCCGGTGCACAGCTCGAAAAAGAAGTAACTGATTGTGCAGTGTAATCACGTACCTAAAGGCAGGTGTGCATGGAAGCTCATTTTTCAGTTTAAATCGTTGACGACCCTCTGACGCGTATGATGCATCGGCATGAGTCAGTCGTTCGGGGAAGATAGTGAGGCTGTGGCTACCTGTCCCAGGGGAAAGTTTCGATGGGCGTATTGCGATGGAGGGTGTCTCAGGTTGATTCCAGTAATTGTGAGTTGGCAGCATTCTTCATCTACACCTAATTACGGGGTTTCCTCGAGAATGTATTACGTAAGGTTAGAAATAGGTTGGGTACTCACGGGTCCGTAAAGAAGTAATGTGTATTTCTGCAAACACGCACGTAACTATACGCATCGCCAGTGTTTCATACTTGATGTGGTAATTAGTTTTTTGTTAATTATAATATTGCGGTATCATTTCCTCTTTCGATACTTGAAAATTAATTGGACTTGAAATTGAAGTAATCATTTGGTGAACTAGAAGCAAGCAACAAGTTGCTGTAACGTGAGCACCGGGAGGACTGAAAGTGTGCGTGAAGAGCCTCCAAGTTTCCCTGATAAGAACGTGAGACCCTTGAACTCGTAGCAAAGTAGCGACAGACTGAGCCCATTAGGAGTACCTGTAGTTTTCTTATTCGAATTGCTATCTTCGTGAATTTGAACGTTTATTTAACGAAACTTAGAACAAGAATTTCCGTTCATTGGTGTGTTGTATTTATTACAATATTTTTAATTGAAATAATGGCATGTGCTCTTTTTGAGGTATTATCCTCAGGATGATTAAGAGAAATGTGTTCGTTTCCATGCTTCGTTTCATGTAATTGAATGGATTTTTGTTTACTCACTGAAATTTGCATTTGTATATTTTGTCGTGTGCATGAAATGTATAAGAAAGTTTCAGATTATGAATATTATTAATTTTTTTCGAAAGAATATATAATATCTTTGGAGTAATTGTTTAAAAAACCAAATATTTTGAAATAGTGTAATTGTGAAATTGGATCATAATATTGCATTGATATCATATTATTGTACATTTATCAAAATATGTTAAGAGTTCCATATGATGGAAAGGGAGACAGGTGTATTTTCTTGTCTTAAAGGAGCATGGAACTTCCAACTCTTAATTTTGAACTAATATCTTTTAGTAAGTTTGTAAAACTTGCGGATATATATTGCAGTATTTATATTTTAATTTTCTTTTTCAGGTAAGCTTCAACAATGTTTCCAAACTATCAAGTTGTCACCGCGGTGGTGAGTCCATGTTTATCCATTTTGCGTGTTTAATTAATGAAATTTTAATATAATTCTAATAAGAATTTCATTGGTTTTAAGACTAATTTTCAACACTCTTCATATGTATTCTGTACATGCTTCTAAATTAAGTTTTAAGTTCGGAATGTGACTATTGTGTTTTTATCTACAAATCAGTTATAGATGTACCTCAAATGTGTGCTATGTATGTGTGCTATCTGTATAAATAACATTTTTCTATCAGACCTGAAATAAATATTCCAAACTTCAGAGTCAGATAAGGGTGTCGAAAAAAAATCACTTTTCCGCAATGAACGTTTAGTGGGATATTGCATAGTATAACGAGGTTACATACGTGTATATGTGAGAATATCCCCTGACTGATAGATAATCCATATGCACAGATATCACGCAGGTACATGAAATCTCCTCTACTGCGCCTGAATTTGACCTGTCATTCTTCTGTACATTGGAGGGTTGCCTTAAATTTGGGGGAAATGTCTCATGTGTATCTGCGATGTATAAAATTTCCCAAATTTCCCACTCTGTGCCCTTTGGGGAAAATATATCATTTTCGACACAGGACATGCCCTAGAGCTTTTTAACTTTCTGATGTACTTTGCATTTAGACCTACTGTTCTTCGTTCAATTGATCATCAATTTCTCGAATATCTTAATGTCTAGAATTTTTTGTGAACCTTCTCGTATACCCAATGCTATTAGAACTCCAAAATCCTTATATCGAAGTAATCGATTTAAAAGAATCATTCCAATATTTATTGACAATTTGTTCATATGTGTGTAAGGTATGTAAATTTTGTTCAAAATTAGACGTCTTCTACTTTTCCTTTTACCTTGATATTTAACTTCAGTTCATTTCACCTTTGCGAAAGCTGAATTTACCGAAGAATGGAGACTGTGTGAAGAATCGTCCGGGGCAGAGCGGTGACATTCAAACCAGAGGCATGACGAACGCGTTGAGACATCGTCGCCGGCGCCGAGTGGAGGGGCTTAGCCGGACTTAGTGCACCTCCCACACATTCGTCGCTTCGCCGGTTGGCTGGACCGTAAATGCCAGTTGCAAGCGGCTGCGGTGGTGGCGAACAGTGATGTGCAATATGCCTGAAGGGGGACAAAATTCATTAGTTTTTCAAAACAGTTCAGTTTACATAATCCAAACAATAGGATACGCACAATGTCGAGTGATGCATGATCCATAACATTTTTATTAAATTCTCATCTAGGTAGTAGCTGTCAGTAGTATTCGTATGTGTCTAAAATACTGCTCCTTCAGGACTGGAATATATGACCGACTCTAACCTATACTTACGAAACTGTTATTAGGAGTGTCCGGCAAGATTGCCGAGCCTAGGCGAGGGAGGAGGCTTACATCTAATAACCAACCCTTTTGAAGTCAGGGGATGAGAGTGTCGTTTTTCCATCACGTCTTCCATCAAGGATTTTAGGACGAACGGAGATAAGAGAATGACTAAGAAAGCTATGTTTAAATTCTTTTGCAAGGCTGTCACTTAGATTGATGTAAAAGTTGAAGATCCAAAAAGATTTTGGACAGTCGTATTTATAAAATTAACTACAAAAAAAAGTAAATAAAAGTTGTTAATTTTATAAATACGACTGTCCAAAATCTTTTTGGATCTTCAACTTTTACATCAAAGCTATGTTTAGATGGGTCACGATGATACCAACCACGCACAACCATAACGTCGAAACTTTCGTGGCTTAGGAGGGACTGAAATACGCAACTCTCGGATCCGCGAATTTTGACACATCTCCCGCACCCGCGGGACAGGCTTCATTTTATTGGGCGAGGATGTTTTTCTCCTTTCCCCCTTCACAACCCGGACCACAGTCCGATGGCGACTGTGGTCGTCGGCTCTCTCAAAAGAGCCTCGCGCGGAGACGGCGAGGGCCTATTGCAGTCGTAAAGCGCCTTAATCGGTTCCTCTGACGCCGCCGCCGTCGCCGCCGCTGCTGCCATCTTGAAACAGCCGCGGGCGCTTGTAGACTGTTGTGGGAATTAGCGGCGAAAGCGGGGGCGGAGGAGGTCTTCGCGCGCGAGAAAGAGGAAAAGTCAGTTTCCGCTTGAGCATATCGCTCGAGTGGATTGGTCGTTTCCTGCACTGGTGCCATCATGCAAAATTTGAATGGAAAGCATTATGAAGAGAGATGATATTTCGAGCTCTTTCTTATTTAAAAATTGTTATTCGTACCGTGAAAATATATCGTGAGAGAGGAGCTGTAGCAATGTTGCTCCTCTGGATTTCTTATGTGGAATTGAAAAGTTTAACACATGTTCTGAAGAAAAAAAATCTACCTGTTTTGAATTGTGATGCTGTTGTAGCATTTGCCACATTTGAGCAGTATATTCGTTGCGGATCTACAGACAAACAGCTTACTTCCAGAACCGCCCTCCGTTCTATTCACATCCACATTTACAGGTGACAATACTTTAAATAAAATAGAATTGGATACTTTAGGATAGGAATGAGAAACAAATGCAATATTTTCGACATCCTTTCACTTTCCCTTTTTAGGACTAGCTTAGTGTTGCATCTTCGATGCTTTAAAAGTAATTTCATATTTATAACTTTCAAATTTTTAAATTTAGATTAGACGTATACATAAGGAACGTCAAGTTCCCTACGAACAGAAATGTATCGAATGACTTCCTACGTGTCCCAAGCGATGGACCAGAAGGGGTCTTATCGTCAGTGACAGACAAACGCAGGTTACTCGACTTTATGTGGAATCAGATTGTCGTCCATAGTGTTGGGAATCGTCGCAAACAGCGTATTTCCAGAACCGCCGCCGTCCGTTCTATTCACATCCGCGCTTGCAATCCGCGGCAGCGGTTTCCTGACGGATGTGGCGTCGCGGGGAGTCGCTTATCGGCGCGGTCGTCCGGAATCGGGCCGCCCCGCCGCCGCCGCCGCCTCCTCCTCGTTGCACCCGCCCCGCCACCGCCCGGCTGCACCCGCCCCGCCGCTGCCGCCCCGCTGCCGCCGCCCGCCGCCGCCCCTCCGCCACCGCTCCGCCGCCACCGCCTCGCCGCCGCCCCGCTACACCCGCCCTGCCGCGGCCGCCCCGCCGCCGCCGCCCCGCTGCACCCGCCCCGCTGCCGCCGCCCCGCTGCCGTCGCCCGCCGTCGCCGCCGCCGCGCCGCCGCCGCGCCGCCGCCGCGCCGCCGCCGCGACGCCACCTCCCTGCTGCCTCCGACGCGCCGTCACGTGCCGCTGCGCTGCCCCGCTGGCTCCGTGGCCGCCGCCGCTGGTGGCGCTTCGCGGAACTCCAAGTGGAGCACCGGCTCGATCCGCTCCTCCTGGAGATTTCAGCACCGCGGACATTCCCTGCACAACTAAAGCCGCGTGCTGTCACCTCTTGTCCCGCTTAAATATTATCTTCTAAGAGAATATTTCTTTCTCGCTAAAGAGTAAAAACTGTGGTTACCTGGGTGGAAGTAGGGTAAAGAGTGTTCTTAGTATGTCTCTTTTGAATACAGTTCTATATGAGAATGGATATCCCTCACCCCTCGCTTTCTCATGCTCCCTTTTGTTTCCTTTTTCTGTCTTCCCTTTTTCATTTTCTTTTATTTCTTGCCTTTACTTCTTTTCTTTCAACCGTCCTTCTTTTCCCTTTTCTTTCATTCTTCCTGATTTTAGTTGAGTAGAAAACCCGTCAAAGTGTATAGACGTAAAATGTGTGTCGAGTACAACAGTAATAAGAAACGAAAAAAGTTCTAAAAGGATTAGTCACAGCGTTCGACATAAATAGACCATGCGAATGTGTTAGAGTAGAGAAACCAAATAATTAATGTGGTGAATGTAGGAGAATTAATGGATGTGGTAGAGTTACAAACTTAATAATTCATTCACAGAATGTGACCTGGCCCCGAATCGTAAGAAGTAAAATTTCAGTACACCCCTACAGTGGCCGGAATGAGCTGACTTCATGCTTCATTGTCAACTTATTCGGCTTTAAGAGGTGAATTAAGGGTTATGTTAAAGTTGGAAAGAAACTATTGCACAGTTAGTTCGATGTCAATGGGTTCGCAAGCTAAACGTCTTCTTTGAAATACTAGACCGTTTGACTTAATTTTCGTAACTGTTCCTTACATAAAAAGGCCATTAATGCAAGTTCTCTACTTGACCCAAAATGATTTACTATCCAATCGAGGTGAAAGTACACTTATCTAAGATCGAAGAAAATGTTTCCTGTGAGAGAGACATCCCTGATGGGAAACTTTCAATAAACATTCCGAGGCGGACAGTGGATGTTGTGTAGCCAGCGAAAGACTTTCACATACTCAGGGTTTCGTGAATAAAATTTAATGATGCGCTGATAGTTTACATTGAAGTCGTAATGAAACAAATTTCGAAAAGGCAATATCAGCCCCCATTATTTAGACATCTTATTCGTTAGATACATCACACGTTTTTCAGGTTAGCATTAATGCAGGAACTCTACGACTCTGCATAATAAAAATAACAGCATTTTAAATAAACATCCATTAATGCTTACAGCGGTATCTGAATCCGAGACTCATCAGAAGTCACATAACCTCCTGAATTGGCAGTTGATTTAACCCATGAAATAAAAGCGAGTTGTTAAAGTTGCACATAGCAAAATTGAGAAAGGATTTTCTTTTTCCCTGCCAGGAAAGCTGCGCTCCCAAGAATTTTTACCGCGCGATACATGAATATATAATAGGTTTTTTTTTAATTTAATGTTTCTTTGCTTTAGAACGAATAAACGAATCAAAGGAGTGTACACTTGCATTGCAACCGTCATTGCACTTCATATGTTTCAAAGCCTCCTCGCTCGCCAAGAGCAAGGAAGTTAGCCTCTTCCTTTCCGGGAGACGGCGCTCTCCTCCGTCACTTTCGTTGAGCGGGGTCGCCGCGTCGCGGAATGCGCCTTTGCGCGTCGTGCGGTGCGTCGCGTCCCACGCCGGACAGTCGCGTAACGGAGCGCGCCGCTGACCGCGTTAAGCGCCCGAGACGCACAGTGGGCCGCCACGTTGCCAAATATTTCGTCAGGAGGGTTTGTACTCGTTTTTGTTGGTCATGGTTTCCTTTTTAATTTAAAAAAAAAGAGGAAAAAAGGAAAAGAAAAAAAAGAAGAAGAAAAAAAAGTCTGCCGAAGTATTGGAAGTGAAAGAGAGAAATATAATTTCCATATGTGTCAATTGAAATAAAATAACAAGTGATGTGAGCTCACCTGGCGAGTCGGTGAGCTAAGGTAGGAGCGCTCTATCTGCTTCGGTCTGCTCTTGTATGTTTCGATTTCACCTTCGGAATGGAGGTTGGTACGTGTAAATCTGTGTCTTCCGTACATTGTCGTGGTCGGATATGTCACTAGCGCGTTTATTTCCTCAAATCTCGCGTACGATTTGAAACGTCTCTGCATTGGTCTCTTATGCATTTTTGTGTTTATAAGTGCAATTATTATCGTCGACACACTAGTCAACATTAGAGCAGGAGAAGACTAAGACCAGCCAGCCGAAAATGTCTGTGAGTTGAACGGTAATTACGTGCTGAATGAAGCAAGCGCATGTTATGAGAGTTAATAAGCCTCGGAATATGTCATTTTATACACGGGTTTTTTCAGAGGCGGATCCAGTGAGGAATTGTGGGAGAGAAATTTTTTTATTGAAAATATTTTGGTCAAATGTGTCATATTACAGATTATCTAGAATGACTCAGGCCAAACTTAGCTCATGTTGCGATACAATTTTCTTCGTTTTAATGTTTATACAAAAATATGTTTGTTCGACAGTTTCGTGAAAAGTTAAAATTAATAGTTACTGAAAAATTTTGGGAGAAAAAATTTCCTTCATTTCCCTCCCCGTCTGGTCCGCGCCTGATTATTACCATGTACATGATGGGGATATTCTTTCATTACTGGAAAATTGTATGTACCCAAACGCATTTCATTTAGTATTGATTATCCCACTCATTTTATGTTCCCCAAAACACACATCGGGTAACGTTTTCCGTGTTGTTATCGTGTTGAATTTTCGTTATTTTTCCGCTCTGTTTCTGACGCTTAGCGGCGTAGTGTGTGCGAGCGCGCCCACTGGGCACAAGCGCTGCTTGTCCCTCGCAGCCAACGCGGCGGCCGCGCGAAAGGGGGAAAACGAGGCGACTCGCCTGGTTTGTGCATCCAGGATGCATTCCTTGGAAGTGACTGAGCGAGAGGTCCTGCTTCCACTCAGAGATAAGGAGTTTTTTTGAATTTTTAAATTTTTTGTATATTTTGCGTCGGATGGGTTCTAGGATGTGAGAGTTCGTTGTCGGGATGATTGTTGGAATGAGTGTCGTTTAGATATGACATGACGTCATGAAAATATTAAGCGGCCACACTTCTGGAAAGCGAGATTCCGCTTATGGGAGAAGATGAAACGTTAGATAATTTCATAAATGGCACATGGCTTAAAAAGAGCAAACATTATTTTGAAAACATTCTATTCAGACCAACATGTACGTTTTATTCCAAAGTATATCGTAGAATTTTGATTATTGAAAATAATATGATTACGTTGGTCTCTCAAATCTGATCTTAAAAGTTCTTGATTTCCAATTTTTTTGAACGTTTTTTAGGGATACATTGAAGTCATTGTGCGAAAGTGCCTAGCAGAGGGATGAAAAAATTATTGTTATGAGATTGTAAATGAAGGAACCTTGACGTGAATCTCGTGATCATTTTAAGGGATGAACGATATGGTAAAATATTAGTGAACGCTTCATTTAGAATTGATTGTCAGATTGATGAATAGTGACATTGCATTGCGAGACTGCTTACATCTTTCGTGGCAAGGCGCCCCATGTGATCTCACCGGAAGCGTCATTGAAGAATCCGCGTGTGCAGTCACCTGCCCACGAAGCGCTTAGCGTCGCCCGCGTGGCGCACGTGTATTTTTACCAATGAAGGCTCGCGTCGCGCAGGCTGGTCGGGGTTATTCCGGTCGCAGTCAGAGGATTCTCCTCGCGGCTTCCAGACGCCTAGCGATGCGCCACGCCAAGCCACGGCGAGTCGTTCCCGCACCTCTTGCCACGCTCAGCTTGCTACCAGGATCGTTGGGTTATATTTGATATTTCGAGTAAACAACCATTCGAGACTATGCTTTTATTGTCGATGTTCTCAGTACCGGTACAGTACATTTGTTCTATTTGTTTGTCATTTCAGCCTCTACATCAGTTTTCAGTATTTTCGGTATCGCAAATTTGTATACCTAAAACTGCAAAATGGAAAAACTTATTCTGCTACTTTTGAAATGTTTCAATGTGAAGGTAAAGTCAAATAATTTTGTTCCTGAAGTCGTGTATCGATACCAGTGAGCGTATTGCAAGTACAGATATGGGATTCAACAGTCTCAACTGATCGATGCTTTGTTTTGGGTATCGATTGCCAGTGTCGCGTCGAAGTAACGCTGCGCGCACCATTCAGAGCCACAACGCTTTTTCCCAACCCACGTGGCACCGCCCCGCCTCACTTTCGCCGTGTTCCGCACCGCCTTTGCTCCACCCTACACCTCCCCGCTCAGCTCCTCGCTCAGCTCCGCGCAGCCCTGAGCTGCTCCACTCCTTCCCCGACCGCCCAGCTGGGCTCTAGGCCCTCCCGCCCCCATCACTCGCTCCTCCTCTCTTCCCAACCTGCTTCTTTTCGCCCGGCCTACAACGACCTCGCCCGAACCTACACGTTCCGCTCTACCCGCTTCGCGTCAACCCGCCCAGTCGACCCATCCCCCCCCCCCCGATTTATTCCCCCCCGCTTTGCCACGTCACACCCGGCCCCTCCATGCCACGCCACGCCACGCTCCGTCCCGTGCGTCCCGTTGCACTCCACTCCACTCCACCACTCCCCGCCCCGCCCAGCCACGCCACGCCACGCCACGCCACGCTCCTACCCGACCACCACCCCACCCCACCCCACCCCACCCCACCCGACCCCACCCGACCCGACCCGACCCGACCCGACCCGACCCGACCCGACCCGTTCCGATCTCCTCCGCTCCACTGGGACCCGATCCGCCCCGCGCCGCCTCGAACCGCTTGAGGCAGCGGCACCGTGCCGCTTCAGCAGCGAAAGGTCAGGCGGCTACCGTGGCGGACGTCCTTTGCTGAGGACGGTGGCGAGCGCGGAGCGAAGTGGAGGGGGGCGCCGGCGGTGAAAGTGCGAGGCAGGGAAAGCGCCGCCGCCGGGTCGCGAACCGCGCGCCCCGCTCTGGAGCTCTTGTTCCCCCACTGCGGCAGTGCTGTTCTCGCATGTAAACGTCCCGGAAGGCTGCTCAAGATTTCCGGCTTGGAGTGGAGACAGATCATTGTGCACTAAATACACTATACTGTTAAGCACTGTATAGGACAGTACAATTCAGATTATAAATGAAGAACAATGTTCAAAATGTACGAGAGAATATGCAGTTTTTGTTATTCATGGCTAAAGAAGCTTTTACAAAAGATTTCCAATTAAATGTCTCCTTAGAAATTTAGTTACAAATTAATGTTAGTAAACGTAATTTATGTCATTGAATATATACGCAAATACGGAGAAACGAGTAAAAATTGTATACAAAAAATCACACCTGTAATTTGCACGTGAATATCAATGAAATAATTTGAACCAATTTTGCAAAACATGAAAGAAAATAAATATAAAAATGTAATAGTGTTAATGGTTTTAGAATTTTAAGTTTTGCTGAGAAATAATTGCATCTACCAAGTTCTATAAAATGCTTCAATAGCCCCCGTTTCTGAACTTCACAACGGGGTAAATTAAGCCAATGTAACAGTTGAGACATTAACTGTCACATTTATCCCCAGTGATAATTTCGTTAGAGCGAGGAAGCATAAGGAAGAACATATACTTGCCTCGTAAAATTCGGAAGAAATGTATTGGGTAAGCTGAGAGCATTCGCTGAATGGTCCCCGCACGTAGGAATGCCATTCAGTTCACGTGGTGCCGGTTCCTTATAAGGAATTTCCTTGCGAAAGGATTCTGCGCTAGCGGAATACGTAAATCCTTCTCGGACCGTTTTCCTCTCCCGGAATATTAAATCACAAACTGTTTCACAATTTAATATTTCCTTTGCGGAATGTGGTGACTTCGTAGCTGCTTTCTACTGTTGATTGCTTCGTCACTCGGGGGACCTCTTATTTTGTTTTCTTTGACGCCTAAGGATGATTCAGATGTGTTGGAAAAAAGAAGTGCTAAAGCATTTTGAGGTTGATGATGAAAGTTAATATATTTGAATTTGAAAAAAGAGGTTATTAAGCTGAACAAATAATGTCATTTGATCTACACTACAAATGTCTTTGTAATCGCAGTCATGCTTTCAATATGTTTTGAATATAGATAGTACTTAAATCTACCGAACTGTGAGTCATAGTTCGAAATTTCATTTGTTATTCATTCGAAGCAAGGAAATTATATTTAGACACACGATGTGGATAAACGCAATTCCCGTGAAGGAAACAGTCTTGTAAACATTTGAACAAGAATTTCTTCTTGTGATGCTTATCCTTTTGTGGCATTACAATTCGTAGGAACTAAGTATCCCGCCCCTTAAGATTTTTTTTAAAAAAAGACAAGGATCCTGAGAGTATAGGTTAGAAAGAATGTCTATTCATTCTATTAACTGTATTGTTTATACAAGAATAAACTCACTCTTTCACATTTCTTGCACGATTCGTCACTTCACTAACTCTACATTTTTTCGGACAAACTGTCCTTTTTATTCGTTTCGTCATAAAGTAAAGATTTGTTCCATTTTTCTGGAAGTCTAATTCTGATTTGTGCACATGAAACATTTCCAATTCATTTCCATTGTCGAAAAACAACCAAGTTATGTTGTGGCTGACATAAAGTTCGTCTCTTGCAAGTGCCGTCCACGGGTGTAGGCCATCCTGTGCGAGTGGATTGTCTCTCTCCATTTGAAAGAAGTTTCCACTTGGGGCACGGGGAAGGCCTTGTGAACAAGTACGTGTTTGAAGAGCATCCTGAACCAGCGTATGGAGGCACAGGCGCTCCAAGCGTGCGCCGTGTTCATTCTTACCTCCATCTCAGCTCTCCAGAACCCCCACACCCACCCCAATCCGTGCAGCTGCCTTTGCTTGTGTAATTGCCTCTCTCCCCCCCCCCCACCCCCACACACACACACCTTGCCACCGTCTGTCTCGTCTCCACTCCCATATCCCAAGCTTCGCCTTGCCACCACTGTCTTTCACTCCGGTTCGCCCAGCGTTCTTCTCTTCCTGTTCAGCCCCGCTCTCTTGTGTTGCTACCTTCCCTTCCATCACTCACTGATCATGGCACGCTTTCGCAGCCACAGCCGATCACCCCCAACTCCACATTCGCGTCTTTGTGTGCTCGTCCGTGCCTTGGTTTCCTTCGTCTCGCCTTCCGCTCTTCCCTCAGCCTTCCATCCTCACCCCAGCAGCTAGTTTGCCTCTGTGCTCACACTGCGTTTCTTTGCCCTTCTTCCCTTCCATGTCACCCTACCTCTACCTTCCCCGCTCTCGCCGCATCCACATGCTCCTAAAGCAGCCCATTCTCTCTACATACCTATCAATGTTTGTACTGATGTTAAATATTAATGACAATTGGAAGGAAATAAGTGCATTGGAATTGCAATTTACACTATTTATATCACTGTGGCACTGTTTCTAAACGCCATAAAGTTTATTCATTTCTTGCTTACATGTGGTTCAGCTTGTGGTTAAAAACTCATTATTTAATTGAATATTTTAGAACGTTCGTGTACCCATATTTCTTTACCTAATATACTACAGGTGATACACGATGTTTTTCTCAGGTATGGTTTTTGAATGTTCCGACTGTTGTTCGAAAGAAAAAAAAAGACGTTTTGTTCGATCTAATGATTTATTGGCTTAGGTCATCCTCTTGTTCTGACCAACCAGGCACTTTGTTCATTCCGCGACTCCAATTCGGTCGTGCTTCTGAAGCGTTTCTCCGTGATTTAATTGACGGTGTTTTAATTGGTAGCCATTTGCTTCAATGGAAGCCAATTGCAATAGATTACGTTTTGGACAGTGGTCTTACAAAAGTCGATAACAACACTGCCCACCCGAGCCGTTCTGGCAACTCCTACGTGCTCCTACCGTTGCCATTTGAAGCTACCCAGCTACCCTTATCGGGCGTGGCGGAGATGCACGGCATGGGCAGTTGTCACATCTCAATAATTCACCATAAGTATTTAACTTAAGATTACAGCCGTACAGTTAGCAGATGTTCTCAAAGTTAAAAGTAACTGATGACTCTCGAAGGTTACGTTCGAATCTACTGTATAAAGCGTGTTGGAATGGCACTTCTATTTGGGTGATTCGCTCGTTTTCAATATTAACGATTAGTATTGAGGATTCGGTTACTTGATGAAATGTTGACCAATTTAAACAGTCGATGCTTAAATGAAACATTTTTACGAAAGGAGGAGGAAAATGGGTAGTTTTACACGATTTTAACGATACTGAGCTTTTAAACGTTGTATGGCTGCCATCACATCAGTCCCCAACTGCCATCAGTTCAATTGATCTCTTTAATTCATTCTAATAGAGCAATATGACTTACGAAGGACTTTCTGAAATATCATGGTGCTGGCAGTAGATACCATTATTGAAGTAATGATATCACGTGTCTGGCGAAATGTAGTTGCCACACTTACACTGTTCCAAAAACATTTAGTATGGTACTCTAAACGCCCTATCACTTCGGAAAACAGCGATGGCAGAGGTATTAGTAAAGAGTAAGTCGCTTGAAATGTCAAGAACTCGTTCGATCCAATACATTCAGCCAGAGCTATCTAGCTGAAAGCTAATCGTCGCACCTGAACCTATCTTAACGCTTATGCAGTTTCTTCGTTGATTATAACTTTTGTTGATTCTACTGTCAGAGTGAGTGGTTACCACTTGGCAGTTATAAGCAAATTAAAATTACTGATTAATTTGTTATCATCATAAATCAATAAGCAATTACAATAATATCCGAATTGGACACAAACTCGTCGTATTAATTGAGCATGAAAATGACGCCTTATGTGTAAAAGTATGCGACACAACGAATTCTTAGCAAGTAGACTGCTGGGGAATTGTAAATCTGAAAGCGACTATTCATCACTACCACGCCCTTATTTGGACGCCCAAAGAAGTCGCATTTCTGTCAACTGTTTGGAAAACAGCAAACGCAGATGGCACTGTGCTTTGGCATTCAGTGGCGTCTTCACAATAACGGGCATTTATACCGCGACCATTCTCGTCCAGCTCTTTAAACGCAAGATGCCTTAAACGCTCAACGCCGCAATTTCTTTATGAAGATCTCGAACGGCACTTGTCGATCGGTCCATAAATCGCCGACAGAGAGCGCACTATCGCTTCGCATTCCGAGGCGATCGATCGGGCAGTAGCGAAACGCCTCGTTACGCGGCACGTACTTGGTCTATGTCCTTCGCGACCTCATCAATGTTTCATTATTCCGCACACACTAGATCTCTCCGGCGACGTTCGCCTAACCGCTGGATGGGGGGGGGGGACGAGCGAGTGGGCGAGCAGGCAGTAGGGTGAGCGAGGGAACTAGAGGAGGTTGAGAGGGCGGGCAAACGGGAGGGCGAGCGAGGAAACTAGAGGAGGTTGAGAGGGCGGGCAGACGGGAGGGCGAGCGAGGGAACTGGAGGAGGTTGAGAGGGCGGGCAGACGGAAGGGCGAGCGAGGGAACTAGAGGAGGTTGAAGGGCGGACAGACGGGAGGCGAGCGAAGGAAGTGGAGGAGGTTGAGAGGGCGGGCAGAAGGAAGGGCGAGCGAGGAAACTAGAGGAGGTTGAGAGGGCAGGCAGGACGGGAGGGCGTGCGAGGGAACTAGTGATTGTGAGTGCGAGCGAGCGAGCAGGCGGGAGGGCGAGCTAGGGAACGAACTAGAGATTGTGAAGGGCTGAGCGGGGCGAGTGGAGCGGAGCAGGCGGGGAGCGACGAGCTAGGGGACGAACAGGAGGGTGGAGAGGGATTGGCGAGCGAGTGGAAACAGGCGGTTGAGGTGAGCGAGGGAACTAGAGGAGGTGAGAGGGCGGGCAGAAGGGAGGGCGAGTGAGGGACCTAGTTGTGAGGGAGACCAGATGGGGGAGCGTGAGCAGACGAGAGGCCGAGCGAGGTAACTTGCGGGAGTATGAGAAGGTGGAGGAGCGGGAGTTACAGGCGGGTCCGAGGGCGGAGGTTGGAGGGCGAGGAACTAGTAGGCAGTTGATGGTGCTGGCAAGCGGGAGGGTGGAAGGGAGGGTGGCGGGGTGGGTGGGCGATCGCTGCGCAGGCAAGATGGCGGCGCCGTCGCGCCTAATAGGCCTCCCGGCGCGGCGTCGGCGGCCGCTGCAGGGGAAGCGAATCTCCATATAAGTGCGCGCGCGGCCGCATTGTGCGCGGACAGAGCGGCTTTGAGAGGAGCTGCGGGAGGCCGCGGCGCTGCCTGGGGAAGGCGAAGGCGGCGCCGACTAGGACGAGCGCTGGTCGGCCTTCGCCAAATTGCAGCACGCTCACAATCAAAGGGGTCGGGGAAACAGCGATAACCCTCATTTGAGTTATTTTTTTGTAAGCCGGAGGAGAAGCAGCATTAGTTTAAATTCATTGCTTTCTCGGTTTGGTTGTCCAAGTCCCGTTGCTTTCTGTACCTCCTCAAATTGTAATTTCATATCTATGCAGTGAATGGATCAATGGATCTGGAATGGAAGTGTTGATTCTTGGGGTCGAAGTCTTTATTTTGAGAGTGTAAAATGTGGAATGTTCTTACGTCGCAATGACGCCATGAATTGTTTTATATTCAAAGTCCCTTCTTTTGAAACGAATGACTATCAATTAATGTAATTATTTCGTACAAACCATATTTCCGTGCAACGTATACTAGTGGCAATAAAATCAATTGTAGCACGGTTTTCGCTCCAGTGCAGCGGCGGTCCTTCAGCGCTGCGAAGGTGGCTCGTGGCTCGAGGCGCGCGGGGGAGAGCCGGTGGGCGCCGCGAGAGCTGCCGCCGCGCGGGGGCGGCGCGGGTTCCCATCGCGGATCTGCCACAGAGCGCCATTGTTCGCGCCAGGCGCCTCGCCTCGCCTCGCCTCGCCTCGCCTCGCTGCGCGGTGGCCCGGCGCCCCGCTGCCCCAGAAACGCCGACGCCGACGCGCTCTCCCCGCCTTCCGCGCCGCACACCTCCTCACCGACGCCGCAATATTGGTGGCACAGCCCCCTCCACCAGCACAATCGCGTCGGCACCACTACCAGCGCCATCGCCGTCGCCGCCACCGCCGCCGCCGCCGCCTTTGCAACCAACGCCTTTGCCACCAACGCATTTGCCACCACCACCACCACCACCTTTATCGGGCTTGCCACACAGCTGCAGTCGCCACCCTCACCTCCATCTCCATCACCACCTCCACTATCACTGCTGACGCCGTCACCACCACGACCACCCTGCCGCATCTCGTCTCGCTTCGCCGCCACCATTCCATGCGTACGAACGCCCCGCGCCCTGCGCTCAGGGAGGGTGACCAAGAGCATCTGAATCGTTGGTTACTTTGATGATATATCAAACATACGTTACCTTTTTGCGCATAGGGAAAATCCCATTACCTTCCGCGTCATTGCGGAATACGCAGACTGCTATTCGGAACTCTATACTGCGATTTTTCTAACTTTGCCCCTCAAGGCCCGTCGTCATAATGGAATATGTCACGTTATTTCGCGACGTTCTCAGTCGTGCCGCCAGACATCGCATGATATCAAGCAGTGTTTCCGATCATGCGACTTCTAGCGGCGTGACGGAGAAAGACGCGAAATACCGTGTGATATTCCATCGTGACCATAGCGACTTTAGGGGCAGAGTTAGAAAAATGTGCACCTTTAAAGGCACTTCAATTTTTTGTTGTGCCTGTGAAATATTATAACAATAATAATTATTGTTATTTTAATTATTACTCTATCCTTAATAATACTCACAAGCACATTTTTGCATTTTGAAGTTCCCGGTTATATTACTACGCCATGTTGCTTCCACTTGTCTCCCTTTTTCGTCATTGCAGGTGTTACTGCGTTGCTGCACTATTGGGATGTTTAACATTTGCCCGATCTCAACTTCTATGTTGTTCTTAGTTATTACGTCTAAAGATGCAATATCTTATCTATGTGTTTTTTTCGTAATAGTCGTAACGAAGTACTTGTACCTCTATACCCGACTTGTAAGAAAATGTTTTGCGTTTTTATTTTAGATTGTGATTTCCACATTATGTGCTATTACAATTAAATACTACAGTCTGCTGGAAGTCGTCAGAAGAGGTGAAATAAGTTCAAGACTTTAGAAGTAAAGTGGAAAGAACTGCTATTCTAGGTCTTCATACGTTTGGTATTCATGTAGCGTTTGTCTCGTATGCTAATGTAAACTGGAGTCGTGTATCCTACGTGTAGTTATAAGCAACATTTGCCGTAAACGGGGTCAGCTCGGTGCTCTGACCACATCAAGGAACTCCGAATACGGAATGCCGCAAATGCGTAATTTTCTGGTGTCTGCGAAATTGTTTTCCTTTACAGGCGTATCATAATGAATACCTACACTTTCCAGTGTACACTAATTTTCTTAGAGCATCAATCACCATCGGTTGATAGTGGAATGCACGTGGATGCTAGTCGCAAGATAAATTGATGATAAATACGGATTGTAATTGATTTCCGTATCCAGATTTGATGAATATTCCCTTACTGGACATCGAAGTAGAACCTGTCTCTCGAGGCATGGAAGTATCGCAAGTGATCGAATTCTGTATTTCGGAAAATTAATCTAAGTAATTTACTCGCTGAAGTTCTCTTGCATTTCCAGCATGGCGAGTTCTATCACGTTCGGGACCTTACCTTTCCGTTTTGCACCGAGTGTCCTTGCAAAGTTCCTTGCTGTATGTGACAGGACGTAAAGAATCATGCTCGTGCAAGGCTTATCCACTTCATATCGCGGAGACATCTTCAACCACAATGTCACTCTAGGGCAGAGCATTTAGTCTCACAATTCTTAAAAACATGCTTAAAATGTACGTTTCCACACCTGACTGAGAACTGTAATTTATTGTGGATTCCCCTGTACGCAACTCATTAAGTGTGTAAATATAGTGATTACACCCTAGTTCACACAAAAAGTATTCATTCCAGTACTTGGAAGAGGTGGGGCGTTAAGCATCCACGAAACGTCCCAGTAAAAAACAACTTAAATATCTAGTTGTTATAATTGTGCTGAAAGCAGTATTTATTTTTATCAAGTAATAAAAACGATGATTTATCCAATGTTCCTTGAACTAATTATTTTTATTTTTACAGTATTCATTCGATTTGATATGACTTACGATATTTGATATAACGTAATCGGTATAGCACCGCACTACATGCTAGTATTTAGGGGGGCTTGTTCTGAGGGCCCTATCCTTTCTGAAGAGAGATTTATAAGCCTTGTGTGTGCAGTTTGTCCTACAAGTTTCTTCAAAAGGGAAAACAAAGAAAAATATGTGTGTCTGCAGATTTTAACTAACGCAAGCCATACCCGCAAGGCTTCCGTGAGAGTGGATGGGGCCCTTTGGGCTTCTTTTTCTCTTGTCAGCTCTACTGCAGCAGGTGGTCTCCGGTTGCCCCGCGATAAGCGTCCGCCTGGCGCCGCTTAGTTGCTCCCCGCGTCGCACCACGCCCCGCTTGAGGCTTCACCCGAAGATAAAAGACGATGCCGGTGCGGCGTTCTCGAGAGCCCGGTCTGGAAGGCTGCGCTACCCCTCAGCAGCCGAAGTGTTAAGCTGCATGGGGAAA